>JBBGZY010001634.1:0-315000 GCA_037952925.1 Lithobates clamitans
TAATGGGCAAAGTGACAGGTTCTCTTTATTCCTATCTCCATGGCATGCACTAAGGATGTGCTGGAAAATTTGGCTCCCTGCAGCTTGTGAATACTACTACAGCACCCATATGGAAATAGTCAGCCCCTTAAAAGTCCATTAGAGGACCCAACATCTCAATGGTATCCATGGAGGTAAGTATCACGTACAGCATTACACTTACTTTCTACACAACCAGTAATTCAATCTTCTTTGAGTTCATTAAACGTTTGTCAAGCGGTTTCCATTATTCCATCCATCCCCTCTAATAGCTCTTTGCACGATGCATTTTGATCCAGCGCGGGATCCTTCCTCCTCCTGTTGCCTTAATTTGAGGACTTTGCTCTTAGCTGCTGTGAAGAGATTTGCAAAATTCATTTCAGTTTTTCCTGCATCTCATAATTATAAAAAAAAATTCAAAAAATAAAATGAAGTACCAGCGGCCTTATTTAATTGAAAAAAAAAAAAAAAACGCGACGGGTCAAAGCAGCCATGACAGACCACCAACATTTTGCAAGTTTCCCCATCATTTGCGCTTATTGTATTTCGCTTTCCTACGGCAGCTTAATCTGTCAGGGAATATGCAGAGTTTAAGCCGGTGTGTTCATTATAGCTGAACTCGGGGCTAAATATAGTCCAGCTAAGTTTTCATTTAAAAAAATTCATTACATTTATTTTTTAAATAGAATTATTATAAGTACCTGAATAGGGCTTTATATTAGCTGCATTTAATCCTTTACTTTAATGGCACTTAAACAGCAAGAGGGGAGGGTCAGCTCTGTGAATCATACAGCACTTTTCGTTTGTACAGTGCTGTCAGCATTGCTGTGAGCAGCCTATTGTATTAGGGTGTGCACCCCTGAGCACAAACGTGCATGCGTGTATAACAGCAGAGCAGTGGACGGTGTCAGTAGAGCAGAGATTGATGCCAGTAGGGCAATGGATGGTGTTAGAAGTTTTTTTATTTTTTATTATTTTTTACAATTTTATTTTTGTAATTTTTTTTACAATATTTTTTGTTATTTTATTATTATTTACAATTTTAGTTTTGTAATTATTTTTTACAATATTTTTTGTCATTTTATTATTTTTTTTTTATTTATTTTTTTGTAATTATTTTTTACAATTTTTTATTGTAATTATTTTTTACAATATTTTTTGTTATTTTATTATTTTTTACAATTTTATTTTTGTAATTATTTTTTACAATAGTTTTAGTTATTTTTTGTTATTTTTTTACAATTTTATTTTTTGTAATTATTTTTTACAATTTTTTTATTGTAATTATTTGTTACAATATTTTTTGTTATTTTATTATTTTTTTACAATTTTATTTTTGTAATTATTTTTTACAATTTTTTTTTGTAATTATTTTTTACAATATTTTTTGTTATTTTATTATTTTTTACAATTTTATTTTTGTAATTATTTTTTACAATTTTGAATTTTTTAATTAATTTTTACAGTTGTTTAGGAACCCCGTTGGGGGGGGGGGGGGGCTTTGGTGAAAAATCAAGGGTCGAAACAGACCCCTGATGTCTCACAAGCAAACATAGTTTACTATGCATCAGTTAAGAATGAACACAGGAGCGATCGGTACAGATCACTCACTGTGTTCATCCAGAAAAGGAAGGGGTAAATTAAATATTTACCAGCCCCTTCCCCCGCTCTCCATCCTGAAACATCCCAGGTGAGGAGAGAAGCTGGCAGCACTGCAGGGAGGACACAGGGGGCGCCAGGAAGCAGGGGGAATCAGCAGGAGAATACCCAAGGATGACTTCATTGATGTGCTGCTGCTCTTTTATTGTCCAGTCAGTAGGGTGAGGATGGTACCTTGACAATGCTGTACTGCTTATATGAAAAGTGTGGGGGGTACATTTGTATTCAGCCCCCCGGAGTCAATACTTTGTAGAACCGTCTTTTTAGGTATTTCTCTACCAGCTTTGTACATCTAGAGAGGGACATTTTTGCCCATCCTTCTTTCCAAAATATCTCAAGCTCTGTCAGATGGAGAGAGTCTGTGAACAGCAATTTAAGTCTTGCCACAGATTCTCAATTGGATTTAGGTCTGGACTTTGACGGCCCATTCTATCACATGAATATGCTTTGATCTAAACCATTCCATTGTAGCTCTGGCTGTATGTTTAGGGTCGTTGTCCTGCTGGAAGGTGAACCTCTGCCCCAGTCTCAAGTCTTTTGCAGACTCTAACAGGTTTTCTTCTAAGATTGTCCTGTATTTGGCTCCATCCATCTTCCCATCAACTCCGACCAGCTTCCCTGTCCCTGCTGAAGAAAAGCATCCCCACAACATGATGCTGCCACCACCATGTTTCACGGTGGGGATGGTGTGTTCAGGGTGATGTACAGTGTTAGTTTTCCCCCACACATAGCGTTTTGGTTTTAGGCCAAAAAGTTAAATTTTGGTCTCATCTGACCAGAGCACCTTCTTCCACATGTTTGCTGTGTCCTCCACATGGCAAACTGCAAACAGGACTTCTTATGGATTTCTTTCACCAATGACTTTCTTCTTGTCACTCTTCCATAAAGGTTCAGATTTGTGGAGAACACGACTAATAGTTGTCCTGTGGACAGATTCTCCCACCTGAGCTGTGGATCTCTGCAGCTCCTCCAGAGTTACCATGGACCTCTTGGCTCTTCTCTGATGAATGTTCTCCTTGCCCGGCCGATCAGTTTAGGTGGACGGCCATGTCTTGGTAGGTTTGCAGTTGTGCCATACTCTTTCCATGTTCGGATGATGGATTGAACAGAGCTCCGTGAGATGTTCAAAGCTTGGGATATTTTTTTTATAACCTAACCCTGCTTTAAACTTCTCCACAACTTCATCCCTGACCTGTCTGGTGTGTTCCTTGGCCTTCATGATGCTGTTTGTGCACTAAGGTTCTCTAACAAACCTCTGAGGGCTTCACAGAACAGCTGTATTTATACTGAGATTAAATGACACACAGATGGACTCTATTTACTAATTAGGTGACTTCTGAAGGCAATTGGTTCCACTAGATTTTAGTTAGGCTCCATGTACACGGGATGTTTTTACAACCTCTCCTGAACTATTTAACTTGACAGATAGTAACCCTCGTTAAAAAACGTCCGTTTTGCCGCGTTTGCGTTTAGGAGCATTGCCAAAAAAATGTTTTCTTTTTAAATGGCCAAAAACGAAAAATGCCTATAAACGAAACACTGCTAAACAGGGGTGACCGCATTTAGAAGTGTTTGGCGTCTGAAACGACGGAAACTTCGCTTTTTTGCCTTCAAAAAATGTCATGGCCTCCAAAACTGTGATAGGTAGTGGGGAGTGGAATCAAAAATTTACGCCCTTAGAAAGCCTGAAGGCGGTGATTGGTTTTCGGGGTCCCGTACGCGGCTAGACTGCCAAAAAGTCCCACACATGTGGTATCCCCATACTCAGGAGAAGCAGCAGAATGTATTTTGGGGTGTAATTTAACATATGCCCATGGCATGTTTGAGCAATATATCATTTAGTGACAACTTTAGGTTTTTTTTTGTCATTTTTCAATCACTTGTGACAAAAAATATTCAATGGGCTCAACATGCCTCTCAACAATTTCTTTGGGGTGTCTAAAACCCAGTACAACCCCCCCCAAAATGGGGTCATTTGGGGGGGGTTGGTACTGCCCTGCCATTTTAGCACCTCAAGAAATGAGATAGGCAGTCATAAACTAAAAGCTGCGTAAATTCCAGAAAATGTACCCTAGTTTGTAGACGTTATAACTTTTGCGCAAACCAATAAATATACGCTTATTAACATTTTTCTTTTACCAAAGACGTGGCTGAATACATTTTGGCCTAAATGTATGACGAAAGTTAAATTAATTGGATTTTTTTTATAACAAAAAGTAAAAAATATAATTTTTTTTTTTAATTCGGTCTTTTTCCGTTTATATCGCACAAAATAAAAATCACAGAGGCAATCAAATACCATCAAAAGAAAGCTCTATTTGTGGGGAAAAAAAGGAAGCAAATTTCGTTTGGGTACAACATTGCAACATTGCATGACTGCACAATTGCCAGTTAAAGCGACGCAGTGCCAAATTATAAAAAGTGCTCTGGTCATTGAGCAGTCAAATCTTCCGGAGCTGAAGTGGTTAAGCAACCCCTGAATGTGTCCTGACGAAGCAAAACAGCGAAACGCGTTGACGCACAGGGGCTCACTGCGTTTACATGGTGCAAACCTCTCCTTCTGCGCCATGTATTTCATGTTTATAATCTTATACTCATGTTTTTAACTCCTTTGCCCTGTACACATGATAGGATTTTCCGACAACAAAACCGTGGTCGCACAAATGTTGTCGGAAATGCCGAACGTCAAGAATACAGTGACGTACAACAAGTACGATGACCCGAGAAAAATGAAGTTCAATAGCCAGTGCGGCTCTTCTGCTTGATCCCGAGCATGCATGGACTTTTGTGCGTCAGGATTGTGTACACACGCTCTGAATTTCCGACAACAAGTTTTGTTGTCAGAAAATTTGAGAACCTGCTCTCAAACATTTGTTGGCGGAAATTCCGACAACAAAAGTTCTATGGAGCGTACACACGGTCGGACTTTCCGACAACAAGCTCACATCCAACATTTGTTGTCGGAAAATCCTATCGTGTGTACGCGGCATTACTGTTTTTTGCTCTATTTGCACAAACATACTTTTGTAGCAATAAAGCTTACCGTATATACTCGAGTATAAGTCATTCCGAGTATAAGTCGAGGCCCTAATTTACCACAAAAAAAATGGGAAAAACTTATTGACCCGAGTATAAGACGAGGGTGAGAAATGCACAGCTACTTTAAGTGGAAAAGAGGGTCAACAATGCCCATTTGCAGCATCACTGTGCCCATTTGCATGCCTCACTGTGCCCATTTGCAGCCATAGGTCCCCTGAACTTCAAACTCGGTAGTTAAGGGTTCCTAGATGCCCCCTAGCTACAGCCAAAATTTGGGGTCTCTGAACCCAAAGGGTCCCGAAATGACATTGCTGCAGATAGACACAGTTGACTGAATTTGGGGCCCCGTATCTTGGGGCCACTTAGTGCTAAGAACCCCAAATTTGGTGTGCAAACCCAGTCGAACTAGCACCATAAAATTTCCAAAGCTGGGGTTTCTAGCACTAAGTGGCCCCGAGATAAAGGGCCCCAAAAATCAGTTCAGAAAATGTCAAGCACTTTATTGCAGCAGAGAATGACATTTTCTGAACCAGTTTTGGGGCCCCGTATCTCAGGGCCACTTTTTGCTAGGAATCCCAGCTTTGGATATGTTGTGGTACCAGGTCCACTGAGTTTGCATACCAAATTTGGGGTTTCTAGCACTAAGTGGCCCTGAGATACAGGGCCCCAAATTCGGTTCAGAAAATGTCAAGCACTTTTCTGCAGCAGAGAATGACATTTTCCAAACCGATTTTGGGGCCCCGTATCTCGGGGCCACTTAGTGCTAGGAACTTCAGCTTTGGATATGTTGTGGTACCAGGTCCACTGGGTTTGCATACCAAATTTGGTGTTTCTAGCACCAAGTGGCCCTGAGATACGGGGCCCCAAAATCGGTTCGGAAAATGAAATTTTTTGCTGCAGAAAAGTGCTTGACTCAGTATAAGTCGAGGGGGGCACTTTCAGCACAAAAAAATGTGCTGAAAAATTCGACTTATACTCGAGTATATACGGTATATTTTTTTATTACAATATCCTCCAATATGTCTCTAAAGTCCGACCCAGGGCCCTTCTTTTGTGTTTCGACCCTTGATATTTCTCCAAACCCCTCCAATGGGGCTCCCAAAAAAACTGTAAAAAAAAAAAATCAAAACTAATATTGTAAAAGATAATTGAAAAAATAGAATTGTAAAAAATCATTTTAAAAATAAAATTGTATAAAATAATAAAAATAAAAACTACTGACACCAACCTCTGCTCTACTGACACCATTTGGGTTTATTACCGTTTTAATGTCATGTCATTGAAGTTTGCATCTATGTTAATGGAGATTATTACCAAAAGTATTTAATTGTTGCAGAATTGCACACGCACAGCCCTGGTCTACGCTTACATTGTGTTTTCAGTAGACCGTTTAGCAACGTGTAGATCAGCACTTATTCCCTTAATTGAACAACAGTGGCTTGTACCTTCAGACCTGCGGTTACAATAAGACGGAGAAGCTTGGCTCTGCCCTTGGGGGAGATAGAGTAACATAGCGCAGGGGAGCTGGCTCGTTTCACTGTCATGGAGAATAATCTAGCTGTGGCTGAGGTTAGGATAAGACCTTAATCCTCCAGAGCAGGTGAACTGCAGGACCAGCATCTGTTGGCAACAATCTCAACATACCAGTGACCAGAAATTAGTGTCTTTTCTAAGCTTTCACTATTTCTAAAAAAAAAAAAAAAGAAATTATAAAAAAGTAAATGACAACTAGTGGCATTTTTTTTATTTTTTTTACTTTTTAATTTAATTTAATTTTTATTTTTTTTTAAGAATGCTGTAGATTTTATTGGCCTATTATCCAAATCTAGAGAAATTTACAGTAGACATTTGTAAAAAAAAAAAAAAAAAAAAAGTACCCTTTTTGGTCTTGTTCGAACCATCGCTTTTAAAAAAGACATTCATTAAACTCAAACTCAAGCATAATCCGTCTTTAGCATTTTTTTTAAATCTTTCAAATTTAAAGCAACACAAAACTGAACATTTTCAATAAAATACTTACCGTAATTTTCCTTTCTTGATGGACTCCATGGCAGTCTACGTGTGGGTTAACCCCGCCTCCTCTCCAATGCTTTAGGACCCCACTCCCATAAATTTGAGCTCACAGCCAGAGACTGCGTTCCGTAACTAGTCGACTCTTGACTAATGGGTGGGAACTCCATCTGCCATGGAGTCCATCAGGAAAGAAAAATGACAGTAAGTATTTGATAGAAAATTTTCAGTTTTCCTGACAGACTCCATGGCAGCCTACGTGTGGGAAATAACTAGCCAAACCACACGGGCGGGTATGCTGATCAACAAAAAACTCTTAATTTGCCCTGTCAACTGACAGGATTCTTAAGCCAAAATTTACAGGCGATAGAGATGCATGTCCTATTCAATAGTGCATCATGAAAGTATTAATGGAGGCCCACGAGGGCGCTTTGACATCTGAAGCCACGTGTCTGACCGCCGCCCAGGAAGTTGCCATGCTCCTGGCTGAGTGTGCCGTAACTGCCTCCGGAGGAGCCAAGCCCTTGGCCTTATAAGCCTGCTGGACGGTTTGTATGATCCAGGCTGCAATCGTTCTGGTCGAAGCCCGTTTCCCCTTGTTACACTCGGAATGTAAGATAAACGGATGCTCCGAGCATCTAAAGGAGGAAGTAGCTTGCAGGTATTCCTTCAGTATTTCTCCCACATCCAGTGGGTGAGTCTCCACGGTCCCTGGAGTCGTGAGTGTAGGTAGGACAATTTCTTGGTTCTCATGGAACACTGATTTGAGCCGAGCATAGGGATGAGGACCACCTGGTCCGGGAAGAAAGTCAGGAATGGATATTTATGACCTAAGGACCCGATCTCAGAGACTCTTTTTGGCCGAAGTGATGGCTGAGAGGAGAGCAACTTTTGCAGAAAGGTCTTTGATAGAGAACTGCAACTGAGTCCAGCCAGTGAGTCAAGAACAAGGGGAAGATCCCACTTGGGGAATCATGGCCTCCTTTGGGGGCCTGAACCTTACCTTGCCTGAACTTTGCCACCCCTCGGAAGATCTGACAGATTAGAGGATGAACGGCCCATGATGTTACGGAGAAGGCCGACAGAGCTAAGACTTGGACCCTGAGGGGGCTGATGGACAGAGACAGATTTAGATCAGATAGTAGGAATTCCAGGATGTCTTGGATTCCCGGATCTCTGAATGACCATCCCGTAGAGGATGAGAACTCAACAAACTTGGTCCATACTCTTGCGTAGACCATATATGTGCTTGCCGTTCCCGAGCTCATGAGAGTGGAAATTACACTTGAAATTTGAGGATGACTGAAAAGGGGGGAAAGGCATATGCCCTGCTGGAGCTCCATCGATCTGTCAGAGCATCTACACCAAAGGCCTGGCTGCAAAGGCCCGAGTGTAATACTTCTTGATCTTGAAGTTGCCGGGGGATGCAAATAGGTATACTTCGGGATTAACTCCCAAGGACAGGATTCACCTGAGCATCTCCACGTTGTCCTGGTTCCAGAAGACTTTTCTTCAAGTTGTAACAGCCGACCAAACACAAGCAGTGTTGTGATGACCTGAGCCCTGTGGATCAGCAGCTGCTCCTTGTCTTGAGATAGTAACAGAAGGTTGTCAAGATAGTGGTACAGCCGTATCCATTTTGTTCTGATGAGGGCTGCCACAACCAGAAGAACTTTGAGAAAAACTCGAGGTGAGGTTGTCAACCCGAAAGGGAGGCAGGTGAGCTGTCGGCGTTCTTGCCCGACCACAAACCGGAGATATTTGGGGAAATCTTCCGCTAAATGCACATGGAAATGGGCATCTTTTAAGTCGAATGAGACTAGCCAGTCGCCTGGCTGCACGGCTTGCTGGATGGTAGACAGAGCCTCCATTTTAAATCTTTCGTGTTTAATAAACGTATTTAAGTAGGTTAGGTCAATCACGGGGCACCATGAACCATTTTCTTTAGCACTTAGAAGAGAGGGGAGTACACCCCTTGGAATTCTTTGACCTTCAGGACAGGCACCACGGCTCCCTGCGCCATCAGTGAATCCACATAGGACAGTAGCACCTGCTTCTTTTCTTTCAATCGCGGAAGCAGGACAGGAATAAACTTGAGGGAAGGTGTACCGGTGCAGGACCATGTGTGGCCTACGGAGACTGTCCTGATGGTCCAGTAGTCTGACATTGAGGCCACCCAGACGTGCCGGAAGCAAAGCAGAAGTGCCCCCTCCCAACCCTCCAGGACAGGCCCAATCCCAAAACGACTTAGCCGGCTCACGTCCTCTGGCAGGCTTCTGGAAGGATGTCTGACACCTGCTACAAACCCTTCTGAAATCCCAGCCGGGCCTTCAGGAGCATGCTTCCCTTGAACGCTTAGTACTGTGTCTTCTCTGCTAAGGCCTCTTCTGGCCAAACAAATGCCTATCCTGGGGAGCGAGCCCAACTTCCCTCCCGTGGCCTGGGCCATAGCGCCATCCAGTCAGTTGCCAAACCACGAGGGCCCCTCAAGGCGGATCCTACACCAGACCTGTTTAGACGCTGGACCAGCGCGCCAAGGGCGTAACCATAAGGCCTGCTTAGCCGTGACCGAGGATAGCATAGTTCGGGCCAGCAGGCGGATCAGGTCGATAAAAGCTTCCCCCAGGAAGGCAGCTGCCAGCTTCAGTTCTTGGACAGCCGAGTCCCTGGCCAGTTCATCTGAAACACCCTTAAGCACGGAAACCACGTTTTCTGTCCAGGCTTCCATTGCCTTGGACATGGCCGCGAGGGCCAAGGAGGGTTTGCAGGCCATACCGGCTAGCCTGTATATCCTCTTGAGGTCCTGATCTATTCTCCTCTCGAGCCCATCCTTGCAGCATACAGCATCCTCTAGAGGAAGAGAGACGTGCTTAGCCAGTCGCATCAGTGCTGCATCTACCAAGGAAGCATTTTCCAGATGCTTCACTTCCTCTGCCTTGAAGGGGTATAATCTGGAGGTTTAACTTGACAAGTAGGTCTTCTTGTCCACTCTACTCCATTCCTCGTCAATGGTGTCTTTTAACTTCTAACGGAGTGGGAAATTAGAGCGCTCCTTCCTCAAGTGCTTAAAGAATTTTCTTTGCTTAGTCGGGGGGGGGGGGGGGTCTTCCCACTTGCAGGACTCTTTGACCGCTTCAAACAGTGGTGAGACTAGGGCGAAGTCGAAGCCTCCAATAAACTGAAATTAAATTTTTAGAATTTTTTTGCACACAAATAGAGCTTTCTTTTGGTGGTATTTGTTCACCACTGGGGTCTTTTATTTTTTGTTTAACAAATGAAAAAAGACAGAAAATTCAGATTTTTTTTTCTCATTTTCTGTTATAACATTTTGCAAATAAGTAATTTATCTTCTTCACTATGAGGCTTCCCTGCTGGGCACTGATGAGGAGGCACTGATGGGCACTGATAAGCTGCAGTGATGGGCACTGGTAGGCTGCATTGGTGGGCACTGATGAGGCTCCTCTAATGAGGCTACACTGATGGGCACTGATAATCTGCACTGATTAGGCTACACTGATAAACTGCACTGATGGGCACTGATGAGGCTGCACTGATGGGTACTGATAGGCTGCACTGATGGGCACTGATAAGCTGCACTGATGAGCAATGATAAGCTGCACTGATGGGGACTGATGGGAACTGATGAGGCTGCACTGATGAAGCGGCACTGATGGGCACTGTTGAGGCGGCACTTAATGGCACTGATAAGCTGCACTGATGGGCACTGATGGTTGGTACTGATGAGGCGGCACTGATAAGGCGGCACTGATAGGTGGCACTGAGAGGCAACACTGATAAGTGGCACTGATGGACACTGATAAGCTGCATTGATTGGCACTGATGGGACTGATAAATAGGACACATAAATGATGATCAGTGTAAATGGGCCCTGTCAGAATTGTCGGTTACAGGCAAGTCTGTTTACATGTGATCAGCTGTAATAGGACACAGCTGATCATATGGTGGAGGTCCGCTGTGATTGGCCTTTTACCACAATCTGTGATCAGATCTGTGATGCTAAGGACACAGCAGTCACAGTGTGCACCCAATGCATGCCCAAGGGGGTGCACGGGGGGCGTGGTTCTGGGAGGATGTCTATGTAATGAAACTTGTATAATATATGTCTGAGATTCTTTTCATGTAGCAGACCTGGACAAAATGTAAAAAGTAAAACTGGCTATACATGGATTAAAATTCAGCCAGTTCAGCAGGGACCTGCCAAATTTCTATCCATGTATGGGCACTGTGGTCGTACAGAAGTCTACTGAACGATTTCTGTACAACCGCCTTGTTAGATTTTCCCCACTCGATCAGTGTTCAATGTATTCTGAAGGTGGGGAAGTATCCTTGCTGTCAGAATACAATAGCTCAGTGGGAAATATTTCTTCATTCACCTCAAATGTGTGGATGGGGAAATTGGGTCAGTTTTTTTTTTGTTTGTTTCACCTGTTGATTAAATGAAAAGAACTGACTAATGTATGGGTTGCCTAACTCAACTTTTGTTGTAAAAAAAATATTCCCCTCTGGGTGATCTATGTACAATTCAAGGATTTTAATAATTAATTGTAGCAGATTTTAATTTTAATTGTAGCAGATTCCTACCTTTTTTGCGCTGAAAAGATTGCTGTTGGTTTCACCGTGTGCTGTGTAGACTGATTCTCAAGGGGAGGGTCTGATTCATAACAATCACCTGGTGTACTCTCGGTGTTCTGATGAGAAAAGCTGCAGTATCTGCACCCCTCTAGAGGAATTGAACCCTTGGGGAGTATCTCACCAAAACTGAAACTCCAGTTGCAGAGGATGCCCAAAATCAGACTTTTCTTAGTGCAGGCTCCTGGGAAAATCAATGAGCCAATCACAGAGCAGAAAATGACATTTCTGGAGGCGTTTTTATACACCAACCTGTACAGAACGTCTACAGGTTGCCATATTGCATGGAATTTTAGAGAAAATGACAGTGTTACAAATTGAAAAAAGACATGTAATTTTTAATAATATTAAATCACAACATGGCCTGTGTAGCAATTGTTTATGTTATATTTTTTATTTTCTTTTTTTTTTTTTTTTTTACACAAAAACTTGCTGACCAGGCCTTTTCTGGAACTTTTTGTTTAAGAGTTTAAATTAGTATTTTTTGCTAGAAAATTACTTCAGAATCTCCAAACAGTATAAACAGCGTTTTTTTGAAAATGCTATTTTTTGGAAAAAAATACACTTTAAGGAATAAAAAAATAAAAAAACAAATATTTACCCCAATTTTCTTATATAATGTGAAAGATGATGTTACGCCGAGTAAATAGATACCTAACATGTCACAATTTAAAATTGTGCACGCTTGTGGAATTGCGACAAACTATGGTACTTAAAACTCTCCATAGGCGACACATTAAACATTTTTTACAGGTTACCTGTTTAGAGTTACAGAGGAGGTCTTATGATAGAATTATTGCTCTCACTCTAGCATTCGCAGCGATACCTCACATGTGTGGTTTGAACACCATTTACACATGTATGCGTTCACTTCTGCGCTCGAGCGCGGAGGGATGGGGGGCTTTTAAAAAAAAAAATTCTTATATATTTTACTTTTTATTTTTTTTACATTGTCCCTTTATTTATCTATTTATTTTTAAATTTTTTTCCTATTACAAGGAATGTAAACATCCCTTGTAATAGAAAAAGGATGACAGGTTCTCTTTATTGAGAGACCTGGGGTGAAAAAGACCCCAAATCTCCCATTAACCTTTAAAAGTAAAAGATAAAAAAAAAAAACTTTTTTTCTTTTTGAACTTTTGTTTAAAAAAAAAAAAAAGATTACTATGGCCTGAGTAACGGATGTGACGTCAGACATCGCTCCGGTCCTCCAATGGCATAGAGACGAGTGGCGGCCATCTTGGCCTCACTCTTCTCCATAACCAGCTACTGCCAGCATTGTATCGTTTCTGGACTTCACCAATGAATCCGCCGCGTGACCGCTTTTATCTGAAAGAGAATCGACCATAGTTTAAAAAAAAAATACCAAGCTAGCTGCCATAAACCCAGGAATTTAACCACTTCAGCCCCGGAAGGATTTAACCACATCCCGACCAGGCCATTTTTTGATACAGCACTGCATTGATTTAACTGACAATTGCGCGGTTGTGCGACGATGTACCCAAAGACAATTTACGTCCTTTTTTACCTACAAATAGAGCTTTCTTTTGGTGGTATTTGATCACCTCTGCGGTTTTTATATTTTGCGTTTTGAACAAAAAAATAACGTCAATTTTGAAAAAAAAAATATATATCTGCTATAAAACATTTTACAAAAAAAAATATAAAATAAAAATTATACATCAGTTTGGGCCGATATGTATCCTGCTACATATTTTTGGTAAAAACAAAAAATCGCAAAAAGTGTTTATTGATTGGTGTGCGCAAAAGTTATAGCGTCTACAAAATAGGGAATAGATTTATGGCATTTTTATTATTCTTTTTTTTTTCTACTAGTAATAGCGGTGATTAGCGATTTTTTATAGCGGGAATGCGACATTACGGCGGACAGATCGGACACCTAACTGACATTTTGTGACACTTTTTTGGGAACCAGTGACATTATTACAGTAATCAGTGCTAAAAATATGCACTGTTATTGTACTAATGACACTGGCAGGAAAGGAGTTAACACCAGGGGCGATCAAGGGGTTAAATGTGTTCCCGGTAGGTGTTCTCTAATGCCCCATACACATGAGCGGAAATTCCGCCAGAAAAACTCAGATGAGAGCTTTTTGTCAGAAATCCTGACCGTGTGTATGCTCCATCTGACTTTTGCTGGCGGAATTCCAGCCAGCAAAAGATTAAGAGCAGGTTCTCTATTTTTCGGTCGGAAAAAGTTCCCATCGGAAAATGCGTTCGTCTGTATGCAATTCTGACGCGCAAAAAAACACGCACGCTCGGAAACAATTTGACGCATGCTCGGAAGCATTGAACTTCATTTCCTCGGCTGGTCGTAGTGTTGTACGTCACCGCGTTCTTGACGATCGAAGGTTCAGAGAACTTTTGTGTGACCGTGTGTATGCAAGGCAAGCTTGAGCGGAATTCCGCTCGTGTGTACGGGGCAAAACTTTATGGGGGGAAACACACAGATCCGTCTTCCTACTTTGCAGAAAGACAGGATCTGTGTGATCTCCCCTCTGTCAGAACGGAGATCTGCCTTGTTTGAACAGGCAGATCCCCGTTCTGTCCCTGCGGGGAACGATCGTGGGTGGCCGGCGGACATCGAGTCCGCTGGACCTGCTGATTGGCTCCCCCCCGCTGGCCAATGGGAGCGTGCGCGCCCACAAAAGCACGTACAGCTTCGCTGGATCATGTCACCTTGCCGCAGTATGATGACGGCGGCTGGTCGGCAAGTGGTTAACATCAAACATAATGACGTATTTTTACTATGGGCCGGTCAGCAAGTGGTTAAAGGGCTTTAGAAAAAACAATTTGACTTGATGATGACATAAAAGAATCTTCCGACAAACAATTTTTTTTTTTTTTTTTACGAATATTTGAACAAAAATCAGCTTTAGTCACCTTTTTTGATTCTTATATCCCTTGGGGGGTCTAATATAACTGAGATTAAGTGCTTACAGCTAATTATGTTAAAAAACAAAACAAAAAAAAAACCTTGGGTTTTCTAGATGAAGACGACTTGTTTTCCAGCACTTTCAGGATTATTATACTAGTTGTAAAGTGTCATTAAAATATTTCAATACTTAGTAATGGATTTAGTGATTATTGTAACTCTTATAAAGATGACACAAAGTATTTATTGACATGTGGGTTTTATATATAATATAAAGAGGTCATTTAAATGATAAATGTACTTTAAAGTATCTACAACTTCCTGTAACAGATTAAAGTAGATCAATAATCAATCACTTAACAAGCAATGTCATTTTAAAACAGTCAATCTTTTTTTTTTTTTTTAAATCTGCTGTTTTCATTTAAAGAATACCTGGCGATCCTGGAACAGGAAAACTTTGGATCGGCAGCACTCCCACATGAAAATTAAAGTAGAAAGTCTTTATTTGAAACATAAATGTATTTAAAAGCAATGGATGGGTACAGGCAGGGGAAATGCGGATAGGTCGACGCGTTTCACACTGTAAAGTGCTTCGTCAAAACCATAAAATTGCAAAAACCACACTCTTATAACACACGAATCACATGACAATACAGGTGTAAATCATCAAACTTGACTCAGCTATTGCAAATGAAACCAATAAAATCTCCTGTTTAACCACTTCAGCCCCGGAAGATTTTACCCCCCCTTCCTGACCAGAGCACTTTTTGCGATTCGGCACTGCGTCAATTTAACTGACAATCACACGGTCGTGCGGCGTTGTGCCCAAACAATATCAACGTCCTTTCTTTCCCACAAATAGAGCTTTCTTTTGGTGGTATTTGATCACCTCTGCGGTTTTTATTCTTTGCCCTATAAACAAAAAAGAGCGACAATTTTGAAAAAAAAAGCAATATTTTTTACTTTTTGCTATAATAAATATCCCCCAAAAATATATATAAAAAAACTATTTTTTTTAATAGTTTAGGCCGATATGTATTCTTCTACATATTTTTAGTAATAAAAAAACGCAAAAGTTATAGTGTCTACAAAATAGGGGATAGATTTATGGCATTTTTATTATTAATTATTTTTTTAATAGTAATGGCGGCAATCTGCGATTTTTATCGTGACTGCGACATTATGGTGGACACATCGGACACTTTTGACACTATTTTGGGACTATTGTCATTTATGCAGCGATCAGTGCTATAAAAATGCACTGATTACTGTGTAGATGACACTGGCAGGGAAGGGGTTAAACACTAGGGGGCGATCAAGGGGTTAAGTGTGTCCTAGGGAGGTGTTCTAACTGTGGGCGGGATGGGCTACCTAGGACATGACAACGATCACTGATCCCGATGACAGGGAGAAGTAGATCTTGGTCATGTTGCTAGGCAGAACTGGGAAATGCCTTGTTTACATAGGCATCTCCCCGTTCTGCCGCTCCGCGACACGATCTCCGGAACACCGGCGGACATCGACGCACGCCCGCCCACAATGCCGCTTCTTAAAGGGGGACGTACCTGTATGCCGTGCGCTGGTCGGCAAGCAGTTAAAAATAAAATGTTTGTGAAAACAAAAACACACAGGAAAAGATGTTATTCTATATAGCAACCTCAAAGAACAAAAGGTAAAAGAGAATAACCCTTGATCTCAAAGGTTACACACTATTTAGGTACAATAAAGTGGGCGTTCCTTAATTAAAACAAGGAATGAGATTCCAGGTGCACAGAAAAAGACATGCAGTGGAAAAATATTAATGATAATAATAATAACAAGAAAAATAAACAAAGTAATTCATCAATAACCACTGCATGTCAAATTGATAAAGAAGTTACAAATGACCAAAAAATCAAAAAAAAATTTTTAAAACTTTTTTATTTTTTTTTTCTATTTTTTTTCCCCTTCAAAAGTTTTTTCTCCAAAAAAAACAAAAAAAAAAAATTCAATCCTTAGTAATGGATTTAGTGATTATTGTAACTCTTATAAAGATGATACAAACGTAAATAGGTCATTAAAATGATAAATCCACTTTAAAGTATCTACAACTTCCTGTAACAGATTAAAGTGGTATTTTCGCATGTTCAATATTTTGCTATTTCGTAATTTTCGTATTTTGGTTCTTCCAGCTATTCGGATGTTTCGAATTGATCCGAATGTACGAATACTAACAAATTCGTACGAAAAAAATCTATTCGTTACGAACCAAATTGCACGTCTATATATCATGTAAAGAGGTCATTTAAAGGATAAATCCACTTTAAAGTATCTACAACTTCCTGTAACAGATTAAAGTGGATCATTACTCAATCACTTAACAAGCAATGTCATTTTAAAGCGGGATTTCGGCCAGGAAATCTTTTTTTTTTTAAAGTCAGCAGCTGCAAACACTGTAGCTGCTGACTTTAAATAAGTAGACTTACCTGTCCTGGGAAGCCGCGATGTCGGCCGCCCGAGGCCGACCCGCCCCTCGGGTCCCGGCACCGCCATCCCAACTAAGGGAAACAGGCAGTGGAGCATTGCGGGTTCACTGCCAGTTTCCTACTGCGCACGCGCGAGCGGCGCGTCGCTCTGTGAATGGCCCCGTGGTTTTTCTGGGAACACACACAGTTCCCAGAAGGCAACGGGGCCGCTCACCGAGGAGCAGCAGGACATGCCGCGGAATAGGAAGAGGCAGATTAGGAAGACTGCCTAGCAACAAGGGTTCAGGTAAGTTTAAATTTTTTTTTTTTCAAATTTTTTTTTAATTCTTTTACGATTTTTCATGCTATTTTTTATTTTAGGGTGGCCCTCCACTTTAAAGCTGTCAATCTTTTTTTTTTAAATCTTCCGTTTTCATTTAAAGAATACCTGCTGATCCTGCCTTGTCCTAAGTACTGCCTGTTACGAGGCAATAACTTTCTTCCAATTGGGTTCGCGGGTTGTCACCCCATCACCTGTGCCCCGATTGAGACTAAAGCCACGTACACACAGTACGATTGTTGGCAGGGGATTGTCTGTTGACAGACTGTTGTCCTAAAATCTTACTGTTAGTACGCTCCTTTTGACAATTGTTCTCCAACTTTCGGCCAACAAATGACAGGCTATTAAATTTTCGGCGGACAGCGGTTTGACGTCAGATTTTCATATGGTCAGTACACAAATCCGTCACACAAAAAGTTGAAAGTACAAACACGCATGATCGGAATCAATGCTCACCAAACACGAAATAAGCAGAAGGGGCCCAAAGGGTGGCGCTCAAGAGCTTAAATTCCTCGTAGTACGTCACTACGTTTGTGTTTGTTGCACGATAGTTGTGTACTGTAAAGCCTCGCACACCCGATCGGATTGTTGGCCAACAGAGCGTCAGACTTTTGTCCGAAGGGCGTGTGCCAGGAACTTGTCTTGCATACTAACAGCACACAATTGTCGGCCAACAAACACGAACGTAGTGACGTACTAAGTGGAATTTCAGGTCATTCTGATGCCGTGTTTGGTGAGCATTGATTCCGAGCATGCGTGTTCGTACTTTGGACTTTTGTCTGGCGGACTTGTGTACACACGATATGTAAATCTGACAACAGACCATTGTCCGCCGAAAATTTTCTAGCTTGCCATCCAACATTTGTTGGCGGAAACAGTTGTCTGAAGGAGCGTACTAATGGTCAGATTTTAGGCAAACAGCCTGTCATCACACAATTCCCTGCCGAAAATCCGATCGTGTGTACGAGGCTTTAGTATGCAAGATCAAGACAAGATCCTGGCACAAGCCCTTTTGACATAAATCAGACACTCAGTTGGCCAACAATCGTACCGTGTGTACGAGGCTTAAGTGGCCATGCCAACAAACATTACAGTGGAACCTCGGATTGCGAGTAACGCGGTTAACAAGCGTTTCACAATACGAGCACTGTATTTTTAAAAATCGTAACTCGGTTTGCGAGTGTTGTCTCGCAAAACGAGCACGATTTAGGCCGAAGCAGTGTGCAGTACTGCGTTTGGCCTGAGGTGGGGGGGAGGGCGCCGGAGCCGAACGACGCTGATCGCAGCCAATCGGTGCTGTTCGGAAATGCACAGAAAGGGCCGAGGACAGCTCGGCAAACCTCGGGAACCTCGGTAGTATTTCCAAGGTTTGCCGAGGTCAGCCGAGGTGTCCTCGGGCCTTTCTGGCCGTTTCCGAGGCTCTCCGGCGCCCCCCCCACCTCTGGCCGCATGCAGTATTGCATGCCATTGAAGTCAATGCGGAACAAATTATTTTCGTTTCCATTTACTTCAATGGGGAAACTCGCTTTGTCATGCAAGTACTTTGGATCATGAGCATTCTCCTGGAACGGATTACGCTCGTAATCCAAGGTTCCACTGTACTCAAATTTGGCCCACCATTGTCACCATTGAAAAGTTTGAAGAATATCTGATGATCTTACCATAAGGGTCTTTGTTCAAGCACCGCTTGTTATGGGGTGACAACTGTCTTCCAATTGGGTACCCGTGTTGTCACCCTGCCACGTGGGTCACCATTTAAAAGTTGTCAATCTTTTTAAATCTGTAACTTTCATTCAACCACTTACCGGACACTTTCACCGCCTTCCTGTCGTGGCCAACTTTCAGCTTTCTTTTGGTGATATTTAACCACTTGACCCCCGGAAGGTTTTACCCCCCTTCATGACTAGAGCATGTTTTGCTATTCAGCACTGTACTACTTTAATCCAAACCACGACATTACCTGCCTGGAGTTTGCATGTTCTCCCTGTGCCTGCGTGGGTTTCCTCCGGGTACTCCGGTTTCCTCCCACACTCCAAAGACATGCTGGTAGGTTAATTGGATCCTGTCTAAATTGTCCCTAGTATGTATGAATGTGAGTTAGGGACCTTAGATTGTAAGCTCCTTGGGGGAATGGACTGATGTATGTGTGGAGCGCTGGGTGCATTGACGGCACTATATGGGTACCTTAAATAAATAGGGATAATTCTAGACACCCACACTCACTCAGGTTGAACTAGATGGACTGGTGTCTTTATTCAACCTTACTATGTAACAAATAACATTTTTATCATTTTTTTTTTTTACACAAATAGAGCTTTCTTTTGGTGGCATTTGATTACCACTGTTTTTTTTATTTTTGTGATATACAGTGCCTTGAAAAAGTATTCACACCCCTTGAAATTTTCCGCATTTTGTCATGTTACAGCCAAAAACGGAAATGTATTTTATGGGATAGACCAACAAAAAGTGGCACATAATTGTGAAGTGGAAGGAAAATGATAAATGGTTTTCCAAATTTTTTACATATAAATATGTGAAAAGTGTGGCGTGCGCTTGTATTCAGCCCCCTTTACTCTGATACCCCTAACTACAATCTAGTGGAACCAATTGCCTTCAGAAGTCACCTAATTAGTAAATAGAGTCCATCTGTGTGTAAGTATAAATACAGATGTTCTCTGAAGCCCTCAGAGGTTTGTTAGAGAACCTTAGAGAACAAACAGCATCATGAAGGCCAAGGAACACACCAGACAGGTCAGGGATAAAGTTGTGGAGAAGTTTAACCACTTCAATACTGGGGACTTTCCCCCCTTCCTTCCCAGGCCAATTTTCAGCTTTCAGCGCTATCGCTTTTTAAATGACAATTGCTCAGTCATGCAACACTATACCCAAACAAAATTTTTATAATTTTGTTCCCACAAATAGAGCGTTCTTTTGGTGGTATTTGATCAGCGCTGGGTTTTTATTTTTTGCTAAACAAATAAAAAAAGACCAAATTTTTCGTTAAAAAATACGTTTTTCTTTGTTTCTGTAATAAAAACAAAGAAAAATAAGTAAGTTTTCTCGTTCACTGATGGGCACTGATGAGGTGGCACTGATGATGGGCACTAGTATGCAGCACTTAAGGGCACTGATAGGTGGCACTGATATGCAGCACTAATAGGCATTGATAGGCAGCACTGATGGGCACTCATAGGTGGCACTGATATGTGACACTGATGGGCACTAAAAGGCTGCACTGATGGGTACTTATGGCTGGTACTGATGGGCACTTATAGGTGGCACTGATGGGCATATATATGGCACTTATAAGAAGGCACTGGCAGCCATTACTGATGGGCACTGATTGGCATCCCTGGTGGTCATGGTTGGGCATACCTGGTAGTCATGGGTGGGCATCATTGGTGGCCATCCCTGGTGGTCCTGGGAGGGCATCCTCGAGGCTGGCTGCACTGATAATTAATCAGTGCAGACCCCCCCGGTCAGGAGAGCAGCCGATTGGCTCTCCTATACTCGCGTCTGTCAGATGCGATAGAGGAAAAGCCGATACACGGCTTTTCCTGATTACACTGTGATCAGCTGTGATTGGACACAGCTGTTTACGAGGGAAAGAGACTCTGCCAAAAGTTCTTTACCTAGATTGGAGTTGCAGTGTGTCAGACTGAAAAACCACAACACCGATCGCTGCGCTGTGCACCCCCACGGGCGCGCGCTGGCATGTTATCCTGCTGGATGACATATGACGCCCAGTCACGATAACTGAACCACTTCCTGGCCGTCACTCTGCAATAGGCCGGGGGGGAAGTGGTTAAAGCAGGGTTAGATGATAAAAAAAATATCCCAAGCTTCGAACATCTCACAGAGCTCTGTTCAATCCATCATACGAAAATGGAAAGAGTATGGCACAACTGCAAACTTACCAAGACATGGCCGTCCACCTAAACTGGCAGGCCAGGCAAGGAGAACATTAATCAGAGAAGAGCCAAGAGGCCCATGGTAACTCTGGAGGAGCTGCAGAGATCCACAGCTCAGGTGGAAGAATCTGTCCACAGGACAACTCTAATGCCCTGTACACATGACTGGTTTTGCCGTCGGAATAAACTCTGAAGGTTTTTACGACGGAGTACCGACAGAATTCCGCTCAAGCTGCCTTGCATACACACGGTCACACCAAATTCCAACCGTCCAGACGTACAACGCGTACAACAGTACTAGATAACTGAAGTTCAATAGCCAGTAGCCAATAGCTTCCGTCTCGTACTTGCTTCAGAGCATGCGTCATTTTTGGTGTGTTGGAACAGCATACAGACGAGCGTTTTTTCCAATAGTAATTTGTTCCGTCGGAAAAATATAGAACATGTCTAAGTCCGTCTGAATTTTCGACAGAAAAAGTCAGATGGGGAATACACACGGTCGGAATATACGATGCATAGCTCCCATCGGACTCTTTCTGTCGGAAATTCCGCTTGTGTGTACGCGGCATTAGTCGTGCACTCCACAAATCTGGCCTTTATGGAAGAGTGGCAAGAAGAAAAATTTAACTTTTTGTCCTAAAAGCAAAACGCTATGTGTGGCAGAAAACTAACACTGCACATCACCCTGAACACACTATCCCCACTGTGAAATATGGTGGTGGCAGCATCATGTTGTGGGGATGATTTTCTTCAGCAGGGACAGGGAAGCTGGTCAGAGTTGATGGGAAGATGGATGGAGCCAAATACAGGACAATCTTAGAAGAAAATCTGTAATGCCGTGTACACACGAGCGGACTATCCGACGGACTTTCGGCGCACTTCCAACGGACTTTCCCAACGAACAGACTTGCCTACACACGATCACACCAAAGTCTGACGGATTAATACATGATAACGTACGACCGGACTAAAATAAGGAAGTTTATAGCCAGGAGCCAATAGCTGCCCTAGTGTGGGTTTTCATCCCATGGACTAGCATACAGACGAGCGGACTTTTCAATAGGAACTGGGTCCGGTGGAGTTCCGACGTAAAGATTTGAAACATGTTCCAAATCTAAAGTCCGTCAGATTTTCGACCAAAAAAGTCCGCTGCAGGTCCGATGAAGCCCACACACGGTCATATTGTCCGCCAGACTCGGTCCGTCGGACCAGTTTGGTCGAAAAGTCCGTTAGTGTGTACGCGGTATTAGAGTCTACAAAAGACCTGAGACTGGGGCGGAGGTTCACCTTCCAGCAGGACAACGACCCTAAACATACAGCCAGAGCTACAATGGAATGGTTTAGATCAAAGCATATCCATGTGTTAGAATGGACCAGTCAAAGTCCAGATTTAAATCCAATTGAGAATCTATGGCAAGTTTTGAAAATTGCTGTTCACAGACACTCTCCATCCAATCTGACAGAGCTTGAGATATTTTGCAAAGAAGAATGGGCAAATATGTCCCTCTCTAGATGTGCAAAGCTGGTAGAGACATCCCCAAAAAGACTTGAAGCTGTAATTGCAGTGAAAGGAGGTTCTACAAAGTATTGACTCCGGGGGGCGCCATACAAATGTACCCCACACTTTTCACATATTTATTTGTAAAAAAAAAAATGAAAAACCATTTATCATTTTCCTTCCACTTCACAATTATGTGCCACTGTGTTGGTCTATCACATAAAATCCCAATAAAATACATTTACATTCTTGGTTGTAACATGAAAAAAATGTGGAAAATTTTAAGGGGTATGAATACTTTTTGATGGCACTGTAAACAAAGAAAGACAGAAAATTTTGAAAAAAAAAAACAATATTTTTTATTTTCTGCATAATATTCTTTAAAACATATCCAATAAGAAAAAAAAAATCTAATAAAAAAAAATCTAATTTCTTCATAAATTTAGTCCAAAATGTATTCTGCTACGTGATATGTCTTTGGTAAAAAAAAAAAAAAAAAAAATCCCAATAAGTGTATATTATTTGATTTGTGTGAACGTTATAGCGTCTGGTATAGATACTGGAATTTTTATTATTATTTTTTTTATGCTAGTAATGGTGGTGACCACGCCTTAACGTGGGACTGTGATAGTGTGGCGGACAATCTGACACTGACATCAGTAGTGACACTAATACAGTGGTCAGTGCTAATACCATAAACTGTCACTGTACTAATGACACTGGCTGGAAAGGGGTTAACATCTAGGGGCGATCATGGGGTTAAATGTGTGCCTAACAATGTGTAATGTGTGTTATGTGCTGCTTTTTACTAAGTGATCTTGTTTTCTTTGCAGGGCATAAAAAAAAAAAAACAGCAAGGTCGTCTGTCAGTATTCTGTGCTCTGTGTTGTTTACAGAGCTCACTTCCTTGAATGACGGAGCCGATCAGTGAATGCCGGTGATCAATCATTGGCCGGCGCCCCAAACAAATCACAGCACAGCCAGGGCAGCGGGCACGCACTTGCGCCTCCCTACCCGAAAGAGCTGATCACGTATCAGATACATGATCCAACACAGAGTGGCCACCCTGCAGCAGTATATCTGCGTGGGATGGTCAGCAAATGGTAATCACCACTGGGTTTTTTTAATTTTTTCTGAATAAATGAAAATTTCGAAAAACATGCATTTTCTTTGTTTCTGTTATAAAATTTTGCAAAAATATTTCTTCAAATATTTAGGCTAAAATGTATTCTGCTACATTTCTTTGGTGAAAATAACCCAAATCAGTGTATATTATTTAGTCTGTAGGGAAGTTATAAAATCCAGAAATGATGAGATATATCTAAAAATCAGTCCTGATGTACTTACGGCCTATCTAATTTCTTGAGGCCTGAAAATGTCAGGACAGTACAAATATCCCCCAAAATGACCCCTTTTTTAGTTATTTCGTTTATTTTATAGCTTTTTGAGTTATTTAGTAAGAGGCGTAGTGAGATTTTTGAAGTTGTAATTAGTTTTTTTCACAATTGTTTTTTTCTACATACTGTCACCAGTGCTGCACAGCGTTACCATATAATTGGTATGATGGTGATCAGGGACACTGATTGGTGACAGTATGTAAAAAAAATATATATATATATTTTTTTTATTTATCCCCTTCCCGCCGACCGTACGCACATATGTACTCGGCTTTCCGGGGTTATACCGGGATGATGCCTGGTACCGTTGTTTACAGCGGGCGATCGGCTACCCGTGTATAACAACCGATGCGGCTAAAAGCCGCTCGGTTGTTATACCGGAGGAGCGGGAGGGGACATCCCCCCCTCCCGCCGCCTCCCGCCGCTGTTACCGGGCCTCCCGTGCGATCGGGAAGCCCGGTATCCAATCGGGTACTTTCGGCGGTTGGGGGCGGGCTGGAACGAAGCTGTGAGCGGCTTTGTTCCAGCCTTCTTGTTGTAAACGCGGAAGCGACGTCATGACGTCACTTCCTGTTTACTCGGCTGCCAATGGCGCCGAATTTAAAAAAGTACACAGTATTCAGAATCGCCGTTTTCGGCGATCTGAATACTTTGAAGTGTAAAAGGAGGGATGGGGGGTCTTTTAGACCCCCGATCTCTCCATAAAGAGTACCTGTCACCACCTATTACTGTCTCAAGGGATGTTTACATTCCTTGTGACAGCAATAAAAGTAAAAAAAAAAAAAAAAAAATTTAAAACACAATTTATAAAGTAAAAAAAAAATAAAATAAATTTAAAAAAAAAAAAAAAAAATTTTAAAGTGCCCCTGTCCCCGCGAGCTCGCGCAGCGAAGAAAACGCATACAGAAGTCGCGCCCGCATATGTAAACGGTGTTCAAATCACACATGTGAGGTATCGCCGCGATCGTCAGAGCGAGCGCAATAATTCTAGCCCTAGACCTCCTCTGTAACTCTAACCTGGTAACCGTAAAAAAAAATTTAAGCGTCGCCTATGGAAATTCATAGGTACCGTAGTTTGTTGCCATTCCACGAGTGCGTGCAATTATAAAGGGTGACATGTTTGGTATCTATTTACTCAGCGTAACATCATCTTTCACATTATACAAAAAAATTGGGGTAACTTTACTGTTTGGATTTTTTAAAATTCATGAAAGTGTCCCTTTTCCAAAAATTTGCGTTTAAAACACCGCTGCACAAATACCGTGTGATAAAAAATATTGCAACAGTCGCCATTTTATTCTCTAGATTCTCTGCTAAAAAAATATATATAATGTTTGGGGGCTCTAAGTAATTTTCTAGCAAAAAATATGGATTTTAACTTGTAAACACCAAATTTCAAAAATAGGCGTAGTCATGAAAGGGTTATTAAACATAATTTTCCTTTTTTTTTACAATTGGCCCTGTCTGTACCATGTGATCACTGTGACTGATCACAGAGATCAATACAATAGTACACAATGAATGGCTATGAATTAAAGCAATTAATTGTGTACAACTCTCGTGTCAACAATGTGATTGGTCACTGCGATCACCTGGTACTGGCCCAGTACAGTGATCTGTTATCCGGTGGACACAGCGGGTAACTGATCGCGCTGCAGCACAACCCTTAGGGCGCACACGAGGCGTGTGAATGGGAGGATATCATATGATGTCCACGCAGGATGGGAGAGCTCCCGCCAGCCCATCATTTGACTATAGGCTGGGTGGAAAGCAATTAAAGAATACCCGGTGATCCTGCCACAAGAGTCCTTGTTTAAGTACTTTCTGTTATGGTTTTATAATTGTCTCCCAATTGGGTTCCTGCGTTGTCACCCTATCACATGTGCTACGATGCAGCCTATAAGTGGCTGTTTCAAGAAACTCAGATATGGCCCACCATTGTCACCATCCAAAAGTTGTCAATCTTTTTAAATCTGCAACTTTTAATAATGGAATATCTGTCAGGGCCGGGCTCAGCCCTTTCTTCTCTGAGCTGATCGCTCAGCTGTCGGCTAATTGCCAGCTCTTATCTCTCCACAGGTACTCAGCTGTTGATGATATCCTGCTCGTCAGTCCTCTCTACTTAAGCCATCCAGTCCAGAGGTTCTCTGCCTTCGCCTTGGTCACATCACAGAAACTATCTCCTGCGATCCTGTTCAAGACTTGCTTTGCTGATATCCCTTCTGGCTCCAGATCCTGCTTGCTGTTCCACTACTACATTGATTCCTGACTTCTGGCTTGGCTGACTATCTGTTCCAGTTACTGGACTTTGGCTATGTTTTGACTATGTTTGTTCTTTTTACTATTATTATTAAACATGTGTGATTTAACTGTACTTCTGTCTCAGTCTGATTTCATGGTTTTTCTTACAATATCTGGTGATCCAGCCATAAGGGTCCTTGTTCAAGCACTGCTTGTTATGGGGTAAAAATTGTCTCCTAATAAGGTTCCTCAGTTGCCACCTTGTCACATATCCCTTTATGGAGACAAACGACTGCACCAACTAACATTATTCAAATATGGTCCACTACTGTCACCATTCAAAAGTTATCAATCTTTCTAAATTTGCAATTTTTATTTAATGAATACCTGGTGATCCTGCCATAGGAGTCCTTGTTTAAGTACTTCCTGTGTATGGGGTGACAACCCTGTCGCAGCTAGGTTCCCATGTTGTCACCCTATCACATGTGCCCTGGTAGAGACTTCAAGTGGCTGTGCCAACAAACTCAAATATGGTCCACCGTTGCCACCATCAGGAAGGCGGTCCAGAGTAATGCCATGTAGCTAATGCTGGAGAGAGTGAATATATAGACAAGAAGAAGATGAAAGAGGCTGGAGGAGATCAGCAGCAAAAAAGAAGATGACAAGAAAATATGGCAGTTGTTACAGTCAGGTCCAAAAATATTGGAGCATCGACACAATTCTACAATCCGCCACATACAAAGACGTCAATGGCTCTTACAACCATGAACATAAATCACATTTGGTTTGCTAAAGCCCTGTTTATACAGTCAGGTCCATAAATATTGGGACATAGACACAATTCTAATCTTTTTGGCTCTATACACCACCACAATGGATTTGAAATGAAACGAACAAGATGTGCTTTAACGGCAGACTTTCAGCTTTAATTTGAGGGTATTTACATCCAAATCAGGTGAACAGTGTAGGAATTACAACAGTTTGTATATGTGCCTCCCACTTTTTAGGGAACCAAAAGTAATGGGACAATTGGCTGCTCAGCTATTCCATGGCCAGGTGTGTGTTATTCCCTCGTTATGCCATTTAAAAGGAGCAGATAAAAGGTCCAGAGTTAATTTCAAGTGTGCTATTTGCATTTGGAATCTGTTGCTGTCAACTCTCAATATGAGATCCAAAGAGCTGTCACTATCAGTGAAGCAAGCCATCATTAGGCTGAAAAAACAAAACAAACCCATCAGAGAGATAGCGAAAACATTAGGTGTGGCCAAATCAACTGTTTGGAACATCCTTAAAAAGAAAGAACGCACCGGTGAGCTCAGCAACACCAAAAGACCTGGAAGACCACGGAAAACAACTGCGGTGGATGACTGAAGAATTCTTTCCCTGGTGAAGAAAACACCCTTCACAACAGTTGGCCAGATCAAGGACACTCTCCAGGAGGTAGGTGTATGTGTGTCAAAGTCAACAATCAAGAGAAGACTTCACCAGAGTGAATACAGAGGGTTCACCACAAGATGTAAACCATTGGTGAGCCTCAAAAACAGGAAGGCCAAATTAGAGTTTGCCAATCAACATCTAAAAAAGCCTTCACAATTCTGGAACAACATCCTATGGACAGATGAGATCAAGATCAACTTGTACCAGAGTGATGGGAAGAGAAGAGTATGGAGAAGGAAAGGAACTGCTCATGATCCAAAGCATACAACCTCATCAGTGAAGCATGGTGGTGGTAGTGTTATGGCGTGGGCATGTATGGCTGCCAATGGAACTGGTTCTCTTGTATTTATTGATGATGTGACTGCTGACAAAAGCAGCAGGATGTATTCTGAAGTGTTTTGGGCAATATAATCTGCTCATATTCAGCAAAATGCTTCAGAACTGATTGGACGGCGCTTCACAGTGCAGATGGACAATGACCTGAAGCATACTGCGAAAGCAACCAAAGAGTTTTTTATGGGAAAGAAGTGGAATGTTATGCAATGGCCAAGTCAATCACCTGACCTGAATCCGATTGAGCATGCATTTCACTTGCTGAAGACAAAACCGAAGGGAAAATGCCCCAAGAACAAGCAGGAACTGAAGACAGTTGCAGTAGAGGCCTGGCAGAGCATCACCAGGGATGAAACCCAACGTCTAGTGATGTCTATGCATTCCAGACTTCAGGCTGTAATTGACTGCAAAGGATTTGCAACCCAGTATTAAAAAGTGAAAGTTTGATGGATAATTGTTAATCTGTCCCATTACTTTTGGTCCCTTAAAAAGTGGGAGGCACATATACAAAGTGTTGTAATTCCTACACCGTTCACCTGATTTGGATGTAAATACCCTCAAATTAAAGCTGGAAGTCTGCAGTTAAAGCACATCTTGTTTGTTTCATTTCAAATCCATTGTGGTGGTGTATAGAGCCAAAAAGATTAGAATTGTGTCTATGTCCCAATATTTATGGACCTGACTGTATAAACAGGGCTTTAGCAAACCAAATGTGATTTATGTTCATGGTGGTGAGGACCATTGACGTCTTTGTATGTGTTCTGTGTTAATCATATTTAATCATGTTTATTACCATTTCGTCTTTATAACAATGTTCTAGAGCAGTGTTTCTCAACTCCAGTCCTCAAGGCGCACCAACAGGTCATGTTTTCAGGATTTCCACTATTTTGCACAGGTGATTTGATCAGTTTCACTGCCTTAGTAATTACCACAGCCTTTTCATCTGAGGGAAATCCTGAAAACATGACCTGTTGGTGCGCCTTGAGGACTGGAGTTGAGAAACACTGTTCTAGAGAACTGTCATTTGGATGGGACTGTTACACTTTGATAAGACAGTTGACTTTTGCCCACTTTAGAAACCAGTAACATTATCTAATCTTAAAGACAAACCACAGCTGTCATAGCGGTGGCATCTTGTGACGGTGACAAGGACTGCCACTGCACAGTACAGAGCCCATCAACTTTTCCAGGGGGGGTATTAACCTATGTGAAGCGCGGGCAGAGAGAGCGGGCAGTTTCCTGCGTGTATGTGTTGTAACATGAACACATTTTCATTAAAATCAGTTAAAATCTAGTTTTCTAAATAACATTTAAAAAACAAAACAAATAAAACAAAAAAGAAAAAAATTTAAGGTCACCACTAGAATAAAATATGACCTGAACAAATTCTTTTTACCCACTTCAATACCAGGAACTTTCACCCCCTTCCCGCCCAGGCCAATTTTCAGCTTTCAGTGCTGTCGCACTTTGAATGACAATTGCGCAGTCATGCTATACTGTACCCAAATTACATTTTTATACATATTTTTGACACAGATAGAGCTTTCTTTTGGTGGTATTTAATCACTACTGTTTCTTTTTTATTTTTTGCTAAACAAATGAAAAAAGACAGAAAAATGGCGAACAAAATACCTTTTTTCTAGTATCTGTTATAAAATTTTGCAAATAAGTAATTTTTCTCCTTCACTGGTGAGCACTAATGAGGCTGCACTGATGGACACTGATAGGCTGCACTGATGGGCACTGATAGGCAGCACTGATGGGCACTGATTGGCACTGTTGGGGCTGCACCAATAATCAGGACACTGATGGGCACTGATGATATGGCATTCATGGGCACTGATGAGGCTGCACCAATATGCAGCACGGATGGGTACTTATAGGTGGCACTGATGGGCACTAATAGGCTGCACTGATGGGCACTAATAGGCAGCACTGATGGGCACTAATAGGCAGCACTGATGGGCACTGATAGGCTGCACTGATGGACACTAATAGGCAGCACTGATGGGCACTGATTGGCAATGTTGGGGCTGCACCGATAATCAGAACACTGATGGGCACTGATGAGATGGCACTTATGGGCACTAATGAGGAGGAACTGATGAGGCTGCACTGATATGCAGCAGTGATGGGTACTTGGGCCCAGGGCAAGGATTGAGAACTGCGCCCCTCCCCAGCAGCTAATGCATGCCATAGAATGAGTGTACCACCCTGCGCACATTCTCTGCTCCTCTGCTCCAGCTGCCTATGGTTGGCATTGAGTATGCATGGTCAGTTTTTTTCTTTCCACCAACTAGAAGACAGTTGCACGTGCATGGTATGTTTTTCTTGTTGACTGTGGGCAGATTTTTTTTTTTCTTTTTTAAAAAGCCCATCGTGTGTAAACACACTCCATAAACTCCAAAAAAAGTGCACACCAAAAAGTGAACACAAAAAGTGCACATAGGTTGTACATATGGTCCTCTAAAATCGAAGGACCTTGCCCTGATCCCCCGGGGCGTTAGGCTCCAGACGGGGACTGGGGTACTTTCACATGGTCCATCTAGCTGAAGCCAGACGGACCCCGTTCTCTGGGAAGTCTGCCGAAACAGACCATCCCAAGTACTAGGTGGGGCTCCCCCCGAAGGAACACCGCTGCCCACCCCTTGCACACTCCTACCAGGAAACAGTAAAAAGTCATGTGTAGCCAATTCCACATAATGTTTTTCATTTTATTCTACATGAGTGGCTTGAAAAATCAGATCTCAGAGAACGCACCACACTACCCAACCACAGCACTGCATGCAAAAGATCCGGCGTGGACGCGTTCTCTAGGCGGTAGGATTCATACAATTGTTAATCTAGCCATTTCTGAAATACGGGCCGATTAGCATTCAGCTTCACAAAAAACCACACGGTGCGCCGCCACCCCCCTATTCCCCCCCCCCAAGCCGTGTTCCCTCATCCTGTCCAGAGTTCCGCAGGGCTTCTGTGCCCACTTCTATGTTTACACTCCCCTCTCCGTTCTCCGTCATACCAGGTGAACAGCCGGAATGGTAAAAGGCTCCCTGCCGGTCATCTGAGATCACTCACCATCCATGTCTCTTCCGTCCAGCAATAACACAACGCCCGCCAAATAACATTCAACATGTGCGTTTGATAAACCAGGAATACATAAATTACCATTTAATATTTTAATTAGAAGAAAGCGGAGACAGGACCTGTGCGGAGGGTTGATTCTCCGACTTTTTTTGCACTTTCCTCTCTCGGTAGAGTTTGAGCTACTGGAGCTTACAGCGGAGGGATTTGGAAGAAGTATTGGGTACAAAGAGCCAGTGAAATGAAAAGAAACTCACGATGTTCCGTGTATTAAAGAATAATAATGCAAGAATTGTTTCAATTTAAAATGATCACACAACACGTTTCCATTGAAACCTTAGAAAATTTTCATCCCTCTACGGGTAAATACTTTTTATTAGGTCCTCGTGCTCCTTTGTAAACCAGAACTGGAATTGTTGAGTATTTGAAACGTCAATATTAAAGTGATTGTAAAGGAAAACATTTTCTTAAAAATAAAAAAAAATGTCATACTGCTCTATGCATGGGTTTTGCACAAAGCAGCTCGATCCCCTCTTTTCAGGTCTCCCCCTAGGTGCTCTGGGCCCCTCCCCCTTGCCGAGTGCACTTATCCAATCAGAAGGGAGAATCCCAGGAGAGCCTTGGGTCTCATATACATCTCTGGATCGAGATCGGGCCTAGGTAAGTATAAGGGGGGGGGGGATGGGGGGAGCTGCACAGTGAAGGTTTTTTTACCTTAATGCACTGAGCCACTGTTCTGAAAGGTAGGACCCTGGGTGGGATTTGAACTAAAGTTGGCCATAAATTAGTCAGTTTTTTTTTTCATTCAACTCAACCTCTAGTGTGTGAATGGGGTAATCGCCCATGCTGAGTCATTGTATTCTGACAGCGGGGAGACCTCCCTGCCATCAGAACACACTGATCGGCACTTCAGTCTACAGCACTAATCGAGTGGCGACAATCCAACAGGGTGGTTAAACAGAAATTCATCAGTAGATCGACTGCTGCTCAACAACAGTGCCCTCACATGGATCGACATTCATCCAATCCCTGCTGAACTAGCCAGAGTTTGATCTGCGTATGGGCAGCTTAAGGGCCCTAGTGCTGTAATACAGAGGTGCTAACCACTGAGCCACTGTGGGGTGGGGTGGGGTGGGGTGGGGTAGGGTAGGGCAAGGTAGGGTAGAGTACGAGTGGAGTGGAGGTAGGCTAGGGAAGGGGTTGGGGTTAGGTAGAATAGTATATGGTGTGGGTAGGGAAAGGTAGGGGCAGGGGTAGGGTAGGGGAAAGGTAGGGCAGGGTATGGGTAGGGGTAGAGATAGGGTAGGTCAGGATAGGGTAGAGGTAGGGTGGGATAGGGCAGAAGTAGGATTGGGCTAGGGTACGGGTAAGGGTAGGGTAGGGTAGAGGTAGGGTAGGGTAGAGGTAGGGCAGAGTTAGGATGGGGTAGGGTAGGAGTAGGGTAGGGTAGGACAGGGTAGAGGTAGGGGTAGGGTAGGGCAAGGTAGGGTAGAATACGAGTGGAGTGGGGGTAGGCTAGGGAATGGTTTGGGATTAGGTAGAGTAGTATATGGTGTGGGTAGGGAAAGGTAGGGGCAGGGGTAGGGTAGGGGAAAGGTAGGGCAGGGTAAGGTTAGGGGTAGGGGTAGAGGTAGGATAGGGTAGAATAGGGTGGAGGTAGGGTGGGATAGGGCAGAAGTAGGGTTGGGGTAGGGTAAGGGTAAGGGTAGGGTAGGGTAGAGGTAGGGTAGGGTAGAGGTAGGGTAGAGTTAGAATGGGGTAGGGTAGGAGTAGGGTAGGGTAGGAGAGGGTAGATGTAGGGGTAGGGTAGGGCAAGGTAGGGTAGAATACGAGTAGATTGGGGGTAGGCTAGGGAAGGGGTTGGGATTAGGTAGAGTAGTATATGGTGTGGGTAGGGAAAGGTAGGGGCAGGAGTAGGGTAGGGGAAAGGTAGGGCAGGGTAAGGGTAGGGGTTGGGGAAGAGGTAGGGTAGGTTAGGATAGGGTTAAGGTAGGGTGGGGTAGGGCAGAAGTAGGGTTAGGGGTATGGTAGTGGTAGGGTAGGGCAGGGGTAGGAGTAAGGTAGGGTAGAGGTAAGGTGTTTTCTGTCCTAGGGTGACAGCGCAGCTGCTCCAGAGATACAGTACATAAAGTGCATGTTGTCGCCCTAGTACAGGAAGTGGGTTACTGGTAGGACCATCAAGTAAAAAATAAAGTGAAAAAAGCCTGAAAATGGAAAGCAAATGCAGCCACCACATTTAAAGACCAGCATCCTGCAGTATATTACATTTTTGTTCTTGAGTTTTCATACACTTTAAGGAGTTACAAAGTTTCGATTTCCCCAAATGTCCGCTGTCATATACTGCTAAGCCATCCCCGACTCTCACTCGGATCTTTCTTTCGGTCATTGTGTAGCATCTCTGTGATATCTGTCTGTAAACATAGATAACTCGGTTGTCTCAAAATCCTCACTTTATAATTCCCATGAGGAATATCCCCAATCAGAAAGCCTTGTTTGGTGATTAAAGTGTTCTTGGCTTCTTTTTTTTTTTTTTTTTTTTTTTTTGGGCTTCTTCCCCCCTGAACGGAGATATAAAAGACCCCATACAAAAGTCTCTCTTGCCTCCAGCAGTGATTAACACACAGCTCAGGCTCTACTCAGCTTTTTTCTCCCCCTGAGTTGTAGTCAGCTTGGCCTGGAGAATATCAAAGCTGCTTTATTAGATAAGGAGATAGCCCTTTCTTTAGTTAGATAATCTCTGGCTTGATTCCCCATCTGAAAGGAAGATGGTGGCACGCTCGGAGAAAGACGTAGAGCAGAGATAAAAATTAGAACTATTATGGTTAGTTCCTCTCTATCAGATTCATGCCTGCAGAAGATGCTTTTTCTGCTGATAAAAAGCTCTGCTGAGATCCCGATCAGATATGGCGATGGGGGACAGAACAAGCTTTTCTTCTAATTATCCCTGTTCCAGAAGCCAAGCTCCGGCACTGGCTTCTCCTGGGCAGAGAACGAAGACAGAAGAGTCATTGATTAAAGCTGAACTCCAGGTAGAATCTTCACTGCGTAGTTACATTGGTCCACCTTTAACCAATGTAAAGCTGACCATACTAGTAGAATTTTGTTCAAACATGTTTGTTTGCGGAACGTTCGTTGGATTTTCCAATGGTTAGTGGGGTTAAATCAAAGTTGGTTTTGGTGAGAAAATTCGAAGTGGCAAAATGGAAATTTTTCTCATAAGGAAATGTGTGAATTCCGTTTTAGTTCAGGAAATATCGTTTTCGACTGAGATGAGAAAATTTGAAGGAGCGGGATGTAAAATTTTTCTTGAACCAATGAAAAACATGAATGTGGTTTTCATTCAGCAAAAATTGTCCACTAAGCTATATAAGCCGCTGCCGCTGCCTGTTAGATAGTGACACCTTGTTTCCGCTTACATCTCCCCCCATCCCTAAATAATCATTTACTAAGCATCGGCGTTATCAAAGAATGATCCTGTGTTTCTGTTATTCTGAATGAGTGATGGATGTGGTCATTCTTTGTCTGCGTTGTCACCTAGTGAATGACTCATGTAAACATCTAGGCAGTGGCGGCGGCTCTATAGTCATATACGCCAATGCCGCTGTCTAATGTTGCATAGTGACACTTTGTTTAAGTTTACACCTCCCTCATCCCTAAATTATCATTGACTAAGCAGCGGCTTAGAAATAGAATGATCTCGTGTTTCTGTTATTCTGAAAGCCTGGAGGCCGATGTCATTCTGCGTCTGTACTGCCACTTAGTGAATGGTTCATTCAGGGCTGGGGAGGAGATGTAAACACAAACCTGGCAGCGGCGGCAGCACAAGCGCAGAACGACCCCGGGTTTCTGTTATTCTCAATAAGTGATGGCTGTCGTCATTCTTTGTGCTGTCACCTAGTGAATGACTCATGTAAACGTAAACATCTAGCCAGTGGCGGCGGCAGTATAGCCATATGCGCCGATTCCACTGCCTAATGTTGCATAGTGATAGTTTGTTTATGTTTATATCTTCCACCATCCCTAAATATCATTCACTAATCGGCAGCATAGACTTAGAACGATCTTATGTTTCTGTTATTCTGAACGACTGGAGGCCAATGTCATTCTGTGTCTGGACTGCCGCTTAGTGAATGACACATTCAGGGCCAGGAGGTAGATGTAAACATAAACAACTAGGCAGCGGTGGCGGCACAGAATTTTTTTGTCTTTCTATTATTCTAAATGATTAAATGTTGAGGTCATTCTTCATCTGCACTGCCGCTTAGTGAAGGACTCATTCAGGGCTGAGAAGATGTAAACCCAAACTAGGCAGCAGCGGCAGCACAAGCACAGAATGACCCCGGGTTTCTGTTATTCTGCATAAGTGATGGCTGTGGTCATTCTTTGTCTGCGCTGTCACCTAGAGAATGACTTGTGTAAACAAAAAAAACAATTACACTTTTCTACAATGTAAAGTTGTGTGTATACAACTTGTATAACAGTGTAAATTTGCTGTCCCCTCAAAATAACTCAACAAACAGCCATTAACCACCTCAATACAGTGCATTTTCGCCCCCTTCCTGCCCAAGCCATTTTTCAGCTTTCAGCACTGTCGCATTTTGAATGACAATTGCGCGGTCATACAACACTGTACCCAAATGAAATTGTTATCATTTTTCCCCACAAATAGAGCTTTCTTTTAGTGGTATTTGATCACCTCTGCGGTTTTTATTTTTTGCGCTATAAACAAAAGAAGAGTGAGAAGTTTTAAAAAAAACACAATAATTTTTATCTTTTGCGATAATAAATATCCAATTTTTTTTTCTTTAAAACAAATTTTTTCTCAGTTTAGGCCGATATGTATTCTTGTACATATTTTTGGTAAAAAAAATCGCAATAAGCGTATATAGATTGGTTTGCGCAAAAGTTATAGCGTCTACAAAATAGGGGATAGATTTATAACATTTTTATTTTTTTTAATTTTTTTTACTAGTAATGGCGGCGATCTGCGATTTTTATTGTGACTGCGATATTGCGGCGGACACATCGGACACTCTTGACACATATTTTGGACCATTCACATTTATACAGTGATCCGTGCTATAAAAATGCATTTATTACTGTATAAATGTGACAGGCAGGGAAGGGGTTAACACTAGGTGGTGATCGAGGGGTTAACTGTGTTGCTAGGGAGTGATTCTAACTGTAGGGGGAGGGGACTCACTAGGGGAGGAGACCGATCGGTGTTCCTCTGTGCTAGGAACACACCATCGGTCTCCTCTCCTCTGACAGGACCGTGGATCTGTGTGTTTACACACACAGATCCACGGTCCTGCTGTGTTACCGGTAATCGCGGGTGCCCGGCGGACATCGCGGCCGCCGGGCACGCGCACCGGGTGCCTAGTGACCCGCCCCCTGGTGGCCTAGGAATGCGAGGCCGTCATATGACGCCCGCCCGCCACAAGAGCTGCGCCGCCTGGCCGTCAATTGACAGCCGGCGGTCAGCAAGTGGTTAATGTCTAAACCGCTGGCTATAAAAGTCAGTACACCTCTAAGTGAAAATGTCCAAATTGGACCCAATTAGCAATTTTCCCTTCCCGGTGTCATCTGACTAGTGTTACAAGGTCTCAGGTGTGAAAGGGGAACAGGTGTGTTAAATTTGGTGTTATCGCTCTCACTCTCTCAAACTGGTGAATGGAAGTTCTTCATGGCACCTCATAGCAAAGAACTATCTGAGGATCTGAAAAAAAGAATTGTCTTTCTACATAAAGATGGCCTAGGCTATAAGAAGATTGCCAAGACCCTGAAACTGAGCTGCAGCACGGTGGCCAAGACCAAACAGCGGTTTAACAGGACAGGTTTGACTCAGAACAGGCCTCGCCATGGTCGACCAAAGAAGTTGAGTGCACATTCTAAGCGTCATATCCAGAGGTTGTCTTTGGGAAATAGACGTATGATTGCTGCCAGCATTGCTGCAGAGGTTGAAGGGGTGGGGGGTCAGCCTGTCAGTGCTCAGACCATACGCCGCACACTGCATCAAATTGGTCTGCATGGCTGTCATCCCAGAAGGAAGCCTCTTCTAAAGATGATGCAGTGGAAAGCCTGAAAACAGTTTGCTGAAGACAAGTAGACTAAGAACATGGATTACTGGAACCATGTCCTGTGGTCTGATGAGACCAAGATAAACTTGTTTTGTTCAAATGTTGTCAAGCGTGTGTGGCGGCAACCAGGTGAGGAGTACAAAGACAAGTGTGTCTTGCCTACAGTCAAGCATGGTGGTGGGATTGTCATGGTCTGGGGCTGCATGAGTGCTGCCGGCACTGGGGAGCTACAGTTCATTGAGGGAACCATGAATGCCGACATGTACTGTGACATACTGAAGCAGAGCATGATCCCCTTCCTTCAGAGACTGGGCCACAGGGCAGTATTCCAACATAATAACGAACCCAAACACACCTCCAAGACGACCACTGCCTTGCTAAAGAAGCTGAGGGTAAAGGTGATGGACTGGCCAAGCATGTCTCCAGACCTAAACCCTATTGAGCATCTGTGGGGCATCCTCAAACAGAAGGTGGAGGAGTGCAAGGTCTCTAACATCCACCAGCTCTGTGATGTCGTCATGGAGGAGTGGAAGAGGACTCCGGTGGCAACCTGTGAAGCTCTGGTGAACTCCATGCCCAAGAGGGTTAAGGCAGTGCTGGAAAATAATGGTGGCCACACAAAATATTGACACTTTGGGCCAAATTTGTACATTTTCACTTGGGGGGTGTACTCACTTTTGTTGCCAGCGGTTTAGACATTAATGGCTGTGTGTTGAGTTATTTTGAGGGGACAGCAAATTTACACTGTTATACAAGCTGTACACTCACTACTTTACATTGTAGCAAAGTGTCATTTCTTCAGTGTTGTCACATGAAAAGATGTTATAAAATGTTTACAAAAATGTGTGGGGTGTACTTACTTTTGTGAGATACTGTAAACAACTAGGCAGCGGCGACTGACCAGTAGACTGAAAATTGTGAATGTAGCATTCTCTATGGAGCACTGGAACTCAGTTGTGTTATGTCACAATTGCAATGCAAGTGCACAAAGAAAGTACATTGGAGTGCCAATTCAGAACGAATGGCTTAGCATTGCGCAGTGTTTGATGGTGTAAATGGGCCCTTATGCCGCGTACACACGGTCGGACTTTTCAGCTACAAAAGTCTGACAGCCCATCCGACAGACTTTCAATGGACTTTTGGCGGACTTTCAACAGACTTTCTAACGACCGGACTTGCCTACACACGATCACACAAAAGTCCGATGGATTCGTACGTGATGACGTACACCGGACTAAAATAAGGAGTCCGTCAGATTTGCGGCTGGAAAAGTCCTAAATCAGTTAACGTCTTTTTTCTACAGATAAGCCCCAGACACCGAATAAGCAACCCAATAAATTTCATGAACTAGAATGTGTAAACAACGCTTTTCCTGTACTGCGTTTTCAGATGTCCAGAGACAGCTTGCACTTGCGCATCCAAATGTTTTTTGATGTCTGCAATCAACTTTATTGACATTAGGAGTCTCTACGGAAGCAGACAAGTTTTTGCACCTGACAGCAGAACATTGGACATCCTGTCTATTATCCCTAGAATGAAGCTGCCCTTGGCAAGACAGGTGCTGCCTGTGCATTAGGTAGTCAAGACAAAGTTCTAATATAATTATTCCTGATAGCAAATGAAACCTGTCTTGAAAAATAAGATTTGCAGTCTGCCCTTCCTGACCTTCCATCCTGTATATGCTGGCTGCTTAGTGAAAAAAATGCTATTAGGTGCTGTAGGTTTTTTTTTTATGGCAGGAGAGACCCTGTATGTCTCTTCTTCCATAGAATACCTTCTTCTCCCTGCTAAGAATTCTCACCTAATTGTACACCGACTGACATGCGTATACATTGCCTTGAAAAAGTATTCACACCCCTTGAAATGTTCCACAGAACCGTAAGTGTATTTTATTGGGATTTTATGTGATAGACCAACACAAAGTGGCACATAATTGTGAAGTGGAAGGAAAATTGGTTTTCAGAAACTTTTTACAAATAAATAGTGAAAAGTCTGGCGCGTATTTGTATTCAGCCCCCCTGATTCAATACTTTGTAGAACCGCCTTTCACTGCAATTACAGCTGCAAGTCTTTTGGGGGATGTCTCTACTAGCTTTGCACATCTAGAAAGTGACATTTTTGCACATTTTTCTTTGCAAAATATCTCAAGCTCTGTCAGATTGGATGGAAAGCGTCTGTGAACACCAGTTTTCAAGTCTTGCCACAGATTCTCAATTGGATTTAGTTCTGGACTTTGGCCATTCTAACACATGAATATGCTTTGATCTAAACCATTCCATTGTAGCTCTGGCTGTATGTTTAGGGTTCGCTGTCCTGCTGTCCCAGTCTCAAGTCTTTTGCAGACTCTAACAGGTTTTCTTCTAAGATTGCCCTGTATTTGGCTCCATCCATCTTCCCATCAACTCTACCCAACTTCTCTGTCCCTGCTGTAGAAAAGTATCCCCACAACATAAAGCTGCCACCACCACCATGTTTCACAGTGGGTATGGTGTGTTCAGGGTTAGTTTTCCGCCACACATACCATTTTGCTTTTAGGCTAAAAAGTTCAATTTTGGTCTCATCTGACCAGAGCACCTTCTTCCACATGTTTGCTGTGTCCCCCACAGGACTTCTTATGGCTTTCTTTCAACAATGGCTTTCTTCTTGTCACTCTTCCATAAAGGTCAGATTTGTGGAGGGCACGACTAATAGTTGTTCTGTGGACAGATTCTCCTACCTAAGCTGTGGATCTCTGCAGCTCCTCCAGAGATACCATGGGCCTCTTGGCTGGTTCTCTAAATAATGATATCCTTGCCCGGCCTGTCAGTTAGGTGGACGGCCATGTCTTGGTAGGTTTGTAGTTGTGCCATACTCTTTCCATTTTCAGATGATGGATTGAACAGAGCTCCGTGAGATGTTCAAATCTTGGGATTTTTTTTATAACCTAACCCTGCTTTAAACTTCTCCACAACTTTATTCCTGACCTGTCTGGTGTGTTCCTTGACCTTCATGATGCTGTTGGTTCACTAAGGTTCTCTAGCAAAACCTCTGAGGGCTTCACAGAATAGCTATATGTATCCTGAGATTAAATTACACACAGGTGGACTCTATATATACGAATTAGGTAACTTCTAAAGGTGATTGGTTCCACTAGATTTTAGTTTAGGTTTATCAGAGTAAAGGGGGCTGAATACAAATGCACACCACACTTTCCAGATATTTATTTGTTAAAATGTTGAAAACCATTTATCATTTTCCTTCCACTTCACAATTATGTGCCATTTTCTGTTGGTCTATCACATAAAATCCCAATAAAATACATTAATGTTTTAGGTCCTAACGTGACAAACAAGTTTCATCATCCATGGCTAGCCATTAGAAAAGAGTGGCCGAAGACTGAAGGATCTGGAGTTGGAATAAGCCCGGGAAAAGATGGCGGTGGGGGAGTGACGTGGCATCATTAGAAAAGGGCACTTAGGGAGCTAGGTTTGCCATAATGTGTAAGTATTATCTTTGTTTCTTCTTTTCATGTGATGATTGGCTACTAGGTTTAACCACTTGAACTTCAAAAGATTTACCCCCCTTCCTGACCAGACCATTGTTTGCGATATGGCACTGCGTTACATTAACTGACAATTGCGCGGTCGTGCAACGCTATATCCAAATAAAATTGATGTCCTTTTTTTCCCACAAATAGAGCTTTCTTTTGGTTGTATTTTTTCATTTTTTTAATTAAATTTTCATGTATAAGACAAGTACAACAAACGTAATGTATAAAACCAAACAATAAATATTTGTATGTTGCCCACGCAGCAGTTGGTCAGTGAAGGCACAAAGTATCTAAAACAGTTAGCGGGAGCAACACCAAGAGGGCAATAATGTGAAAAAGTAACTTTGACTATTAGATAGCAGTAAAGGACACAAGTAGAAAATGCAGATTGGCCCATGGCACCGCCACTCAGCCCAAAAACTGATCTAGGTCCATCTGGGCGTCCCCAGAACCTTCATCGTCTGAGAATTATGAGGCAGTTTCAGGGTCGGCCAACCATTTCGCCCACACCTTACCATATTTAGCCGGACAACCCCTATTGCCATAAGCATCTTTATATAATGGGAGGTTGTTATTATGAATCCATATGCAATAATAAAATACAAAAGGCTGATGCAATAAATAATAAAGTTGCTGATAACACGTGCAATCAAAAAAGACTCTTATTTGATAAGGTGCTTCATAGAGATGATACCACAGTGTAACGTCAATTTGTGTTCCTTTCACCAGGTGAAATGCAAGCTCACCTCCAATAAAGACCCCTATGGGTCAACCAAGCATGTAAGCAGATTAATAGGGGGCAAACCTCTGGGAGAATCTAGGATGGAAAAGGACCTGGGGGTCCTAGTAGATGATAGGCTCAGCGATGGCATGCAATGCCAAGCTGCTGCAAGCAAAGCAAACAGAATATTGGCAAAAAAAAGGGGGGGGGATCAACTCCAGAGATAAAATGATAATTCTCCCGCTCTACAAGACTCTGGTCCGGCCGCACCTGGAGTATGCCATCCAGTTCTGGGCACCAGTCCTCAGGAAGGATGTGCTGGAGAGTCCAGAGAAGGGCAACAAAGCTAATAAAGGGTCTGGAGGATCTTAGTTTTGAAGATTACAAGCACTGAACTTATTCTTTCTGGAGAAAAAGATGCTTGTGAGGGGATATGATTTCAATGTACAAATACCGTACTGGTGACCCCACAATAGGGATAAATCTTTTCCGCAAAAGGGAATTTAATAAGACACGCGGCCATTCACTAAAATTAGAAGAAAAGAGCTTTAACCTGAAACTACGTAGAGGGTTCTTTACTGTAAGAGCGGTTAGGATGTGGAATTCCCTTCCACAGGAGGTGGTCTCAGTGGGGAGCATCGATAATGTCAAAAAACTATTAAATAAGCACCTGAACGACCACAACATACAGGGATATACAATGTAATACTGACATATAATCACACACATAGGTTGGACTTGATGGACTTGTGTCTTTTTTCAACCCCGCCTACTATGTAACTATGTCATCTGATGGCAGGGGCGTTGCTAGGGGGTGGCTTTTGGGGCTATAGCCCCGAATCTGGGGCCAATAGCCCCGAGTCTCTGCTGGGGTCCCCAAGGTGAGGGGAGGCTCTCTGGGGACCCTGATGCAAGGGAGAGGCTCTCTGGGGACCCTGATTTTAAGGCAGAGGCTCTCTAGGGACCCAGATTTAAGGGGGAGGCTCTCTGGGGACCCTAATGTAAGAGGGGCCCTCTGGGTACCCTGATGAAAGGGGGAGGCTCTCTGAGGACTCTGATGTAAGGAGGAGGCTCTCTGGGGACCCTGATGTAAGGGGGGGCTCTCTGGGGACCCTGATGTAAGGGGGGGCTCTCTGGGAACCCTGATGTAAGGGGGCTCTCTGGGGACCCTGATGTAAGTGGGGGGCTCTCTGGGGATATATATATATACACACGCAGTATATTACTGTATATACATGTGTATGCCCGCCCAAGCGTATGACTTTCTTTACTACGCTGCTATGGGCTCTAGCCCCAGATCTTTTGTAGACCTAGCAATGCCCCTGTCTGATGGACCAAACTCTGGTGTTCCCTGCAGATGAAGCCACGTGCGTTGGTGGCGTAACACGTAGAGGCTGAGCCTGGTGGGCGGGAGTATTCACTGGATTATGTGATATGCTGGAATATTAGATATGCCTGTTTTTTATTTAATAAATATGAGTGTATTTTTTGAAGTGGGTTCTGTGCGTTTTTTTTTAGCCTAATAACCCAAGTACCGCACCATTGAAGGCTGTTTATTTCTGTTTTTTGCCTATAACCTATGCGTGGAGCCATCTTAGAGAGGGAATTCCATCGCCCTTAAAGGAACCTGAGCACCAGAGTTTGGTCCATCAGATTGATCTGCTCACATGCTTTGTTGACCTTTAGGGGTCTTTAATGGAGGTGAGCTTGCATTTCACCTGATGAAAGGAGCACGAGTGAAATTGACGTTACACTGTGGTGTCATCTCTATGAAGCACCTTATCAAATAGAAACTTTTTTGATTGCACGTTATCAGAAACTATATTATTTATTGCATCAGCTTTTGGTATTTTATGATTGCATATGGATTCAATTTGCACTGGCACTATATATATATATATATATATATATATATATATATATATATATATATATAATACACATACTGATTTAGTCATTTATTGTCACTTTTTAGTTATTATTGTTTGATCTTGACATAGAGACAGCGCGATCACACATTTATTATTGATAAAAGGGTTAACTGTGTGCATAGCTGGTGTTTTACTACTGTGGGGGAGGTGCTGGTACTAGGGAAAGGCGCATGGATTGGTGCCCCTGCCTTGCAGGAACACAGAATTCATGCCTTCTGTACTGACAGAACAGCGATCTGCCCTGTTTACATAGGCAGATCACCGTTCACCCTCTGTACTGAAGCATTGGCGGATGTCAGCGAACATCTAGTCCACTGTACCCGCTGATCAGCTTCCACTGTGTATAATCACTGTGGGAGCGGGTTTCAGGCGGTGCGCACACCTCAGACCCGGACGTGCAGGATCGCGTACTACGGCCTTGCAGCGCTATATGTAAGTTATATGGTCGGCAAGCGGTTAAGCACCTTCACATGAGAGGAGATCACATGTTCTGCCATACCTGGAAGTACCGCAAACCTCCCAACATTTTGAGATGGGAATGACAAATGGGAATAACACATGTATGTAGGCATAGGACACGCCCCCTGCCACACCTCCATAAGGAGAGTTAACCAAAAAAAAGGTTCATTAAATCCACAAGGACTATTTTTACCACTACTATTCCTTTATACTGGCTTTTAAAATGTACAAATGCAGCAATTTAGAAATCGGATGAAAGGTTTAGCACTGGGAAACACTTTTTGAAAGATAAAAAGTGCATTTTATATATAACTTTATAGATCAGACCACAATGAGGGACAAATGTGGAGGAAAGAGGGGCAGAAGGACTTTGTTCCAAATCAGGGACAGTCCCACGAAATCAGGGACAGTTGGGAGCTATGAGTACAGGTAAAGGAGAGAAAAGAGCCTCATGGGATAGCAGGGAATGTAAGTACCAGTGGGTCAGAGTGGGGTTCATAGACATTGTTATTTTGGCCTGAATGGGTCAATGCCACTCACAGATTTGGTGATAGTGGTCAATGAGACAGGAAATTAGTAAAACCTGTCCAATGGGGACAGGGACAGCAATAAAATCACGAAAAGGGATCTAACCCTTCTTCACTTTACCCAAAACGAAAAAAAAAAATGAGTTTAGAATCCCACCCAAAGTCCACGGGTACATTAGCCCAGCCATGAAGATGGCCGCTGGCGCTGAGCCAGCTTCGGCTACGGGTGTACTTAAATTGACATGATTTGTAAAAAAAAAAAAAAAAAAAAAAAAGAAAACAAGGTGTTAACTTTTCTTTAATTATCCCGTTGTTTCCCTGAGTTGTCCTCACCATTCCTTCCTCTGCCCGTGCTCCCCAGTTGCCAACGGGTGCCAAACTCCTGTCAATTTGTAACAAAGTCTATTAATGCAAATTCCACAGTTTTTGGTTTTGTTTATGCTAATAAAAATCTCCCAGTTCTTGACAACCCAAAGTGCGAAGGCTCTTGCTAGAAAATGAGCTCCAGCTGTTGCCCGTCATATTTTGAAATAACTCATTCAGTTGGAAAAAATAAATGTGTTTATAGAGGGAAACATAGATTTTGCTGTAGAAAGAGGTGACTCCTAAATATTGAATATCAATGTTCCTATTCCGACCAGAAATATTAGCAGCAGCCCCGGCCATAACCTGGTCATTCCGAGGCAGCGCAGAGGCTGAACATTTCTTGTCTCCTGGCTCTAAATAAATAAATTAATAAAATAAAAACAACTTGCTAATTGCTTGGCTGTCATGCAGATCCAGTAGCTTCAGTATTTTTGGAGTTACTGATGTGATACAATTATGAAGGCCATGCTTGTTCCAGGTAAGAGACTCAGGAAGTATTGAAGCCACAAGATCAATGTGACAGCGCAATAGCAACATCCAGGCACTTAGCATTTTCATGGCATCCCTTTTGCTATCCTATCTACCATTATTTATGCATAGAGGGTGTTGTAAGATCTTAATTACTGTCTTTCTGGTGTCACAAATATCTAGCAATCACAAGATAGCAGCTGTGAAAACTCTGTGTAAAAATGTGCAATACTCACTTTCACTTCATTCTTTAATTCTTATTTGGATGGAACTATTAAAAATAAAAAAAAATAGTTTCAGCCAATCAAGTAATTATGGAATTATGTTATTGTATATACACTGAACTTATTAGTAACAAGTTTACCTTGAAAATCTAGTTTACCATCTGAGTTTTCACAGCTGCTATCTAAAGATTGTTAGAGATCTGTGACAGGGGAGAGAGTGCAATAAAGAGCTTACAATGCCCTTTAATGGATAGCAAGAGAAATGGCATGGGTCACTTTAAAGCCGGAGTCCGGCGACCAATTTTTTTTTTTTTTAGGTCATTGAGACACTTTGCTAACCCCAAAATAATACTCACAGTTTGGGTGTAATATTTCCGCCTCTGTCTGTTTTCGTACTGAAGAATAACTTTAAAAATGTGATGCTGGCTGTTTCCATCTTGCTTGTGGGCATGTGAAGCCCACAAGCATTGATTTCCTGGATGCGGTGAATGCTGTTCATTCACAGCTTGTTCACACGCATGATCATTGTTTCCGCACTGAATCTTGGGAAGCCTGACACTAAGGTCCCAGGAGACAGTGCGGCGCCAGAGAAAGGCAATAAACACGCCTACTCCCATGGGAGGAGAGACAGGAAGTGCCACAATAAAGTACAATATAAAGGTAATTACAGCGATAAGAAAAATGTTCGTGCGGCATTTGAACATCTATGCAATTAACTGAAGGGGGTAAGATTAAGTAAAAAATTTGAGTGGAACCCCGCTTTAAAGTTAAACATACATTTGGTAGAACTTTGCTGAAAAAGAAAAGGGGCCTTAGTTTGAGGTGAGTCTGGAGGATTATTGAGTCCACATAAATCCATTCCAGAGAGTAACTGTCTAATTTGTAGAGATATCTATACTCTCTGGTTCAAGTAACTGACTTTGTATATCTGTTTTGCCAGATTTTGGTGGGTCCCCTGCCTGACTGCACAGCCATGCCAGCGACCACACTTTTTTTCACTGCAATTTTAGAAATACAGCTTGGTCTCCAACTTGCTGGTTGAGTTACAAAGGACCAATAATACACAGAAGGTCATCATTGTGCTTAATCTGTTACTTTTTAGAGCTTCCATTGGCAGGTGGACAGCACTTTGCAGTGAGTAGAGCCTGCTGAGCTTCCTGTCACAGCCCTACTAGGCATTACAAAAGGCTAATAAATAGCAAATTTAGGTAAAAATATATGTCATTTTTTTTTTTATGAATACATAATTGGACTAAAGTATGCTTTTCATTACCCTGGAGTTTAGTTATATAAAATTGGGCTTTGTGCTTGTTTGTTTTTTAGACCTCTTTAAGTTCACCTAGTTCAAACACCTGAGTACCCTGCAGAGGATCCAATAGATCCTATGACATTGAGAGTGACCAGAATTATCCTACGTGGGGACAAGATTTTCACCACCGAGGCACACAGAAAGTAAGCCTTCCTGTCCATACCAGCGGGGGTAGGGGTGTCGTCAGCGGCAGTGCAAGTGAGGAGGAGGGGCGCTGGTGGCGGCGGTGCTAGTGAGGAGGGGGGCAGGTTTGTTTGCCCCCCCCAAAATATTGAGCACCAGCCGCCACTGATCCTAAGCCTCACAGAACTAGTGTAGCGCTCCCCCCCCCCCCCCCCCCACAAAGGCCACAAAATTTAACTGGTTCTTTCCCAAAATGTACAGAGACCACCAGTCACCCAAGCAACAGTCAATTAACTCTAGCTCCAGTAAACAATCTCGGGGTTGTCTTTTAAGTTGTATTGCTTGAAGAGCAGGAGAGAGGTTGGGGCATGGGATACTTAAAAATTAGCAACAACAGTGAAATGACAATCTTCTCCCAAAGTAAAGATGCACAATGAATAGTGTATTCCCTCACATCTGGAGATCATAGGAGCAAATCATTCTGGCATCTGCTTTCCTTAATCCAATGTACAGCTGCTGGTACCCAGTGCAATCTTCAGAGCACTAAACAGTCACAGGAATTACTTTTAGGGTCTTCACTCACAAGTCCCCAGGACAGCTGCCACCCTTCCGCTTCCTCCAGGCACCACACAGCTAGGAAGATACTTCTTCTCCAGACCAGATCCCTTGAAGAAATCTTGCAATCAAATCCAGACTAACTCTAGGTTCCAGCACTGCAGCTGCTGAGACCCTGCAGAACAGCAATCCAGCCCTTAGGCTGCCTCAGGGGCAACAGCCCCCCTCAACCCCACAGAGACTGGGAACTCTCCTTGCAGGGGAAAGGCAGACTCTCCAGGGCTCCAAACTATTCATCAGCTCCCCAGCCAGTACACCCCCCCATGGATTGACTAGACCCTGCTCAGTATTCAGACTGTTTTTTAAGCTTAAGAAACTACTTCTAAAGGTGTGTGTAGGGGGGGGGGGAGCAAACTTCCAGCCAGTGAAACCCTGCACAGACCAAAACAAACAATCTTTGCTCCCTGGCTTACAGAAGGAGCCAAAAACTAAATTCACCTTGCAACCTAACTAGGAGGGCACTACATCAGTATGCAATTGGACAGTGGAAACTTCCTTCAAATTATTCTCATATGGGTATAAAGCATCAATAATATGCAGATGCCATATTATTGAACTTCAAGTTTTAGCAGGCAGGGATATACACTTAGCTTATAGTTAGTATACACCAGTGTTCTGTAAACTATGGCCCATGGGCCACATCCAGACAAGTTTTTATCTGTCCCCAGCTAGGATCAGTGGCACATCCATTAAGGTCATCAGAGGCTATCTATGGTCTCCGCTTCTGATGTAAGGGGGACGTTGATGGGAACCCTGATGTAAGAGGGGACTCTGATTGTGACCTTGATGTAAGAGGGGCTCTGAAGTTGATGTAAGGAGGGAGTATGATGGGAATCCTGATGTAAAAGGGGGGGGGTCTGAAGTGGACCCTGAGGTAAGGGGGGAGTCTGATGGAGAATCTGATGTTGGGGGGTGCCCTGTAGTGGACCCTGATGTTAGGGTGGGAGTCTGATGGAGAACCTGATGGGGCCCTGTAGTGGACCCCAATGTAAGTTGGAAGTCTGACAGAGACCCTGAAGTAAGGGAGACCCTGTAGTAGACCCTGATGTAAGGGGAACGTCTGATGGGATGTTTGCGGGGCGCCCTGTAGTGGACCCTGATGTAAGGGGGTGAGTCTGATGGAGACCCTGAAGTAAGGGGGACCCTGTGTTAGACCCTGATGTAAGGGGGAAGTCTGAAGTGATGTTGGGGGGCGCCCTGTAGTGGACCCTGATGTAAGGGGTGAGTCTGATGGAGACCCTGATATAAGGGGGGCTGTATTGAACCCTAATGTAGGGGGGGAGTCTGATAGAGACCTTGATGTAAGGAAGGGCCCTGTAGTGGACGCTGATGTAAGCGGGTAGTCTGAAAGAGACCCTGATATTGGTAGAGGTGCCCTGTAGTGGACCCCGATGTAATGGGTGGAGTCTGATGAAGACCCTGATGTAAGGGGGGACCCTGTAGTTGACCCTGATGTAAGAGGGGAGTCTGATAGAGACTGTGATGTAAGTGGGGGGGGGGGGGGTCCTGTAATGGACCCTGATGTAAGGGGGGAGTCTGATGGGGAACTTGATGTAAGTAGGGACTCTGATGGGGCCCTTATAAAGGGGGACTCTGATTTTTTTTGTTTGGCCTGTGAATATTTGTAAAAAAAAAAAAAAAAGCAATGTGGTCCTCTCATTGAAAACTTTGGAGACCCCTGGTATGCACCATAAACCAAACCTTTTCCATCATTACTCCAAGAAAGATCTTTTCTCCGACAGCGGCAGAAGCGTTAACCGCCCCTCTGTTTACACGCATCAAAAATAGGAGGAATTCAATCTTCTTTTCTGTGCAATCTGATAACCACAAAAAATGCCACCCACAACTCCACAAGTACCTTGCCAAACAAATAATTTAATTGCTTCAGAATTATCTGCTCCTAATCATTCTTAGCCTAATTACCATTCATCTTTAGTCGGTGGATGCATTGATTCATGGGTTATTGTTTGTAATCTTTTAATTTCTCATTAAAAAAAAAAAAATGCGCGGTACGTAGAGAACTTTAATCCGCTAAATGGAGCCAAAGTCGGACGACTAAATAGGAAATCCTTCAGACAATATTTTTTGGTTTCTATAATGCTGTCACTCAATGTGTAATTAAAAGTTGCACGCCTGTTGTTTTATCTGTCAACATTTTCATATGAATGCCGTTTAAATTAATTACTAAAAGTAAATACATTATAAATCAAAACACTTTTCTTGGAACAAATAGGACAGGGAACAAAAGGCTTAATAAACCTCGGGAAAGATGAACAATTTAATGGGAGGATTTTTTTTTGTGTGTGTGTATGTATATCTCGCTAGTTTTGTTGTTTTTTTTTTTTTTCTTTCTTTCTTTTTTTTTTTTTTATTAAAACTTATTTGGTGGATTTTGCATTTGAATCTTTCTTTCACAGCCATGTGCGGGATTGGGCGCAAAGCAAAAAGACATCAAGGGATGCCGTTCGGAATCGTCAGTAATGGGATTTCTGCGAAAAAGAGTGGATATTGGAGAGAGGCGTGATAACTGCCGTCTTTGTATCGTGCTATTGCGAGTCTCGCTGCTTCTTTTGTCTACCGCGCTAGATGGCTTTTCTTTTTTTTTCTGCATTTAATTGAATGGCTAAAACATTGGCTGAAGCTTCATCTTTGGCCTTGTAGTGATGACATTGATGGGACATTATTTTTAAATGAGAAACTTAGGTCTAAGTGATAACGAATGCAGGTATCAGAGTGGTTCCTATTTTAAAGTATATTTAAAGCCAAAACTTTTTTTAAATCTTGGAATAGATTGGGGGAGGGTAACCATTGTCCATTTTTCCATTTGTGATTTCCCTTTACCATTACCCTTTCCCTTTGTCCTGTAGGCCCAACAGAAAGTAATTGGATAGAAAGTTGTCATTGGAAGAAGCGTCCTCATTGGAGTAAGAAAGTTGTCATTGGAACAAGGCAGCTTCCCCATTGGAAGATTTCCTCTCTATGTCTGCTCTGGCGGGGACTCAAAGTTTTGGATTTACCTTCACTTTCACTGCTGGTGATATTGGCGATCAAGATTAGAGAGAGCAATATACACCTGACGGGGTTTCTAATCCCTCACCACTCATTTTAAATCTAAAAAAGGTTTGATGTAGTGGTTCCCTAAAGCGGAGCTCAGCGGCAGCCGTTCATACGGGGCGCAGGGGCGCCACCCCCCAATCCATGCGCCCCTCCCCTAATCTACATGCAGGGCGCCAGACACATAGATTTCAATTTTTTTTTTGTTTTTTTTTAAGTCTGAAGCTCTAATTGGCTTCAAAAAGGGTGGGGCCCAAGCCCACCCAGTTGTGTGACAATCGCGAATATAATAATAATGTCTTCCTGTTTATCCTCCCAAGTCCTGATTGGCCGGGAGGAGAAGCGACCGCCGGGACTTGGGAGGAGATGCAGGGGGGAGAGCCGTGAGCTGGATGGGGTAATTGTGGGGCTGGTGGGGGGGCTGGTGGGCGACACCCGAGCAAAGCAGTGAGTGATCGAGTGATGGGGTGTGGAGGCGGCGATCGATCGAGTGCCAGGGGTGGTTGGCTGGCTGGGTGGGGGCCATGGGCTGCCCCCCCCCAAGAAAATTGTCTGCCTTCCCCCCCCTCTGCTGCCACATTTGGCACCTTTTGGGGGGAGCGGGTACCTGTCAAAACCAGGTGCAGCGAAATCAGCCGGTAGTTCGGCCCCCCTCCTCCTTTTCCCGCAGCCGACCCAATCAGCATGCACATTAGGGAACCAGCTGCAAAGCCGCACATTTCCCATGGTTGAGATGGCGGCAGCAGCAACCGAGAGCTGATGGAAACATCAGCTGGGGTGCCAACCTCGCTGGATGCCTGGACAGGTAAGTGATCTAATATTAAAAGCTCGTAGCTACAGTCATTTGTAGCTGCTAAATTTTAATTTTTTTTTCTACAGGAGCCTGGAGCTCCTCTTTAACCACTTGCCTACCGGGCACTTATACCCCCTTCCTGCCCAGGCCAATTTCAGCGCTGTCGCACTTGAATGACAATTGTGCGCTCATATAACACTGTACCCAGGTGACATTTTTATCATTTTTTTCACACAAAAAGAGCTTCCTTTTGGTGGTATTTCATCACCACTGGGGTTTTTAATTTTTTGCTTAACAAACAAAAAAAAAGGGCGAACATTCTGAAAATAAATACATTTTTCTTTAGTTTATGTTATAAAATTTTGCAAATTGCAAATAAGTAATATTTCTTCTTCACTGATGTGTGCTGATGAGGCAGCACTAATGGGTACTGATGGGGAGGCACTGATGGGCACTGATGAGGTGACACTGATATGTGGCACTGATAGGCGGCACTAATAGGCAGCACTGATAAGTGGCACTGAAAGGCAGCACAGCTGGGCACTGATAGGCGGCACTAATGGGCACTGATAGGCAATGATAGGCGGCACTGATGAGGGGGCAATGATACGCAGCACTGATGGGCACTGATGAGGCGACACGGATATATGGCACTGATGTGCACTGATAGGCGGCACTGATGGGCATTAATAGGTGGCACTGAAGGGCACTGATAGGTGGCATTAATGGGCACTGATAGGCAATGATAGGTGGCACTGATGAGGAGACACTGATGAGGCGACACTGATATGCGGCACTGATGTGCGCTGATAGACGGAACTGATGGGCATTAATAGGTGGCACTGAAGGGCACTGATAGGTGGCACTAATGGGCACTGATAGGCAATGATAGGTGGCACTGATGAGGAGGCACTGATACGCAGCACTGATGAGGCAACAACGATATGCAGCACTGATGTGCACTGATAGGCGGCACTGATGGGCATTAATAGGTGGCACTGAAGGGCACTGATAGGTGGCATTAATGGGCACTGATAGGCAATGATAGGTGGCACTGATGAGGAGACACTGATGAGGCGACACTGATATGCGGCACTGATGTGCGCTGATAGACGGAACTGATGGGCATTAATAGGTGGCACTGAAGGGCACTGATAGGTGGCACTAATGGGCACTGATAGGCAATGATAGGTGGCACTGATGAGGAGGCACTGATACGCAGCACTGATGAGGCGACACTGATATGCGGCACTGATGTGCACTGATAGGCGGCACTGATGGGCATTAATAGGTGGCACTGAAGGGCACTGATAGGTGGCACTAAAAGGCGGCACTAATGGGCACTGATAGGCAATGATAGGTGACACTGATGAGAAAGCACTGATAGGCAGCAATGATGACCACTGATTGGCACTGTTGGGGCTGCACTGATATTGATGACACTGGTGATCAGTGCCTTGAATATCAGTGTAGATGTCCTTTGTCACACTTCTCGGCTCTCCACTGTGTGTGAGGAAAGGAATGCTAATAACCGGCGGGTGTTATTAGCAGTCTTCTTCAGACATTGTGATCAGCTGTGATTGGACACAGCTGATCAGGTGGTAAAGGGCCCGCTGTGATTGGCTCCTTACCCCAGTCTGTGATCAGCTGTATCCAAAGAATTTATTACAAAATCGAATGTTAAAAGCTAATGAAATCTTGAAGTACTTTAGAATGACATTTGTCAAGTCATCCGATGTACTGAGAATTTTTGTACAATTTTCATATGAATGTTCATTTGAATGATCGTTCAGAAATCTGGCCAGCTTCAGGGCCGGTTCACACTCATGCGAATTTGATGCGATCCAAATTTGTTAGATTCGCATGTCATCTGAAAATGCATTGCTTTCTATGAAGGCCGTTCTCATTGATGCAAAGCGATTTTGATCCGGTTTAAAAAAGGGTCCTGTGCGAGTTTAGTGCGGGTGCAGTGCAAATTTAATCTCCAGCTATGCCCAGTCCCTTCAGGAATCCCATTAAATTCACACCTTTAAAAGCACAATATGCACTGTGAAGTCGAATCAATTCGCACCGCATCAGTGTGAACCGAGCTTAAAGTGGAGTTTCACCCACTTTTACAACTCTTCAGCATTCCTCACTAAACTGTGCACTGTAAACTGGATATTTTTTTTTTTCTCAGCCCTACTGTATATCTGCTGTATTCATTTTTCACTTCCTCCTCCCTGGCCGCGGCCCATCGCATCATTTCCTGTTTGCAATGCCTTCTGGGAAGGGGAGGCAACTTTCTGTGAAACTGCCGTTGCTATGGAAACCTGACCTGAAACCTATTACACTGCTTGTGCTGCACTGAGCATGTGCGAGATCTGCAATGATGAGATCCAGGAAGAAATACAGTCTGGCTTCAGATGCCCACACTGAAGATGGCCACGGCCTGCTGTAAGTTTATAAAATAACAAACTACTGCTATAAACAAAACAGACCTTAGTTTACAGACTAACTTTACTAGAATACATTAAGCTTGTGTATTATCGGGGTATTTTTATTTAAAAAGTATAATTTCGGCCGGAACACCACTTTAAGGCTACATTCACATTAGTGGCTGGGGGGGTGTCCACCGGTGACAATCAGTGAATTCTTGCTGACGGAGCCACATGCTTCATGCACAAGGTGCATACACAGTGGCGACAGTGTGCATCCAGGGATGGCGTTTCTGGTTGAACTCAAATTATCGGCCCGGTTTGTATGTGGCCATAGTACAGGATGCACAGTAAACTATCCACCCCCCGGCTGCCCTTGTGAATGGGGATTTAGGTCAAGAGGTGGTAAAAATTGGCAGTTGAGCCGTGGCTTTATCTCCCCCAACTGCCTAGCCTTAAGTTACTATGGCTGCCAGCCATGATAGAACATACTACAGCAGTATGGCATGGCAAAGCTTATACCGCGGGTCGCATTTGACGAAGGTCACTTCAAGTGAATTGGGTCGTAATGCACATGGTTGCGGTGCAGTGTTGCAGGCTTTCAAGGGTTAAAACAGGCATCCAAGACATGACCTCTCACCCCTGAGCCATCTGTCATATGCCTCTGAAAAGCGATCCGTGATTGGTGGCAATGATGGCCACATGTGTAAGGAGCCCTACCTATCACTTGTCTCATACACTTCTATAAATATGTCTGGTCCCGCTTCTCATAATGAGCGTATATTACATTAGAGTCTTTCCTTGGAACACCCAGAGAAAGAGTTATGGAAAGGCGATGAACTCCGCATCCCGAGGGAAGGCAACACTCTGATTTTTTTATGGTGTTCAGCTTATTTTTATAGACGAAGAAAGAAGAAAACTGGATTTTTACCACCCAGGATATGATGAATTGAAATGTTGGAATGTCTTGTGTGAATTCCTCTGCTTCTCATCCTCTTCATCACTGTCTATGGATGGCAGTTCCTTTACATTTGTGAAGGCCACACTCATCTGCTCATACCGGCGGTTTTATTTTTAAAGTGGAACTCTGACCAAATTAAAAGAGAACACATATATACTGTATATATCTATATATATATATATATATATATATATATAGATATATACATACAGGGCTTTTTTTCTCAAACAATAGGTGCTGGAACTCAACCACGACCCCCCAAAACCCTCCACCCACACACACCCTCCAAATCACATCAAATAGTGGGGGTGGTCCATCAAATTTCACGAACATTAGGGGGGTCTTAAAGGGGCATTAAATACCTAGATTGCATTACATGCAGAGTGCAGAGCTGTCACTTGTGAACACAGAAACCGGACTTCTATATTTACAAATGATTGTGGTGAGCAGCCCCCCCACCTCAAGTGTCTGAGCCAGAGTTCCACCAAGTTCCCCCTGAAAAAAAGCCCTATATATATATATATATATATATATATATGTGTGTGTGTGTGTGTGTGTGTGTGTGTATATATATATATATATACGATATCTCACAGAAGTGAGTACACCCCTCACATTTTTTGTAAATATTTTCTTCTATTATTTCATGTGACAACACTGAAGAAATGACACTTTGCTACAATGTAAAGTAGTGAGTGTACAGCTTGTATAACAGTGTAAATTTGCTGTCCCCTCAAAATAACTCAACTCACAGCAATTAATGTCTAAACCGCTGGCAACAAAAGTGAGTACACCCCTAAGTGAAAATGTCCAAATTGGGTCCAAAGTGTCAATATTTTGTGTGGCCACCATTATTTTCCAGCACTGCCTTAACCCTCTTGTGCTCAAGGACACCGGAGCCGCTGCCCACCCCCCGCTACTTAAATGGGGTCTGCCGTGCTCGGGGACACTGGAGCCGCTGCCTGCCCCCCGCTATCTAGATGGGGTGCGCCATGCTCGAGGACACCGGAGCCGCTGCCCGCAGCCCGCCTCCTAGATGGGGTCCGCCTTGCTCGAGGACAGCGGAGCCGCTGCCCGCCCTCGCCACCTAGATGGGGTCCGCAGTGCTCGAGGACACCGGAGCCGCTGCCCACAGACCGCCTCCTAGATGGGGTCCGCCTTGCTCGAGGACAGCGGAGCCGCTGCCCGCCCTCGCCACCTAGATGGGGTCCGCAGTGCTCGAGGACACCGAAGCCGCTGCCCACAGACCGCCTCCTAGATGGGGTCCGCAGTGCTCGAGGACAGCGGAGCCGCTGCCCGCCCTCGCCACTTAGATGGGGTCCGCAGTGCTCGAGGACACCGGAGCCGCTGCCCACAGACCGCCTCCTAGATGGGGTCCGCCTTGCTCGAGGACAGCGGAGCCGCTGCCCGCCCTCGCCACCTAGATGGGGTCCGCAGTGCTCGAGGACACCGGAGCCGCTGCCCACAGACCGCCTCCTAGATGGGGTCCGCAGTGCTCGAGGACAGCGGAGCCGCTGCCCACAGACATGGCAGCTTTATTAACCACTTGTCAACCGCGCTATAGCTGAATGACAGCTGCAGCGCGATCCTCCAGTTCTGGGACGGCGTCTATTGATTTTTGCAGATTTGTAAAAACGTTTTTGCCAATCCGGGCACATTGCATATTGTTTGTTTTTTTTGTCAGAAATGTATTAAAATTTGACATTTCAATGAAGTCTATCCACATGATGGTGTTGAGACTGCTGTGCTGGACAAAAAGTTTAATGTAAAAAAAAAAAAAAAACATAAATAAATAAAACATTGAGGCTGGTTTCACACTTATGCGAATTGGATGCAGCTTTCCCCACATCCAATTCGCATAACAGGCGAGTGTGACCGGCTCTCAATGGAGACAGTTCACACAGGTCGGGGTCCGGATTGCAGAAGGGTCCTGTGCGTCTTTGGGTCCGGTTCAGGTGCAAATTCAGGCAAAAATTTGGATCTGAATCGCACCAGAATCGGTGTACAGAAACGCACCGGACCACGTGCTGTGAATCGTGGCCGCACATACACTATATTACCAAAAGTATTGGAACGCCTGCCATACATGGGTTGAATTTCGAAAGAATTTTCTTTTGAAAATCTTATCTAATGCCGCGTACACACGAGCGGAATGTCCGACAGAAAAAGTCAGACGGAAGCTTTTCATTGTCTATTCCGATCGTGTCCGAAACTTTTTTTTTCGAAAATTCTGACGGACCTAGAAATGGAACATGTTCTAAATATTTCCGATGGAACCAATTTCTATCGGGAAAACCGCTCGTCTGTATGCTGTTCCGACGGACCAAAAACGACGCATGCTCTGAAGCAAGTACGAGACGGAAGCTATTGACTACTGGCTATTGAACTTCTTCTTTCTAGTCCCGTCGTACGTGTTGTACGTCATCGCGTTCTGGACGGTCGTGACCGCGTGTAGGCAAGACCGCTTGAATGGAATTCCGTCAGAGTTCCGTCGGAGAAACCTTCGGAGTTTATTCCGACGGCAAAACCGGTCGTGTGTACGCGGCATAAGGATTTTTGTTCAATTTTCGCACCATAAGTGGGCTGCAGCAACAACCAATTTTTGTGCGGCAATCAAATTGGAGTATTCGGGCACATTGAAAATGTTTTGAAAAGCGAACGATTTTTTAATCAATGATGGGAGAATCCTGCGAGAAATGTAATTGAAAAAGAAATGCGCATGTGCAAGAAAAGAAAAGAAGATTCCCAGCCACAAAAAATCTTTTCTGTAGCAACAGGAGGTGGAATTGAAGGCTTGGTTGGTCGAATTTCGGATCACAAAACGCGCAAAATTTCTGATTTTCAAAAGAAAATTCTTTCGAAATTCGACCATGTATGGCCAGCCTAAAGCCTGGCACACACGATCAGATTGTTGGCCAACTGGGCGTCTGATTTTTGTCAAAAGGGCGTGTGCCAGGATCTTGTCTTGCATACTAAAGCCTCGTACACACGATCGGATTTTCTGACGGGAATTGTGTGTTGACAGACTGTTGGCCTAAAATCCGACCGTTTGTACGCTCCATCGAACAATTTTCCACGGACAAATGATGGATGGCAGGCTTATAAATTTTCCACGGACAACGGTCTGTTGTCAGATTTTCCAACCGTGTGTACACAAGTCCGTCAGACAAAAGTCCAAAGTACAAACACGCATGCTCGAAATCAATGCTCACCAAACACGACATTAGCAGAAGGTGCCCAAAGGGTGGCGCTAAAGAGCTAAAAAGCCATGTAGTACGTCACTGTGTGCCGTTTGTATGCAAGACAAGTTCATGGCCAACGCCCTTCGGACAAAAGTCTGACGCTTTGTCTGCGGAAAATCCAATCGTGTGTATGAGGCTTAACGGTACACAATTGTCAGCCAACAAACACGAACGTAGTGATGTACTACGAGGAATTTCAGCTCTTGAGCGCCACCCTTTGGGCCCCGTTCTGCTAATTTCATGTTTGGTGAGCATTGATTCCGAGCACGCATGTTTTGTACGTTCGACTTTTGTGCAAAGGATTTGTGTACTGACCATCAGAAAATCTGACAACAGACTGCCGTCCGCCGAAAATTTACTAGCCTGTCATCCAACATTTGTTGGCAGAAAGTTGGACAACAATTGTCAAAAGGAATGTACGAACGGTCAGATTTAAGGACAACAGACTGTCAACAGACAATCCCCTGCCAACAATCTGATCGTGTGTGCGAGGCTTAAGGCAGGCCATACATGGGTCGAATTTCGAAACAATTTTGTTATATTTTATCTTATCTAAGAATTTTCGTTCGTATTTCACACCATTAGTGGGGCTGCAGCAACAGCCGATTTTCGTGCGGCCATCGAATTTAAGTACATGTTGGAAATTTTTTGAAAAACAAACGATTTTCTAATCAAAGATGGGAGAATCCTGCGAGAAATATATATATATATATATATATATATATATATATATATATATATATATATATATATATATATATATATATATATATATATATTCCAATATATATATATATACACACATACACACACATATATATATTGTTTGGGGGTTTTAAGTGCCCCTATTTCTCCGGGAAAATGGCGGCAGCCAGATTTCCTGATGATGCCTCTAAAGGCGAAATGCATAGAGATCGGGTTGCTGTCTAATACTGTGGATAACTACTGACGTCATATCCAGGTACTGGTGGAACGCAAGCTCACCAGTACCATCGGCAAAAAAGAAGAGCATGTTAAAAATTCTTTCAAGCACGGTGGATGGACACATGTACTGTAACTGCACTGCAAAGTGGATTTATATTAATTTTTTTTTTTTTGATGTTTGTTTGGTGTTGATCACCGCACTAATTTTTTTCCCTTTTTTGTTTTTCATGGATTTCTGTGGTATTAATACAAATTATGTGATTTGAAAAATTCAATATTTTGCGAGATTTTTTGTGCACATTTTCGTTTAAATAACAAAGTATGAATGCACTATTGATATTCACATAATTCATATTGGTATCTGTTTGCACAATCAATTGTGTGATTAAGTGTAGAATAATTTTTTTTTTTTGGAATATTGGGAAGTATTCACATTTGTGTAATATAAATATGATAGCGCCAGACTTTACCATCTATAAATTATTTTTCCCAATGACACCAACAATGAGGCACCATTGCTCACTGAACCATGGGCACTATGTAATTCATTTTACTCCCACCGACCACCAAGTCTGAGACATTGTCTCAGGGACGGACTGACAACTCATGGGGCCCCTGGGCAATACAAGATTATGGGGCCCCCGGGCAATAGGAGAAGATTATGGGGCCCCCGGGCAATAGGAGATTATGGGGGCCCCAGGCAATAGGAGATTCTGGGTCGATTGCATGGTACAGAAGGTACTCTTTGATCCAATTGCATTGTGTTTTTTTTCTTAAATAGAGCATGTACTACTTTTGTTGCAGTCCAGTGCGATTTCAGCCCATTCAAGTGAATTGGAGTAAAATGCACTGCCACAAGAATCGCACAAGAATGTGAGTGGGTAAATGACGTACGCTTAACGTTTATGATTAATTTCTGTCTAAACTAGTGGGATTAATATTTCCTATTCTTTTCTTTGCAGGACCCAAAGGCCCCACTACACTAGAAACTCAATATGGCCTCTATTATGTCCTCGGAAGACCTATGTATTCCCATATTACCAGAGGACCAACAGCTCTTCAGCAATTTTACATTTGTCAGTGAAAGATTGAGGATGAAAACATCTTCTCAACTGTCCAAGTCACTACCACCAGATCAAAGCTGCACCATGGATGAAGGAATCTCACCGGCATTACTGAGTCCCCCAACAGAAAGAATCTCACCGGCAGCACTGACCCCCTCACCAGATTTTTTTGAGTATTTTACTGCCAGAGTGTGCGACAGCTGGTTGCCTATGTTATTTTTCTTATTATTCGTATTATTCATATTGTTCTTATTCTTATTCTACAATATTTAAATAGAGGCAACCGTTTAGGTAGCACTTTATAATATGAAGGGGGACATTACCATTACAATACAGAAGGAATAAAAGGGCCCTGCATCACCTACATCACAGGGGGACTCTCACCTGGGAAGAGGACAGAGGGACGCCGTGGGAAGAGGACAGAGGGATGCCATGGGAAGAGGGACGCCGTGGAAAGAGGGACAGAGGGATGCCGTGGGAAGAGGGACGCCGTGGGAAGAGGGACGCCATGGGAAGGGGACAGAGGGACGCCGTGGGAAGAGGGACGCTGTGGGAAGAGGGACGCCGTGGGAAGAGGGACAGAGGGACGCCGTGGGAAGGAGACAGAGGGACACCTTGGGAAGAGGACAGAGGGACGCTGTGAGAGGAGTGACAGAGGGATGCCGTGGGAGGAGGACAGAGGGACACCGTGGGAAGAGGACAAAGGACGCAGTAGGAGGAGGGACAGAAGGACGCCATGGGAGGAGGGACAGGGGGACACTGTGAGAGGAGGGACAGAGGGACGCTGTGGGAGAAGGACAGAGGGATGTTGTGGGAGGAGGGCAGAGCGGCGCCGTGGGAGGAGGACAGAGGGACGCCATGGGAAGAGGACAGAGGGATGCCGTGGGAAAAGGACAGAGGGACGCCATGAGAGGAGTGACAGAGGAACCCTGTGGGAGGAGTGACAGAGGGACACTGTGGGAGGAGTGACAGAGGGACACCGTGGGAAGAGTGACAGAGGGACACCGTGGGAAGAGGACAGAGGGACCCTGTGAGAAGAGGACAGAGGGATGCCGTGGGAGGAGCGACAGAGAGACGCCGCGGGAGGAGGACAGAGAGACGCCATGGGAGGAGGACAGAGGGACATTGTGGGAAGAGGACAGAGGGACACCGTGGCAAGAGGACAGAGGGGATGCCATGGGAGGAGGGACAGAGGGATGCTGGGGGAGGAGGACAGAGGGACGCTGTGGGAAGAGGACAAAGGATGCCGTGGGAGGAGGGACAGAGGGACACTGTGGGAAGAGGGACAGAGGGACGCCGTGGGAGGAGGACAGAGGGGCATCATGGGAGGAGGGGAGAGGGACGCCGTGGGAAGAGGACAAAGGGACGCCATGGGAGGAGGACAGAGAGACGCCACAGGAGGAAGACAGAGGGTGACGCTGTGGGAGGAGGACAGAGGGATGCTGGGGGGGAGGACAGAGGGGAATGTAGCAGGAGGAGGACAGAAGAGGGGGACGCCATGGGAGGAGGACAGAAGGACGACACGGGAAGAGGACAGAAGGGTGCCGCGGGAAGAGGACAGAGGGACACCGCAGGAGGAGGACAGAGGGACACCGCGGGGGGAGGGACAGAGGGACGCCGCGGGAGGAGGGATGGCGTGGGAGGAGTGACAGAGGGACACCTTGGGAGGAGGACAGAGGGACGCTGTGGGAGGAGGACAGAGGGACGCCGTGGGAAGAGGACAGAGGTACTCCGTGGGAAGAGGACTGTGGGGAGAGACATGTCGGCTGCTGCAGAAAGCTTATTGCCGCTTGGGTGACAGATGTCCCGGGTGCCCACGCTAGTGCACCCCTGTCTGGCCAGTTACCGGAGCTCAGTGCCAGAACTTGTGGAACGGGAGGAGGGTGTGGGTGCTTCTTTTCGTGCGGGGGGGGGGGTGGCTTTTTTGTAAGTTGCAACGTGAGTTGCACCAAGACTCAACTGACACAGTATATGTGATGAGATCAAAGGGGAAGCCGCCTCACTGGCAGATTCAGGCTCAGTATATTATTATTATTATACAGGATTTATATAGCACCAACAGTTTACGCAGCGCTTTACAACATTAGGGAGGACAGTACACGTACAATACAATTCAATACAGGAGGAATCAGAGGGCCCTGCTCGTTAGAGCTTACAATCTAGTATATGAACAAGTAGACAGCAGCGGCACCCTGACAGATAGCTCTCATAACGGAGTAGTGATCCCTGCTAAGGTCAGGCGTACCCGACCCCGTTCTTCTATTGCTGAGGTGCAAGAACCGCAGGGCTCTCTTATGGAGCAGAGAGCCAGTACTGGTGCCGCTCATCCTTCTGGTGAGCTGGCAAGCACCAGCGGCCTAGTACACCCCGGTCGTAGTCAAACCAGCACTGCAGTTTCATGTGGTGACGTGGCGAGTCCTGCCCAAGCTAGGATATGGTTTCTGGGCTGCGTGACTCCTGGTGCCCCCTTGGTGATTGATATAAGCCACTGCTGTGGCATTGTTGGATTGGATGCTGACAGGACAATTCTGTAATCTGAATGTCCAGGCCCTCAGAGCCAAGAGTGCCACCCAAATCTCTAGAATGTTGATGGGCAAGGTCTTTTCGGTTCTGAACCATTTCCCTTCGACAGTCGCCTCTTCCAGGACTGCTTCCCAACCGAAAGGCTGGCATCTGTTGTTACCACCTTCCAGGTAACTGATATGCAGGATTTCCCCTTCTGCAGATTCTTGGTTATCCACCACCAACTGAGGCTCTGGCGCACCTTTGGAGTCAGACGCATTGGAAAATCTAGGGCTTGGACCTTTTTGTTCCAAGCAGCTAGGATACTGTTTTGCAACCGTCTCAAATGAAACCAGGCATAGGGAACAGCTTCGAATGAAGCCACCATCTTCCCTAACAGCCTCATGCAAAGGCGAATGGAAGGATCTTCCTTCGTCCTGACCACCTGGACCAGCTCCTTTAAGGGGGCCTGGGGCAAAAACACCCTTTTCTGGGCTGTTTCTATGATCAGACCTAAATACTCCAACCTTCTTAGTGGCTTTAAGGAAGATTTCTCTAGGTTGAGAATCCAACCTAGGTATTCCAGGTAGTTGACTGTGCTGACCATGCTTTGGTTCAAGCGGGCTATTGACTGGTCTACCAGCAGCAGGTCGTCTAGGTATACTATAATTGTTATACCCTGAGCCCTTAGACTGGCCAGAGGAGGGGCCAGAATCTGACAGGAGCAAATTTTAAGGAACTGATTTAGATCTTTGAGATCTAGAATGGGCCTGACATCTCCATTTGGTTTTGGCACTGTGAAGAGGTTTGAATAAAACCCTAACCCCTGCTCCTCTGTGGGGATCTCCATGATCACAAAGCACTGCGTCCCAATCCCACCCTGTTGTGTGGCATAGCGAAAGAATTTTCGCTATTTTCACACTAACGTTCCTCCCTGCCAATCAGGAGGCAGTTCAGTGAGACCTGTCTCCCGATTGGCCAAAGCATTATGTGATCTTATTCCTGATTCCTAATGCTTTGGCGGAAGAGGAGACAGGGCGGAGGAAGCCTGAGGAGCCGAGCGGACACAGGAGCTGCAGCTGCCGCTACAAAAGAGGAGGAGGAAGCCCCGTCACTCAGTAAGTGCCGCCAGACCGGCCACGCGTGGGGAGTTAGTGAAGTGACAGCCGAGCCGGGGGACACGCCTTGCTCCATTTGATGGGCACATATGGCTGCATTTGATGGGCACAAATGGCTGCATATGATGGGCACAAGTGGCCACATTTGATTGGCACAAGTGTCTGCATATACTGGGCACAAGTGGCTGCATATGATGGGGACAAGTGGCTGCATATACTGGGCACAAGTGGCTGCATATAAAGGGCAGAGTAGACGGGCACAAGTGGCTGCATATGATGGGCACAAGTGGCTGCATATGATAGGCTCAGTGGAAGGGGCACAAGTGGCTGCATTTGATGGGCACAGTGGACGGGCACAAGTGGCTGCATATGATGGGCACAGTGGATGGGCACAAGTGGCTGCATTTGATTGGTACAGTGGACGGGCACAAGTGGCTGCATTTGATGGGCACAGTGGACAGGCACAAGTGGCTGCATATGATGGACACAGTGGATGGGCACAAGTGGCTGCATATGATGGGCACAGTGGATGGGCACAAGTGGCTGCATTTGATTGGCACAGTGGACGGGCACAAGTGGCTGCATATGATGGGCACAGTGGTTGCATATGATGGGCACAGTGGCTGCATATGACGGGCACAAATGGCTGCATATGACAGGCACAAGTGGCTGCATATGATAGGCACAGTGGAAGGGACACAAGTGGCTGCATTTGATGGGCACAATGGACGGGCACAAGTGGCTGCATATGATGGGCACAGTGGACGGGCACAAGTGGCTGCATATGATGGGCACAAGTGGCTGCATATGATAGGCACAGTGGAAGAGGCACAAGTGGCTGCGTTTGATGGGCACAGTGGATGGGCACAAGTGGCTGCATATGATGGGCACAGTGGACGGGCACAAGTGGCTGCATATGATGGGCACAGTGGATGGGCACAAGTGGCTGCATTTTATTGGCACAGTGGATGGGCACAAGTGGCTGCATTTGACGGGCACAGTGGACGGACACAAGTGGCTGCATATGATGGACACAGTGGATGGGCACAAGTGGCTGCATTTGATTGGCACAGTGGACGGGCACAAGTGGCTGCATTTGATTGGCACAGTGGACGGGCATATGTGGCTGCATATGATGGGCACAGTGGTTGCATATGATGGGCACAGTGGCTGCATATGACGGGCACAAATGGCTGCATATGACGGGCACAGTGGCTGCATATGATAGGCACAAATGGCTGCATATGATGGGCACAAGTGGCCGCATTAGATCGGCACAAGTGGCTGCATATGATGGGCAGCGTGGACGAGCACAAGTGGCTGCATATGATGGGCACAAATGGCGCCCATAAGAAATGTAGAAATTCGCCCATCAGAAAGTTTTTTTATTTTGCAGCACTGGCAATCTAATTCCGCCCACAACGTGTAGAAAACCATCATGGACATGAACTCGCCACTGGAGCACGGGGCACAATCTGACAGAAAATAAAAATTCTGACGGTTATTGTGCGCCTGCGCCGTCTCGCCGTGACAACAGCTAATGTTAAAATCAGCTGTTGTGCTGTTACGTAGTGCGCATATGTTGCGCATGCGCTGTTCAGCCCGGGCACTATCCGATGGGGGGCACTTCTCGACAGAACACCGGCCCGGTGGCGAGACCTCACGGAGTCCGTCATATGCGGACGCTGTCACCGTAGGCCCATCTGTTTACAGTCATTTTTCATTCAGAAAATGGTTTTAACAACACCTGGGAGGCAGACATGTTATTTATGACTCTGGAGACGCGGAGAGGAAAGGATCGGGCTCGCTCAGGGCTGTGTACGCTGTGTTGTTCTGTAATTAGTTTAGAATGTATTTACATCCAATGAACTGGGAGCAAAGGTGCACCTTGTATGCAATACATGTACTTAATTAAGAGAATTAAGCTTAATGGGTTTTCTGGCCTGCGCGGATACAGACAGTCTGCCTGGGACTGCGGCCCCCGATGCCTCGCAGCTGGCCCCGGCTCAGACTTTCTATACGGCACCACTAGGAGACATGGAAGGTTTTTTTTTCTTTCTCCTTCTGCTTCGAAGTAAAACAGATTAACTCCGTCTTTGTAGGATTTTCTGTGATGTTCAATGCTCCGGATTGTAGCAACCATCGCACTTGTTTTCCAGAATAATTACAATGTCTCATTTATTTTTCATACACTTTTATGGGGCATTTGTTGTTACCACTACCGTCTATTATTTCCTTTCAGGCATTTATATAGCGCCAAAAAAACTCAAGCTGGCCAAACAATTTTAAATTTTTGAGCGAACGCTGATACTAATATTCAGAAGAAAATTTTCACTACATTCAGGTGCCGAGACAAGGGGTGGGCAGGAGGGACGGCTGCCCTGGGCACTGTGGTATCATGTGAGGTGGAAAGGCACCGTGAGGAGATTAGGAGAGAGGGTATATGTGTTGGAAGGGGGAATTTGGGGGGCGGCGGGGGGTAAGAATTGTTCTAGGAGGGAAAAATTTGGGGGGGGATATTATAGGAGTGGGGATTTAGGGGGGTCTGTGATGGTAGGGGGATGGGAGAAGAGGATTTGTGCTAGGAGGGGGGATTTGGGGGTTTGTGCTAGAAGAGGTGATATATTAGAAGGGGTTAGGAAATGTGCTAGGAGGGGAATTTTTTTTTTTGGGGGGGGGGGGGATTTGTGCTAGGAGTGGGGAATTTTGAGTGGGGGGAGAGGATGTGTACTTGAAGGGGACATTTTAGGGGTAGAGGATTAGTATTAGGAGATGTGATTGTTTTGGGTAAGGGGGCATTTGTGCTGGAGGGGGGGATGATTGGGGGGTATTTGTGCAAGGATTTGAAATTTGGGGGGAGGAGGGATTTGTGCTAGGTGGGGGGAATGGGGGGGGATTTGTGCTGGATGGGGGGATTTGGAGTGGGGGGAGAGGATAGGTTCTTGAAGTGGAGATTTTAGGGGTTGAGGATTTGTGCTAGGAGGGGGCAATGGGCGGGGAATTTGTGCTGGGATGGGGGATTTGGAGTGGGGGGGGGAGGAGGTAATTTGTTTTTGTTTAATTCAGTTTCGGAATTCATTTTGTTTATACAAATTCGAATCGATTAGAATTTTTCAAATTGGGAAAATTTGAATTGTTTCATATTTGAATTGAATTCCATTAAAAATCAAATTTATTATATTTTAAATTCTAATTTTGGAAAATAGTTGTATTCTTTCTATTCCATTCTATTTTTTTTTTTCTATTCTATTATTTTCTTTTCTATATTATTCTATTTTCTATTATTTTTGAATCTCGATATTGTTATATTCTTTCTATTATATTATATTCTTTTCTATTGTTTATTCTATTCTATTCTATTTTTTTTCTATTCTATTCTTTTCTATTCCATTCAAATTTGAATTTATTCTATTTGAAATACGAATTACAGGAGAAGGTTATATTCTATATTATTCTATTCTTTTTTTTCATACTCTATTCTTTTCTATTCTTTTTCTCTCTATTCTATTCTTTTCTATTGTTTATTCTATTCTATTCTATTTTTGTCTATTCTATTCTTTTCTAATAAATTCAAATTTGAATTTATTCTATTTGAAATACGAATTATGGAAGAAGGTTATATTCTATTTTATTCTATTCTTTTTTTTCCTACTCTATTCTTTTCTATTCTTTTTTTTCTATTCTATTCTATTCTTTTCTATTGTTTATTCTATTCTAATCTATTTTTTTTTTCTATTCTATTCCATTCAAATTTGAATGTATTCTATTTGATACGAATTACTGAAGAAGGTTATATTCTATATTATTCTATTCTTAATTTTCCTACTCTATTCTATTCTTTTTTTTCGATTCTATTCTTTTCTATTGTATTAGAATACACATTTATTCTATTTGAAATACGATTTTCAGAAGATGGTTATTTTCTATTCTATTCAATTTTTTATTATATTCTATTCCTTTATTTTCTATTCTATTTTGTTCTGTTTTAGTCTATTCTTTTTTATTCTATTCTTTTATTTTTTTATTCCATTCCTTTATTTTCTATTCTATTTTTTTCTATTCTACATCCGAATTTCCGAATAACAAAACATTAATCCAAATTTCAATTCGGAACAAAACAAACCGCACATTTCTAGCTGCTATAGAGTGTCGCTTGGCTCTACTGGGGCTACTGTCTTCACATCCAAGATGGCGGCACCCAGCAGCAGTCTCAGCTTTTAGATGTCTACACAAGGAAGAATTTTGCAAGAAAATAACATGCATACCCGCTTGCGCTCCGGATGATTTTACTTCCTTCATGACACTGCGCTACTACGGTACTAACTGACAATTGCGCGGTCATGAAACGCTGTACCCAAACACAATTTTTGTCATTTTTTCACACAAATACAGCTTTCTTTTGGTGGCCTTTGATCACCCCTGGGCTTTTTTTTTTTTTTTGCTATAGAAAATTTTGAAAGAAAAACAGGGGGATCGCCTGACGTGACCCTGTGACGTAACACGTAGGGGAGGGGCCCATGGTGTAACAAGACGCTTTGATATCCATTGGAACAGCAGGGGCTGTTGTTGCAGTGCCTTGGATTAAAAAAAACAAAAAAACATTGTACATAGCTGGTGCACTGGAGCACCCCTCAAATGTGAGTTTAAGCACTATGTGGAGCTCCTTCTCTTTTTCATATACCGGTTAAACAACGCCACTTGAAGACACACGCAGACAGATTGGAAGGAGGCAATCACATCTGATTAGTCCTGGGAGACTAAAAAGCTTTGCTTGACCGAACGTAAGTGTGAGGTCACAGGAATTGAGGGGAGCGCCCACCGGATGGGGGAGCACTGGGGTGCAAGTTTGGCACATGTATGAATAAGAAGATTCCAAGAAGTTTTTATAAGATAACACTTTGCACTGAAGCACTTTACATGATTTAAGAATTTGGACTTTTTATTCACACTTTATTTGTAAAGTTAATTACTATTTATGTAAAATATCTTATTTATCACCATTTTGTGTGTACGCGATTTACACAAGATTAACATAATTTAGCGCAGCGATTTCATTTATTTACATTTTTTCACATTTATATCGGGAGTCTGTTACCAGTTGCCAGCTTAGCCCTTTGATTATTTATTAGCTGCTCACAAGATTTTGTTTAAAGAATATATACACTAACCGGCCACTTTATTAGGTACACCTTGCTAGTACCGGGTTGGACCCCCTTTTTGCCTTCATTCATCGTGGCATAGACTGAACAAGGTGTTGGAAACGTTCCTCAGAGAGTTTGCTCCATAGTGACATGATAACATCACGCATTTGCTGCAGATTTTACGGGCAGCCTGTAATTTTACTCCTATTTTCTGGGCGCCCGTAAATGTCCATTACGGGCAGCGGTGCCCATAAAAAAGATGGCCACGAGCCAACCATATAACTGCGCATGCGCCGTTCCGAAGCCGGCCGGGCCTGGGAAAGCTCGTACTCACTCGGCCGGGTGGCGCATGCGCAGTAACTTAATAGCGCCGCCCTTTTGAATAGGTTCCAGAGTACACTTGTTCCTGGCTAAGACACGGAAGCCGTGTTTTATGCACTCGTGAGTCCGAGTCGCCGTAGGCGGAGGAGTCGAGGGGGGGTAAGTCAATACAACCACGAAGTTCATACTGTGGAGAGGAGACTATACAATAAATCCAGAGCCGCCAAGCTGCTGAAGTCACCTGACTGAGCCCTGCATGGTCCACCTGAGAGGAGGTCAGTGACAGCGCTGCCAGGCCAGTCTGAGGGTGGTTGCTTATGTCAGAGGGGAGTGAATACAATAATATAAGGGGGCACGGATATAAAGGTTCCCCCCTATATTATTAACCCACCAACCTTAGTGTATTCACTCTGCAGAAGGGGGTCTCTAGTCACCAGAACAAACCCCCCCCCATTTTCAGAGTTCCCCCTTACATCATAATCTGCAGCGTTCCCCTTTACACAAGAGTTCCCTTTCACTGTAAGGGGAAATCCTGCAGACTCTGATGTAAGAGGGAACTCTGTACTGGCCGGGATATAGTAACCTGACCTTCATGTCAATGGAGAAATATGTTTTTTTACTTTTGTTTAACTTAAACACATTGCTACTAGCACTAGCTATGTGTTTATAGTTCACATATTGACATTTGCACTGTTTAGCACAGAAAACTGTCATTTTAGGTACTTTTTTTGCAGTGCCAGTAAAAAATGTTGTGTTGTCAGTAAATTTCACGATTTCTGCTAGAAAAAAAATTGGCGTCGTTTGTAAATTTTGGCGCCCTGCCAGTACATTTCACTTTGGGGGGTTGGCAACACTGGTTCTATTGGATGAGATGTGGTGAGTGTGGAGACCATTGGAGTACAGAGACCTCATTGTCCAGTGGTGAGATGACTGGAGCTTTGTGACATGGTGCATTATCCTGCTGGAAGGAGCCATCAGAAGATGGGGACACTGTAGTTATAAAGGAATGGACATGGTAAGCAACAATCCCCCTCCTGCACATACCACCCACCACCAATTACTCAGAGCCCCCCTCCTGCACATACCACCCACCCACCACCAATTACTCCATGCCCCCCTGCTGCACATACCACCCACCCTAAACTACTTTGTGCCCCCCTCCTGCACATACCACCCACCACCAATTATTCCATGCCCCTCTTCTGCACATACCACCAACCCCCATTCACTCCGAGCCCCCCTCCTGCACATACCACCCACCCTAAACTACTCTGTGCCCCCCTCCTGCACATGCCACCCACCACCAATTACTCCATGCCCCCCTTCTGCACATACCACCAACCCCCATTCACTCCAAGCCCCCCTCCTGCACATACCACCCACCCACCCTAAATGACTCCGTGCCCCCCTCCTGCACATACCACCCACCACCAATTACTCCATGCCCCCCTTCTGCACATACCACCAACCCCCATTCACTCCGAGCCCCCCTCCTGCACATACCACCCACCACCAATTATTCCGTGCCTCCTTCCTGCACATACGACCCACCACCACTTACTCTGTCCCCCTCTTCTGCACATACCACCCACCCCCCATTCACTCCGAGCCCCCCTCCTGCACATACCACCCACCCACCCTAAATGACTCTGTGCCCCCCTCCTGCACATACCACCCACCACCAATTATTCCGTGCCCCCCTCCTGCACATTACACCTACCCCCATTCACTCTGTGCCCCCCTCCTGTACATACCACCCACCCCCATTCACTCCGTGCCCCTGTCCTGCACATACCACCCACCGCCATACACTCAGTGCCCTCTCCTGCACATACCACCCACTGCCACACACTCTGTGCCCCCCTCCTGCACAGACCACTGCCATAAAATCTGTGCCCCCCTCCTGCACAGACCACCCACTGCCATATAGTCAGTGCCCTCTCCTGAACATACCACCCACGCCATACTCTCTCTTCCTTTCTTTCCCCCTCCCTGCCAGCCCATTTGCTTGGATGATACTATAGCTATACCTCACCAACCAACAGTATTCCCCATCCCGCTCCAGTCCCATTGACATCCATCTATCCCCCCCCCCCCCCCCTCATGCCAGCGCAAATCCTCTTCCTTTTTTATTCCTATACAGACCAAGATCCCCCAGTTTCACTCCAGTTCTACTCTACCTATCACTCATTTCCTACCCACTTCTTCCTTTTTACCCTCGCCTTCTTCTTCAGGGGCTAAGGAAGGACCCTGAGGCAGAGCATCTTACTACTGCTGCTGCTTGTGTGGGTGGGATGTGTACTGCACCCATCCTTGCTGACCCCCCTCTCCTATTCATCCCATGTGATTGGCGCAGTACACATCCCACCCACACAAGCAGCAGCAGTAATAAGATGCTCCAGCCCGGGGTTCTTCCTTAAGCCCTGCAAAGGGTGTGAGTAGGGCCTCATGTCTAAATTTTACCTAAGGCCTCACAAAGCCTAGAGCCGCCTCTGGCCTGAACCATTGATACAAGGCAGGATGCTTTCATGTTGTTTACTCCAAATTCTGACCCTACTATCTGAATGTCACAGCTGAAATCGAGACTCATCAGACCAGGAAACATTTTTCAAATCTTCTATTGCCTGAGCGTATTGTTGCCTCAATTTCCTTATCTTAGCTGACAGGAATGGCACGCAGTGTGGTCTTCTGCTGCTGTAGCCCATCTGCCTCAAGGTTCGATGTGTTGTGCGTTCAGAGATGATATTCTGCATACCTTGGTTGTAACGAGTGGTTATTTGAGTTACTGTTGCCTTTCTATCATTACCAACCAGTCTGCCCATTCTCCACCTACCTCTGACCTCAGCAAGGCATTTTCCTCCACACAACTGCCACCCACTGGGTATTTCCTTTTTTTCAGACCATTCTCTGTAAACCCGAGAGATGGTTGTGCGTGAAAATCCCAGAAAATCAGCAGTTTTTGAAATACTGCACCGATACTGCACCACAAATCTGGCACCAACAACCATGCCACGTTCAAAGTCACTTAAAATGGAGTTACAGCCGTTTCTGTGTTTAATAAAAGTCAGTAGCTACAAAAAGTGTATCTGCTGACTTCTAATACATAGACACTCTCCTGTCCCACGATCCAGCGATGCGGCCGCCAGAGGCCTTGGTTCTCTCCTCACCTCTCCCTGGCGCTGTGACAGTCGTGCTGCGCCTCCTGAATGGCCGATTAATCTTCTGGGACCTGTGATGTGTCCCAGAAAATTGCAGGGAGGGATGGGCTGCCTAGGTGGCCAAATCGGAAGTGGGAGCTGGGTACCTATCAAAACTAGGTACCCGCCCCCCCCAAATAAAATTACATGCCAAATGTGGCATGTCAGGGGGTCAGGAGTCCTTAAAGCGGAACTTCCACTTTTGGGTGGAACTCCGCTTTAAAGTCCATTTCTTATCCATTCTGATGCTCACTTTGAATCTCAGCAAGTCACCTTCACCACGTCTAGATGCCTAAATGCATTGAGTTGCTGCCATGTGATTGGCTGATTAGCAATTTGTGTTACCGTGCAATTGAACAGGTGTACCTAATAAAGTATTTGGGGAATGTATAATCTTATGGAAAGATGGTGGTTGAAATGGATGGTGTTGTGACAGGGTCTCTTTAACCCTACCTGGGCCAGTTTTGGTAGGTTATCCTTACCTCTGCTGCATTTCTTGCTTCTTTTGGGCCATGTGCGGCCGCCATGTTGGTTGAACAGATAACATTCCATTTTGTAATGCCCCAGTTACTTCCTAATGCTTAGGAAGAGATCTATTTCTCCGTTATTTTTTTTTTTTTTTAAAGCTCATTGCTCTATTTTAAATTCTGTGGCTGCAGGCCTTCAGGCCTTTACTTATTAACATGCACAAAAATTCCTATTTTGCATGCGGAAAAAAAAAAAAAGAGGGTGGGGGGGGGGAATTTCACAAAACTTCAAAGGGATGTGCCATGGACTGAGGCGTCGCGGCCCCATAAATGAAATGTTTAAAGAGCTCCTTCTAGTTTTAAAAGCATTTCAAATAGACATTCACAAACAATAAAAGGCGGAATGAACACGGCCCAAATTGCCTGTTTTTGTTCCACTTTCAGCCGCTGATCATGTTTTATCTGAAAATGTGAGCGCCGCGTCGTATACAGCAGACACCCGAGGGTCCCTGGGATTTAAAACACCGCCCCTCGCCACGAGCTTATCAGCCACTCTGAAATTTTATATTACACAGTTTGTCACCGGCTCTCCACAATTACACCTGTCACTGAAACTGACACTTTTTTTTTTTTTTTTTTAAGCTTATTGACGCCACAGGGCCAATCCCGAAGTTTCTGCGAATTTATCTGACTCCTTAGCCCTGGCGTCTTTGCTCCGAGGCAATTCTATGTCATTGGAATCTTAAACACGGACCTACTGTGCGCATTTGCATTCACGGCACTCAGAAAACAGCAATCGTTGTTTTTCTCGCCGCGGCGGCGTAAGAGCTGGCGGATCGGCTCCTGTTGGCAGATACAAAACAGTACAAAGGTTTAATTAATGGGTTATGAAATATGAATAGGTAGGTAACTGTGAAGAATTAAGAAATAACAGCCACCAATTGTAGATCTGCTGGCAAAGGAGCTTATGCTTTTTATGTTTTGTAGTAGCTCCTAACGAGGGTTCTGCTGGCCCAGATTTAGCGCAATTAATCCTAATGGAGACCCTAAAGAGACCCTGCCGCCAACTTTAAAAAAATGCAGGATAAAGCATGGAAATATCAACCATTTTAAATTCCCTCTCCCCCCCCTTCCCCTTTCTAAGCCCCCCTCCCCCCAACCCACTCCCCCCTCTTCCCCTTTCTCTCTCCCCCCTCCATACTCTCCCTGTTCCCTTTTTTCCCCCCACCTCCCTTCTCCTTCCGCCTCTCCCTCCCCCTTCTTTCCTGTCCAATTTTCCTCCCTTTTTCCTCCCCTCTAACCCCTCCCTTCTTCCTGTCAGAAACCATGAAATCAGACCGAGACAGAAGTACAGTTAAATCACACTTGTTTAACAATAAAAGTAAAAAGAAAAAACAAAGTCAAAACGTAGCCAAAGTTCAGTAACCAGAACGGATAGTCAGCCAAACCACAAGTCAGGGATTAAAGTAGTGGAACAGCAAGCAGGATCTGGAGCCAGAAGGGATGTCAGCAAAGCCAGTCTTTAAACAGGAATGCAGGAGATAGTTTCTTGTGACGTGACCAAGGCGAAGGCAGAGCTCCTCTGCACTGGACGGCTTAAGTAGGCAGGACTGACGAACAGGATCATCAACAGCTGAGTAACTGTGGAGAGATATGAGAGCCCTGACACTTCCCCCCCTTTTCTCCTCTCTCCCCTCCTTGCTTCTCCCCCCCTTTCCCCCCTTGTATCCTTTGTTCCTCCCCTTCCACACACCTTCTTTCTTTTCCCTCTCTCCCCTTCCCTGCCTTTCCTTTCCTTCCACACTATCCCTCCCCTTCCCGATGCACTATTTGTATGGGTACCACCAAACCAACTATTGGATATCTATATTCCTATTCTTATCTAGACTCATTCTCCGCACAAATCCCCCAAGTCCGCCGTGGGGGGAACCTATTGAGTAGCTGGGGATCGTACCTGGCTGTGGATCTGCTGAGTAAGCAATTTCTCAGCGCTACTGCTGAGTATTACATTTGTTAATATGCTCTTGTATATTCTGTAATTTGTCTTGTGTCTTATTATATTACTTGTTTTTTAGATTATTCCTCCTGACGAATCGGTCTATGTACCGTGAAACTAGTAGAAGACTGGTTAATCTATGAGAATATTCCATCATCAGATACTTTTTGGGGAAACCTTTGAGTATTTGTATTTTGTTTTGAAATTTTAAATTGAGACCTATGTATGTCTTTTATATGTAATAAATTATATCATTTTTACCCTAAAATTATTATTGTGTATCAGTACCGAGATAGTCCATCTAAAAACCCTCATGGGTCGGAGTGTATGTTTGGTCAGCCTCAGCAACTGTCCCCATGCCCCCCATCTCCCCCCTCCCTTTTTTCCATTTGAAATGGTTAATTTTAAATATACCACTAAACACTGGCAATCAAAGCATCCCAGAGAAGGACATTTTTTAGTAGCAGCAATAAGGGGGCTAAAGGTACCATAACACACAAGTCATACAAATATTTGTTTATTATACTTTAGCATTAAAAAATATGTAAATATAAAGAAATATTAAAAATAGGCACAGAATATCGAATACAAATTCTTCTGTTGACAAATGTTCTTCGCTCGACATGTTTCGCCAGTCGGCTTCTTCAGGAGCCGTAAAGCATTATATATATTGTCATAAATATAAAACACAATATATTATGACCAATCTTTTACAGTTAATGTATACAAACAAGGTATAGATTTTAAAAAAAGCTCTGACAACAAATTCAATTACAATAGTATCATCGGTATCATCAATCTCATCAAATGAGATACTGATGATACTATTGTTAGTAAAATGTTGTCAGAGCTTTTTTAGAAATCTATACCTTAATTGTATAAATAAGCTGCAAAAGATTGGTCATAATATATAGTGTTTGTGTTTTATATTTATGACAATATATATAATGCTTTATGGCTCATGAAGAAGCTGACTGGTGAAACATGTTAAGCGAAGAGCATTTGTCAACAACATAAGAATTTGTTGTATTCTATATTCTGTGCTTGTTTTTAATATTCATTTGTATTTACATATTTTTAATGCTAAGGTATAATAAACAAATATTTTTATGCCTTGTGCGTTATGGTACCTTTAAAGTTCCTTTATTGCTGCTTCTAAAAAAATTTTTTAAATGGTTACTTGTATTGATTCATGTGCAACCTGCTATTGAACTTGTTGAAAATGTGTCAATGCCAGGAAGAGTCAATTGTCTAGCATAGTCCCCTTACTCCTGCACTGTCAATAGCCCTCTCCTCTTCTGGGAGTACTAAAATACTGTCTTTGCTGGCCCAGCATCTTTGCTCCTCCTCTTAACTCCCTACGTAACCCTTTATGAAGCTGCGGGGGAGGGGGGAAGAGAGAAGGGGTATACTATAGAGTGAACGTTCTGGGTCTGCTGGGGATGCTGATATCACAGCCAAGATGGTTGCACCCAGCAGGATTCCTAAATGTCTTTTGGATGTCTACACAAGGGAGGCTTTTACAGCTAAATAACATGTCTACAATACACAAATTATCTAATGGGAAGACTATTGCTGAAAAGAATAGTCTGGCAACATTAAGGGCAAAGTCAAAGGTCTCTTGTAAGAACAATCCCACCACACCCAGTAATGCTCAACTATTCTTTGCCTGCCCACCATTCCATTTCCCCATTGGACCCCTCTGTAAATACCCAGTATTTTTGAGTATGGGGAAGCATGTGACCTGCTCCCAAGATGCAGTGCTTGAGCATGAGCATCCAATCGCCAGGCCTCGAATACTATCCCATGAGGAGAAGAAACATGTTTTTACCCCTGTGTAAGCTCCAACACTAACTGACATGGAGCTTGCACGATGTTGAGATACTCTTCTTCCAAGTATGGGGAAGGAAAGTATTATCGGACGAGAGTCGTTCTTATCAAATAACCTGTAATGCCGCGTACACACGACCGGTTTAGCCTTCGTAATAAACTCCGATGGTTTCTCCAACGTAACTCTGACGGAATTCCATTCAAGCGGTCTTGCCTACATACGGTCAACCCAAAGTCTAACCAAAGTCCGACTGTCCAGAACGCGGTGACGTACAACACTTACGACGGGACAAGTTCAAGTTGCTTCAGAGCATGCGTCTTTTTTGGTCCGTCGGACCAGCATACAGACGTTCGGTTTTCCCGATAGGAATTGGGTCCATCGGAAAGATTTAGAACATGTTCCCTTTCTAGGTCCGTCAGATTTTTCTAAAAAATAAGTCCGATGAGGTCTACACACGATCGGTATATACGATGAAAAGCTTTCGTCTGACTTTTTCTGACGGACAGTCCGCTCGTGTGTACGCGGCATAAGTATGTCCAAATTGACAAAATCTGTTTCAAGCAAACCCACCTCAGCTCTTACATTTCGGTTTGGTCTAAATCACCTTCTCAACCTGTTCAACACAGAGGAAAATTACTATATCTACAACTCTTGATACATTCTTGTGATGATCTGTGGGGAGAATGCTCCTTACACTTGTCATGATTGGAATGAACTACCCCCTAATGCCCCGTAGACACGATCGGACTTTGATCAGACATTCCGACAACAAAATCCATGGATTTTTTCCGACGGATGTTGTCTCAAACTTGTCTTGCATACACACGGTCACACAAAGTTGGTCGGAAATTGCGAACGTCAAGAACGCGGTGACGTACAACACGTACGACGAGCCGAGAAAAATGAAGTTCAATAGCCAGTGCGGCTCTTCTGCTTGATTCCGAGCATGCGTGGAACTTTGTGCTTCGGAATTTTGTACACACGATCGGATTTCCAACAATGGATTTTGTTGTCGAAAAATTTGAGATCCAGATCTTTTTTTGTGTGATGGAAAATCCGATGGAAAATGTCCGATGGAGCCTACACACGGTCAGAATTTCCGACAAAAAGCTCCCATCGAACATTTTCCATTGGAAAATCCGACCGTGTGTATGGTGCATTACAGATAGGTAAAAAAGATCAGTGGTGTCAGTGGAAACTTATCTGAGAGGCAGAAATTGCTCATTGCTCAAAGAACCCCTAGCAGCCTCTGGAGGAACCCTAGTTTAGAAACCCTTGTTAAAATGGAAGAAAGCAACTCTTATGCCGCGTACACACGGTTGGACTTTTCGGCTACAAAAGTCCGACAGCCCGTCCGACAGACTTTCGACGGACTTTTGGCGGACTTTCTAACGAACGGACTTGCCTACATACGATCACACAAAAGTCCGACGGACTCGTACCTGATGACGTACACCGGACTAAAATAAGGAAGTTGATAGCCAGTAGCCAATAGCTGCCCCAGCGTGGGTTTTTGTCCGTTGGACTAGCATACAGACGAGCGGATTTCTGGGTCCGGCGGAGTTACGACGTAAAGATTTGAAGCATGTTTCAAATCTAAAGTCCGTCAGATTTGCGGCTGGAAAAGTCCGTTGAAAGTCCGGGGAAGCCCACACACGATCGGATTGTCCGCCGGATTTGGTCTGTTGGACTTTTGTAGACGAAAAGTCCGACCGTGTGTACGCGGCATTCATTTTTCTTTCCAAAATAAATATTTACACATTAGAATTCACGTTAAGGCCCCATTTCACACCAGCGGACCGATCGGGTCCACCTGTCCATTTTTCAGGCGGACCTAATTGGACTACCCATTGTTTTCTATGGGGTGGCCGATGTCAGCAGACATGTGTCGACTGTCACCCGCCAGCATCTGATCTGATCAAGGCCACTAAAAACAGACGGATGGAGATCCATTCTCCATTAGTTCGGGGGATCAGATAGGATGACAATATGATAGAAATGGACAGGCAGTCCGTTTCCATCCGACTGTCCCATAGAGAACAGTGGGCTGTGTCCGTGTCTGCTCTGCATTGCGGAGTGGACACTGACCTGTCAGCTGCCCACTCAGCAGGGATCAGCAGATAGATCCCCAACTGAGCAGGCAGATCCACCTGGATGGATTATGCTCCATCTGAAAGAGGCCTTAATGGGTATACAAGGTCTATAGAAATATATTTCCCCTTTGCAGCAGGTCAGAAGTAGGTAAACTGTCATTGAATTCTGAATTATCTCAGAAGCATCTCAAGTTGAGTGACACAACCCCAAAGCCTGTTGACGCAGACCCTACATCGCAGGACTGGATGGACTAAATGCTGCAAATTTGTCGGCTGCACATTCATAATGCAAATCTTGCTCTCCACCACATCCCAAAGGTGCTCTATTGGGTTGAGGTCTGGTGAGTGTGGAGGCCACTGGAGTACAGTGATCTCATTGTCCAGTGGTGACGTGATTGGAGCTTTGTGACATGGTGCATTATCCTGCTGGAAGGAGCCATCAGAAAATGGGGACACTGTAGTCATAAAGGGATGGACATGGTCAGCAACTATACTCAGGCAGGCCATGGCATTTTAAGGATGCTTAATTGGTATGAAGGGGCCCAGAAAATATCCCCCCCACCATTACACCATCACCAGCCTGAACCGGTGATACAAGGCAGGATGGATCCATGCTTTAATTTTGTTTATGCCAAATTCTGACCCGACCATCTAAATGTCGCAGCTGAAATCAAGACTCATCAGACCAGACAACATTTTTCCAATCTTCTATTCTCCAATTTTGGTGATCCTGTGCCAATTGTAGCCTCAGTTTCTTGTTCTTAGCTGACAGGAGTGGCACCCGGTGTTTCTTCTGCTGCTTGTAGCCCATCTGCTTCAACGTTCGACGTGTTCAGAGATGGTATTCTGCATACCTTGGATGTAACGAGTGGTTATTTGAGCTACTGTTGCCTTTCTATCATCTCAAACCAGTCTGACCATTCTCCTCTGACCTCTCACATCAACAAGGAAATTTTTGTCCACACAACCTCCGCTCACTGGATATTTTCTCTTTCTCGGACCATTCTCTGTAAACCCGAGAGATGGTTGTGCGTGAAAATCCCAGTAGATCAGCAGTTTTTTTAAATACTCAGACCAGCCCGTCTGTCGTTCAAAGTCCCTTAAATCCCCTGTGTTCCCCATTCTGATGTTCGGTTTAAACTTCAGCAAGTCGTCTTCACCACGTCTAGATGCCTAAATGCATTGAGTTGCTGCCATGTGATTGGCTGATTAGCAATTTGTGTTACCGAGCAACTGAAGAGGTGTACCTAATAAAGCGGCCGGTGAGTATAGATCTGTATATTAAGCTGTTTTCCTTGATTTCCTCATTAAAAATATTTTGTACGCTGTGCTGTGTCCATAGACATCGCTAAATATGGATTTGGTGAGTTCTTGTGTGTTTGTAAAGAGAAAATAGAAATGTTTCCGAGTGGTGATCCCTCTGTAGAGACAGCAATATGATTTATGTGACGTCTCCCAGCTGGCAGAACATCGAAACTGTTTAGGACACAAGACGCTTTGCTCCGGGGCAAAACTGCTTTTAATACCACATGGAGCACGACCTTTTCACTTCATTCAATTAAACAGCTCATTCTCCTTCTTTATACATATGACTGTACTTCTTCTAATGGATCACCATGTGCGCACATCTGAATTATGAGGAACCTGTCTCCTTCCTGCAGATTAATATAGATGATTTACTAAATTCTCCTTGCTCATCTTATAAGTAGAATCCTTGCAGCTTTTTTTTTTTTGGTAACCCTGTCATTGCTGCTCACCATACATATAAAAGAGCCCACTTATATTACACTCCGATCATTCCATCCCTCCGTGTGAATTTTAGTCATTCCGATCCAATCTACAAAAATAAGAGAGGGGTCGTTTTTTTTGATCAATTTTGACGTGTGTTTTGGTTGTACTATCCCTTTAAAGCTGAATTCCAGGCAGGGCCATCTTAATAACATCATGGGCCCCTGGGAAAAGTAATGCTGCGGGGCCCCTACAATGGAGACAGCGCAGGTAAACAGACATCAAGTAGGTAGGAGGTAGACAAGCGGAGCTTCCCCTTTTGGGTGGAACTCTGCATTAACTCATGAGCAGTCATTCTGTACAGCAAAGAAACAGTGGTAAAATACTACATACATAAAGTAACAAAGCTGTCCTGTGCATATAATATATCTGCCTCCCCAGCACTAAGGCCCCTCTACACCCTAGATATCCCCCCCAGCAGGGCTGTTTTTAAGGCAGGGCAAAAGGGGCAGCTGCCCTGGGCCCTGTCATTGTTGTGGGGCCCAAAGCAGCTGCCTCGTACTTGACAACTATCCTGGTTTAAATTCCCTCGTCCCTTGAGGTTTTAGTCCTGTGCTGTGTCCCGATATCTCAGTGTGAAGTGCTGCTACTAATGCTGCCCAGCTCTGCCCTATTGTTGTGTACAGATGACTCACCAGCAGACCCTGTGTTTACATGTAAATTACCGGCATTCATATGTAAATATCAGCGGCATTCATATGTAAATAGTGGCGTCCGGCGGCATTGATATGCATTTCATGCCCCCCCCGAGGTCATATCCACAGTAATCTTTAGAAACCAATCAACAAGCAGAAATCATGTGCTGTAACCTCTAGCAACTAATCAGTGAGCCATAATGTGTGCTGTAACCTCTAGCAACCAGTCAGTTAGCGGTAATGACCTCTGGCAACCAATCGCAATAGCTGTCTGATCTGATTCAGTAAACTGATTTTGAGTCTAGCTGCTATTTATTGTGTCTCAGAGCAGGTGGAGAGCAAAACTGCATGGGGGGGCCAACAAAAGTTTTGCCCAGGGTCCAATAGATATTATAGATGGCCCTGCCCCCCAGCACACTGACCCCTCTACATCCCATATATGTACCCCCAGCACTCTGACCCCTCTACACCCTAGATTTTCCCCCAGCACTGTTACCATATAACATAAGATACCCCTTGTATTGACCCCACTACATCCCTGATACCCCTACACTGTGGCCTCTCTAGATCCCTGATACCTCTAGCACTATAGCCACCCAAGCTACCCCAAGCATTGCTACCCCCTATACACCCCAGATCCCCCCTCAGCATTGTTTTCCCCCATACACCCTTGATATTCCCCAGCACCATTATTTCATCCATGTAGTACCCCCTTTTCCAGTGGAGATACAGTGCATGTAAACTTTTGGTTATGTGCCCACCTCCAGCGCTGGACTCACGTATACCAATCAAGCAGTCAAAAGGAGGGGCGGAGGGGGGAGCATCCCTCCAGGCATTCCAAGCCGTTCGGAGCAAACAGTGCTGGACAGCTGGGCTCACCATGACATCATCCACAATGCTAATTCTGCAGGTGGGCTCTCAGTGCAGCTCCCACTCCAGCTCCTACCCCGCAGCCTTCGAGTCCCGAGCATTCAAGCTGCATGGGGCGGGGTCAGAACATCACTGGTGCTCTGGGCCCTGCCCCTCCCCCTCCCTGCTGGCTGTGAAATAATAGGTATCGTTTTGCACAGCACGGCGCACTGCTGCCAGCCTGCCTTCAATGTGTATCCATCACTCTCAGTGCCATCATGGGGCTCCCAATTTTGGGGCAGCGTGGTCTCAAGGACCAGCTGCTTTGGGGAAAGTTCGGGGGCCCCCCATGCAGCTGGGGCCCCTGGGCAGTGCCCAGGTGTGCCCACTCATTAAGACAGCCCTGATTCCAGGTATGGCAATTTTTACATAGTTAGTTTATAAGTACCTTAACATGGGGGATCATTAGCTCAGTGGTAGATGCTTTTTCAAGTAAGTTCAAGTCAGTCAGAAACTATATTTAAGGGCCTGGTAGCCCACTTTTCTAATTCCGATCCTGAAGCTCGAATACTTTGTCCACCTTATGAGAAGAGAGGACTCATTTGAAAAGACCCTGATGCTGGGAAACATGGAAGGAAAAAAGAGAAGAAGACGACAGAAAACAAGATGAATAGATAGCATCATTGAAACAATGAACATGAAGTTAAGCAAGCTCCAGGAGGCAGTGGAGGACAGAAAGGCCTGGCGCGCTGTGGTCCATGAGGTCACGAAGAGTCGGACACGAATAAACAACAACAAGCCCACTTTTATTAAAAGGAAAACTGAAACTCCATAAAACATAAGCTTTCCCACACAGAGGTTCTTCTCCAGCAAAAATACAAATTGAAAGTACAAGCCCACCTGGCTACTCTCTTTAGCAGTACCTCTGCTCCTTCCACTGGTCACCCAGACCATAGGTTCTTCAATGCAAATGGCTTCACTCTAATGTCCACAGCTCCGCTGTCCTCATCTGTTTCTTGCAGACACACATGCTCTGGCTGCCACATGCAGCCTCTCTGGCTCCTGTAGGAGACCTCCTGTCTCTCTTGGGTGGAGCCCTAAGGTATTCCTAAACCTCCATTATAAGGGTTGTGTGCACCTGGGCACACACCCTGCTGGTCCTCCAAAAAACCCAGACACTGGGTTGGAGATTCCGTCCCACCAAGACACTAAGGAATCTCCGAACTACAGAGCCCCATCCAGGAATGAAAAAATTGTGGGTTGAATATTGGGCCTAGAGTTTATATCATAGCTGCCCCTTTAAGAAAGTGTATACTTGATAAGTGAATAGGCAAAATAATCATTTATTCAAAGCGTAATTTGACCTACTGTAAAAAGTGGTCAAACACCTCTGGTGAGTTGCCATCTACCTCATGAGCACTCGTGTTGAAGCTTGTATTTGAAGGAACATCAAACCAGAAGATTTTATATGTTTATGGTGTTGGAATTGTCACTTTGGACTTTAATAGTTTGCTTTTTTTTGCACATGGTTTATGCATACCAATTCATATGTTGTATCCATTTATTCACAATGTTTTATAGTGCCTACCCATCCAAGAATACCAAAACCTGGAGAAAGCTGCAAAAGCATTCTCCATTCAACATCTATGCTCTGTAGTCCGGCACTGAGCCAATGTGCACACCCTGTGTCCTTTACCTGACAAATTTCATAGTGACAGTCTCATCCTGTCACAGTATGTATGTGCCATACCTGTTGGATTGCTTTGAAAGGCAACACTACTAGTGATCTCCACTAGCTTCCAGGTCCCATGGCGAGCAGCTACCCCACTGTATTATGAACACAAGGGATCGACCAATCAGCACAGGCACCATTTAGAGAACATTTTTCATTTTCTCAATGAATGCAAAGTGTCCTCTGACTGGACTAAGTGGAGATTGAGATGTTAAATCGCTGCCTCTCCACCTCCATGTTGGAACAGTGTAATTACGCAAAAAATTGCCATATTTAAACCTTAGCTGTAAAACCCAACTTCAATCAAAATGTTTTACTTCTTTTGGATGGAATTGGGAAGGGTTACAGCCTGTGTCAATGTGTTGGAAGACAGAAAGGGATATAAAATCTCTCCAAGGGGACATATACTGTATAGAACCAAACACACATTGTTATGCTGATGGAATAGAAGAATGTCTGACAATGTCTGATTGCTCTCTTTGCCTTTCTGTTCCGGTAATGCCCTCACCTCTAATAAAAAACAAAGAAAAAAAAACGGTTTTGAGACAACTCTACTATCCTTATGGATTAAAGAGGGAAGGAACAGTATGTCTAAGTTAATACTACCAGATCATAACTCTTGGGGGTTTGAAACAACTACTCCACTATCCTTATAAATAAAAGAGGGAAGGTATGTCTAAGTCAATACTGCCAGGTATTAACCCTTGGGGTTAATACCTGGCAGTATTGACTTAGACATACCTTCCCTCTTTTCATTATAAGGATAGTGGTGTCATGTCAAAATAATTTTTTTTCTTTTTTTTCCTTATAGATTTTTGTACCAAGGACGCCTCTACTTACTTACATGGAAAAGAGGAATGAATAGAGGATATTTTATGGCATGTGTTCTTATACTGCCCCCACCTCCCATTTCTTGTACAATTGTCACAGGGGCAGCAAGTGAATAAAAATCCCTCTGATGGAGCCACAGACCAAACATTTGTTGGCAGAACATAACAAAAAAAATAATAGGATGAAGAAACCCAGGAAGAAAGCTTGATCCCATGACCTGTCATAAGGTTGGCTTTCCTCCGATCATTTAATTTTCTGGGCCATGGACTCCCCATTGGACACTGATTGGCCCAGTAATGTCTCATAGAAAAACCCAGTACTTGCAGATATAGAAGAGCATGTAGCTCACTCCATCAGCCGCCAGTACTGGACAGAGCGACAGTGGAGTTAAGTAGTTGGAAATTGAAAACAAAGCTGTTGCCTTTCTCTGAACAGGCACACCAGAAGTTTGCATTAAACTGGTCTTATTTAATCTTTAAACTGAATATTATCAATATATTTTAGTGTTTTCAAAGAAAAATACATATATACTGTATATCTTATAATTATGAACTTACAAAATATATTCGTAGTTGCTCATTATTTATTGAGAACTCCCAAACTTATTTTGCTGGTTTTGCTAGTATCATAGGGAGCCTACTGTTTTCCTGTGTATTTTGAAAGTTGAGTTTATAGGTTGACGTTAAAGAACTTTATCGATATAGACATATGTCAGCTGTCATTGCTGATTTGTGTTTGGAACTCCAGTTCTGGCACTCTTATCTTTCCTTCATTACTTGGTGGTTCACTGACCTGAAACATGGCCTAAAGTATTATGACACCACTCCAAAGAGTTGGGTTCAGGTATTTCCAGTGAAGGCTACAGCCGATATTACTGTACATAAAATGCATTTTAAACAAATATGTACTTCCAACCTTGTAGTAAGAGTTTGGTGAAGGCTCTTTTCTGTTCCAGCATGCCTGAGCCGACAAAGCCGTCTCCATAAAGACATGGTTTGAGGAGTTTGGTGTGGAGGAACTTGAGTGGCCCACACAGAGCCCTGGCCTCAACCCTACTAAGCATCTTTGGGATGAATTGGAATGCCAATTTGCGAGCCATGTCTTCATTTTTAGTAAATACAGAATCTTGCCAAAAAAGTTGTGTCCGTGTCACTTCCTGTGGGATGCAACAAAGAATATCTTTCTTCCTAGCTATCTGTTGTAAACAACCAGTTGCCCTTGTGATGAGGATGAAGAGATACATACATGTTTGTAGTCCATATCAGGAGAGCAGCTTAGGGTGACAACCATGGCTCCCTTCATAGATAAGGTGGAGGAATAATGTTCCCACTCAGGGATCTGATGTGTGTTATTTTCAGGAATATGAGATAATTTAAGCTTGGAAAAAGAAAATAAAGGCAGCTATGACACCAACAACTAGTAAGCTGCGAGTTAGTAAAATTTGGGTTTTGGGTTTCGATACACTATATAACAAAAAAAAAAAAGTGAAGTAATTTAAAACATTTTTAATTAGAATAGTGTAAAAATCTGAAAAAATTGTCAAATTGGAAAGCAAAATGGGAGAAAAAAACTTTTATATTTTGCAAAGCAAGAGGCCTGTATAAGTACTCATATTTCACCATAAAACTCCAGCAAGGAGCATTGTTTGCTATACAGGTAGCCACTTGACAGAAAATCTCCAAATCTGTGCGTAAAATTCCATCCTAAAAATATGGAATGGCAAAAATGTCAATTTAGCCATCTATAAACTTTACCGACGCTCAAAAATGCTTTACCCACTAAACCTACCCCATACGGTTGCTTTGTATTGTTTGGGTTACCCTGTTCTTCAATGCCGCCATCGCGGCGGGAAAGAATTTTGAATTGTCCACAGCGCTCTCCCTGTGCTTCCCCTATCTCTGCATCGCAAGAGGTAATTACACCTATCAACAAAAATTCAATCAAAGCTCCTTCCCTTTGTTTATGAAGAGACGTCTCGAATTACAAGCCCCCACATCATAAAACAAGGCAGAAGAAAAAAAAAAATTCTAATATGAACAGATCAAAGTCCAAAAAAAATGAAATGAAAAGCGGGTCTCTGCGAGGACGGAGAAGAGTCGGGGATAGGAGAGGAGGAGGAAGGTAGACATTCCAGAATGAAGGATTGTCTTCACTTGCCTTTGATCAAAGGCCCAGCTTGGTTTTTCATCTTTTATGACGGTGGTGGGAGATAGGAGAGGGAAAAAATATATCACATTTTTTTTTATTATTCAGATGAGTATCTAAAGGCTTTTTACCTCTCTTCTATACTGGGAGTGAGAGGAGGAAACGTCTGCGATATTAAAGGATGAGGGCACTACGACAAGGGTTTAATATCGTCTTTTTTTGTGTGTGTTTTTGGAAAGAGATAGAATGCAAACTGAAAAATGTGTTTACCCTCTCCCGGGTGGGCTGCAGCTTCAGGCGGAAGACACAGCAATTTATTATTAAAGGTTTTTTTACATAAAGTAATTTTTATATATATATATATATATATATATATATATATATATAGAGGGAGAGAGAGAGAGAAAATATATCTCTATATAATCTCTCTCTCTCTCTCTCTTTCTCTCTCTCTCTCTCTCTATATATATAAAATATCTATCTATCTATCTATCTATCTATCTATCTATCTATCTATCTATCTATCTATCTATCTATCTATCTATCTATCTATCTATCTATCTATCTATCTATCTATCTATCTATCTATCTATCTATCTATCTATCTATCTATCTAATTTCTCTCTCTCTCTCTCTCTCTCTCTCTCTAAAACATTTATCATTTTTTTTTAAATGATGATAGATTTTTCTTAATCTGATAAAGTATTGGGACACCTTTACACACACATGAACTTTAACGGCATCCCAGTCGTATGCCGCGTACACACGGTCTGACTTTTTGACAACAAAGGTCCGACGGTCTTTCCGACGGACTTTCGACGGACTCTCTAACATCCGGACTTGCCTACACACGATCACACCAAAGTCCGACGGATTCGTACGTGATGACGTACAACGGGACTAAAATAAGGAAGTTGATAGCTGGTAGCCAATAGCTGCTATAGCATGGGTTTTCATCCGTCGGACTAGCATACAGATTTTTCGACCGGACTCGAGTCCGTCGGAAAGACTTAAAGCATGTTCCAAATCTAAAGTCCGTCAGATTTTCAACCGAAAAAGTCCTGCTGCAAGTCCGATGGAGCCCACACACGGTTGAATTGTCTGCCAGACTCGGTCCGTCGGATGAGTCCGGTCGAAAAGTCTGCTCGTGTGTACGCGGCTTTAGTCTGTAAGATTCAATATTGAGTTAGCCCACCCTTTGCAGCTATAACAGCTTCAACTCTTGTGGGAAGGCCGTCCACAAGGTTTAGGAGTGTGTCTATGGGAAGGTTTGACCAGAACCGCATTTGTGAGGTCAGGCAATGATGTTGGACAAGAAGGCCTGGCTCGCAGTCTCTGCTCTAATTCATCCCAAAGGTGTACTATCGGGGTGAGGTCAGGACAGGGGTGGAGGCCAGTCAAGTTCCTCCACCCCAAACTCGCTCATCCATGGCTTTATGGACCTTGCTTTGACCATTGGAAAAATGGTCAAACATTCCCATAGACACACTCCTAAACCTTGTGGACAGCCTTCCCAGAAGAATTGAAGCTGTTATAGCTGCACAGGGTGGGCCAACTCAATATTGAACCCTACGGACTAAGACTGGAATGCCATTAAAGTTCATGCGCATGTAAAGGCAGGCGTTCCAATACTGTGGACAATTTAGTCTTTGGGCAAGACCAAAGAACTGTCAAAGGAAGTCAGGGGCAAGATTGTAGACCTGCACAAGGCTGGAATGGGCTACAAGACCATCAGCAAGAGACAACCGTTGGAGCGATTATTCGCAAATGGAAGAAATACAAAATAAACATCAATCGCCCTCGGTCTGGAACGCCATGCAAGATTTCGCCTCAAGTGGTAAGGATGATTGTGAGAAAAGTGAGGGATCAGCCCAGAACTACACGGGAAGAGCTTGTGAATGATCTCAGGGCAGTTGGGACCACAGTCACCAAACAATCCATTGGTAACACAATACGCCGCCATGGATTGAAATCCTGCAGCACCCGCAAGGCCCCCCTCCTCAAGGAGGCACATGTACAGGCCCATCTTAAGTTTGCCAGTGAACATCTAAATAGTTCAGAGAAGGATTGGGAGAAAGTGCTCTGGTCAGATGAGACCAAAATTGAGCTCTTTGGCATTAACTCAACATCTTTGGAGGAAGAAAAATGCTGACTATGACCCTAAGAACATCATCCTTACAGTTAAGCACGGAGGTGGAAACATTATGCTTTGGGGATGTTTCTCTGCTAAAGGTACAGGCCAACTTTGCCGCATTGAGGGGGCAATGGACGAGGCCATGTATTGTATGTTCTTGGATGAGAACCTTCTTCCCTCAGCCAGAACACTGAAGATAGGTTGTGCATGGGTCTTCCAGCATGACAATGTCCCAAAACATACCACCAAGGCAACAAAGGAGTGACTCAAGATGAAGCAAATTAATATCATGGAGTGGCCTAGCCAGTCACTAGACCTTAATCCTATAGAAAATATATGGAGGGAGCTGAAACTTCGAGTGACAGCCAAGAAACCATAAGGATTTAGAGAAGATCTATAAAGAAGAGTGGACCAAAATCCCTCCTGAGATGTGTGCAAAGGCTGGTAACCAACTACAAGAAACGTCTTACCTCTGTGCTTACCAACAAGGGTTTCTCCACCAAGTACTTAGTCATGTTTTGCTTGGGGATCAATATATATATATATATATATATATATATATATATATATATATATATATATTGTCGGTCATTTTTTACCATTTTAACCTGGTAGTAGAAAATCTGTGTTTTATGTTTGTTTTTTTTGCAGAAAATGGATAAATGGTGCATGATCTCCCTAATGCTCTATCGGTATAGAGGTGTGTAAACTCCTACTTAGGCAACTCCTCTATAACCAAAGGGCTTACAAGGCTGCTCTCAAATGCAACAGAAGAGAAAGAGTGTATGATTTAGTGTCACACCGCACCAGGCACAAGTTGTGTAATAAGTCAACGTTTCAGGGCCCAGGTCTTGCTTCATCAGGGCTGAAATTGATACAACATATACATCAATATGTCATACAAAAAAGAAATGAAAGAAATACCTAAAAAATATTTTTTAAAAATACATGAAAACATTATTATCATATCGAAGGTCAAATTGGATTACAGACTAAAAATTGTAAGCTCTCATGAGTAGGGACCTCCTTATCCTCTGGTATTGGAATGGATTGTAACTGTACTGTCTCCCTTTATATTGTAAAGCGCTGCGCAAACTGTTGGCGCTATATAAATTCTTTATATAAATGATAATAAAAGAATGTTGTTCAAAAACAAAGATCTATGATGGAGATTGTATATAACAATATAAAAAAAAAACTGTGATCTTAATGACAAAAACATAAACCAATATTGATAACTTGATTATACTACTGATGCTAAAAAAATATAGTGGTTAACATATTGTTATATTTTGATAATCTGTATAGAGGGCTGTATAGAGTTAAAACAAAAGTTTAAAATGGCTTCTAAAGACGATAACATAATTCAGCGTAAGGTCAAATTAAATTTTTTAATCTGTGACGTCTATCTATCTATCTTTTTTTTTATTACAGGATATACTGTATATATATATATATATCTAGATATATATATGTCTATATATCTATATAGCTATATATATATATATACAAAGCAGCAGTAGAGTGGTAGACCACAGGTGCCAACAGCATCTGTCTCAAGGAGCGGAATGTGGCCTGGCCCGATTTCCACCCAAATGGGGAGGCTTCCAGGAAGGATGACATGTCGCTGCACTTTCTCTACTCCTTCAGAACCTTTAACTGACACTATGCAATGTCCCTGACATATGGGTGACCTGTCCCTACTCTAGCCACTTGAAAAATGTGTGCCAAACCCGGGAGCCAGGGTCTAAAACAGACTCTGCCTGACCCAAGATGGCCGCCAAAGTCACATGGGGTGCCAGCATCAAATTTGGACAGACTGATGAAATCGTAGAGGAACTATGTTCCTCTTGACTTCTTCCAACACCTGCATTGCCGCTGTGGACTAGCGCCACCTGCAGTGGAGAAAGTAGACTGCACCTGCCTACAGTCATGCTGGGACTGGAAGTGGGCTACTTGCACGATCACCAGGTGATAATAAAGGAAGAACTTATGGATTGTTAAACTGCAATATATTACATTAATGTTTTTTTGGTTTCATACGCTTTACTTTGCCCCCCCGATTACCCCCTTTCAAAGCTTTCTGTTTAATTCCGGCAGGAGAGGGGTTAAGGGCCGCAGTTAGCGTCTTTCACAGCAATTTATTACGCTCCACTTGTTCATCAATTTAGTTTCTGAGCATAACACCCTGGGTAGATCTATATTGTCTTACAATCACCCAACAGATCTATCTTATGATAGGAATCCCACGCGCTCGCTCACTCCCTCGCAGTTTTTATCTCATGAGGCAGCAGGTCCAGAAATGATAAGAAAACTGGCAGTTTTTTTTTTTTTTTTTTAAATCTGTTGTCGCCCTATTGGCAATCTCCATCTCTACCATCAGCAGCCCCTGAGACTTTGTGATAAACGTTATTTACTTCGTACTCTGTGATCACACACTGTAACTCTGAGATGACCCCTGACCGCACTCTTGTGTTCCTGTGGCAATATAATGCTGTACAGATCGGTACATTCCGGGGAATCCGCCATTGATAGGGCATATTAGATACCTCTGCAGAGCCTAAAAAGTTCCTCTTATTGTGATAGATTTATATAAAGCCAATATCTACCAAGACATTGTTCAGGAAGTAGACACCTTGCAAATCTCTCAATCAGGAAAGAGAAAATTGAGTACTGTCCGTGATACTTTTTTTTATTTGCACTAACATACAATTTTGCAGGACAAGCTTTCGGGGTGTGTCCCCTTCTTACTTAATCACATGAAAGAAAGAGGTATTTTTTGGTTAAAAAAAAAAAAACACACATGGACCTTGCTTTGTGCAGTGGTCCAAATCATTTGGTGGAGGGGGGATTATGGTGGGGGGTTGTTTGTCAGGGGTTGGGCTTGGCCCCTTAGTTCCAGTGAAGGGAACTCTTAAGGCCTCAGCATACCAAGACATTTTGGGCAATTCCATGCTCCCAACTTTGCACAATGTCCTGACCTTAAAGCAGCAGGAAATAGGTCAAAGACAAGTCTACTACATCTGCATTTAATTCTGAATGGCCTCAGAAGTGTCAAACTGATTTTAAAAACATGCTGCCTTTGTCTGTCAAGGCCAGATGACCTGGGACCTGGACCCCTGGAGCCAACAGGGGCTGGCCCCTTGAAGGGGCTAGTGGCTGGTAGGAGGGGCTCCTTTTAAGTCTATTGCTGTGATTGGCTGCATAGTGATGACATAATCTGGAGCCTGTCTTGTAGCTTTCCGTCCATTGGAGGTTGGCTATGACCTGGGGGCTGATTGAGCATGCCCCAGAACAACACAGTGACATATATATATCTATATATATATATTTATTTATTTATTTCAGGTAACGACGTCAATTTACGCAGTGCTTTACATATACATTGTAATTTCACATCGGTCCCTACCCTCAAGGAGCTTACAATCTAAGGTCCCTAACTCACATTCATACATACTAGGGACAATTTAGACAGGATCCAATTAACCTACCAGCATGTCTTTGGAGTGTGGGAGGAAACGGAGTACCCGGAGGAAACCCATGCAGGCACAGGGAGAACATGCAAACTCCAAGCAGGTAGTGTCGTGGTTGGGATTCGAACCAGTGACCCTTCTTACTGCTAGGCGAGAGTGCTATCCACTACACCACTGTGCCGCCCCATATATATTTGTATATATATGCAGTATCTCACAAAAGTCAGTACACCCCTCACATTTTTTTTGTAAATATTTCATTATATCTTTTCATGTGACAACACTGAAGAAATGACACTTTGCTACAATGTAAAGTAGTGAGTGTACAGCTTGTATAACAGTGTAAATTTGCTGTCCCCTCAAAATAACTCAACACACAGCCATTAATGTCTAAACCGCTGGCAACAAAAGTGAGTACACCCCTAAATGAACATGTCCAAATTGGGCCCAATTAGCCATTTTCCCTCCCCGGTGTCATGTGACTCGTTAGTGTTACAAGGTCTCAGGTGTGAATGGGGAACAGGTGTGTTAAATTTGGTGTTATCGCTCTCACTCTCTCATACTGGTCACTGGAAGTTCAATACAGGTTCCACTCAGAACAGGCCTCGCCATGGTCGACCAAAGATGTTGAGTGCACGTGCTCAGCGACATATCCAGAGGTTGTCTTTGGGAAATAGACATATGAGTGCTGCCAGTATTGCTGCAGAGGTTGAAGGGGTGGGGGGTCAGCCTGTCAGTGCCCAGACCATACGCTGCACACTGCATCAAATTGGTCTGCATGGCTGTCGTCCCAGAAGGAAACCTCTTCTAAAGATGATGCACAAGAAAGCCCACAAACAGTTTGCTGAAGACAAGCAGACTAAGGGCATGGATTACTGGAACCATGTCCTGTGGTCTGAGACCAAGATAAACTTATTTGGTTCAGATGGTGACAAGCATGTGTGGCGGCAACCAGGTGAGGAGTACAAAGACAAGTGTGTCTTGTCTACAGTCAAGCATGGTGGTGGGAGTGTCATGGTCTTGGTCTGGAGCTGCATGAGTGCTGCCAGCACTGGGGAGCTACAGTTCATTGAGGGAACCATGAATGCCAACATGTACTGTGACATACTGAAGCAGAGCATGATCCCCTCCCTTCAGAGACTGGGCCCCAGGGCGGTATTCCAACATGATAACAACGCCAAACACACCTCCAAGACGACCACTGCATTGCTAAAGAAGCTGAGGGTAAAGGTGATGGGCTGGCCAAGCATGTCTCCAGACCTAAACCCTATTGAGCATCTGTGGGACATCCTCAAATGGAAGGTGGAGGAGCACAAGGTCTCTAACATCCACCAGCTCCGTGATGTCGTCATGGAGGAGTGGAAGAGGACTCCAGTGGCAACCTGTGAAGCTCTGGTGAGCTCCATGCCCAAGAGAGTTAAGGCAGCACTGGAAATTAATGGCGGCCGCACAAAATATTGACAATTTGGGCCCAATTTGGACATTTTCGCTTAGGGGTGTACTCACTTTTGTTGCCCGACATTAATGGTTGTGTGTTGAGTTATATTAACGGGGCAGCAAATTTACACTGTTATACAAGCTGTACACTCACTACTTTACATTGTAGCAAAGTGTCATTTCTTCAGTGTTGAAAAGATAGAATAAAATATTTACAATAATGCGAGGGGTGTACTCACTTTTGTGACATACAGTATATGGCAAATGGGCATTACAGAGGTTCTAAGCCCTGAACATTTTTTACCTTAATGCATTCCTTGCATTAAGGTAAAAGATGTTTAGGTAATCAGTATGCCCCCCTCACCCCTCGTTTTACTTACCTGAGCTCTCATTCAATCCAGTGCTGTGCAGCTCTGCAGCTCTTCTCTCACTTCACTTCCAGGTCTCATTGGCTGGGGCACTGGGAGCAATTGGCTCCCAGTGCTGTCAATCAAAGCCAGTGATGGGGGCGGAGCCAAGTCTGTCCTGTCTGTGTCAATTGACGCACCAGCAGGTGTGAGCATGCTCAAGTGCCCCCATTTAAAGCGGCTTCCCGTGGGAGCACCAGCGGGCGACCCAAGAAGAGTAGGCTCAGGTCTGCTCTGCGCAATTCCATCGCACAGAGCAGGTAAGTATGACATGTTTGTTATTTAACAAACAAAAAAAATAACCCTGATGAAGGTGTTTTTTTAAAGACTGGAAACGCGTCGGGTATCGGGGTACACCACCCATGGGAGAGTATTGATGTTCCTTTGTATACTATGATGTTTTTTGTGTTCTGTTTTTGTACTGTATAGACGTTACACGTCTTTTTAATGCATTTGTATTGAATATGCAATATTATTAAAGTTATTCTTTTTTATATCAGAGTTGGTGGTCTTTCAAAGTCCCACTTAGGGGGTATTTCTTTTTGTTTAAGTGGATCAGGGATGGGACCACCATACTCGGGAGCTGACATGGTAGAGGTCTCCTTCTCTTCCTTGAAGAACTGGTCACCCAAGTGTCACAAGGCAATCATTTTGTGTGCTGGGCCAAAGTAATGCAGCCAATAGCTAATTGGTGACATCACAATGGAACGCGGTGGGATCTGTGAAGTTGTTTTATGGAAAAAGTTGACCTTTCATCAGTCGGTAATAAACAGTCCTGAAAAGAATATTTTCCCGTTCAGGGGAGTTCCTCTGTTGTGACTCTCTGACCTTCTACCAAAGAACAATTTTTCATTGCTCTGTATGTTGCAATGTATACAGTGTACCACCTCCATCATTTCCTCCAGCCTGACATAGAAAAACAGGACAAGCTAATTACCCGAGTTATAAATAACCGTTTTTTATTATTATTAGTTTATGTCAACATTGGACGGTCATTAAAGCCGGGTGTATTAGGGGACCGATCCCTCATGCGCATGGTTTTAAACAGTTGCTCGGGTGTTTTTTTCAGGGCCGATTTTATAAGGTTCACAATACATTCTTCATGTGACTTTCACAAATGTGTCATATTTTATTGACTGTGTTACATATGTATTTTCATACATGTTTTTCGAGATTCTCTGAATGTAAAACAAGTGCAGTCAACACCTTTGCTGAACAACTGCTCATATAAAACCAGTTATAGGATAAGCTAGGAAGATGCTGTATGATTCTGGTTATGAGAATAATTCTATTTTCTTGATAAATATTGAAAATAATGAAGACATGATAGTTCTAATAATAATGGCTACTGTTTAGAATTAAGATTTAATTATTGATTATTTTTTTTCATTGCTGGCCATAGTTCTACATTAATACAGTGCCTTGAAAAAAAAGTTTTCATACCCCTTGAAATGTTCCACATTTTGTCATGTTACAACCAAAAACATAAATATATTTTATTGGGATTTTATGTGATAGACCAACACAAAATGGCACAAGTGGAAGGAAAATGATGAATGGTTTTCAACATTTTTTACAAATAAATATGTGAAAAGTGTGGGGTACATTTGTATGGCGCCCCCCGGAGTCAATACTTTGTAGAACCTCCTTTCACTGCAATTACAGCTGCAAGTCTTTTTGGGGATGTCTCTACCAGTTTTGCACATCTAGAGAGTGACATTTTTGCCCATTCTTCTTTGCAAAACAGCTCAAGCTCTGTCAGATTGGATGGAGAGTGTCTGTGAACAGCAATTTTCAAGCCTTGCCACAGATTCTCAATTGGATTTAAGTCTGGACTTTGACTGGGCCATTCTAACACATGGATGTGCTTTGATCGAAACCATTCCATTGTCGTATGTTTACGGTGGCTGTCCTGCTGGATGGTAAACCTCCGCCCCAGTCTCAAGTCTTTTGTAGACTCTAATGCCGTGTACACAGGAGCGGACTTTTCGACCGGACTGGTCCGACGGACCGAGTCCGGCAGACAATTCGTCCGTGTGTGGGCTTCATCGGACCTGCAGCTGACTTTTTCTGTTGAAAATCTGACGGACTTTAGATTTGGAACATGTTTCAAATCTTTCCGACGGACTCGAGTCTGGTCGAAAAGTCCGCTCACCTGTATGCTAGTCTGACGGAGGAAAGCTGACGCTAGGGCAGCTGTTGGCTACTGGCTATCAACTTCCTTATTTCAGTCCAGTCGTACGTCATCACGTATGAATCCGTCGGACTTTGGTGTGATTGCGTGTAGGCAAATCTGTTTGTTCGGAAAGTCCGTCGGATAGACCGTCGGACCAGTCCGGTCGAAAAGTCCACTCGTGTGTACGCGGCATATCAGGTTTTCTTCTAAGATTGTCCTGTATTTGGCTCCATCCATCTTCCCATCAACTCTGACCAGCTTCCCTGTCTCTGCTGAAGAAAAGCATCCCCACAACATGATACTGCCACCACCATGTTTCACGGTGGGGATGGTGTGTTCAGGGTGATGTCCAGTGTTCGTTTTCCGCCACACATAGCGTTTTGCTTTTAGCCCAAAAAGTTCCATTTTGGTCTCATCTGACCAGAGCACCTTCTTCCACATGTTTGCTGTGTCCACCACATGGCTTCTCGCAAACTGAAAACAGGACTTCTTATGGCTTTCTTTCAACAATGTCTTTCTTCTTGTCACTCTTCCATAAAGGTCAGATTTGTGGAGAGCACGACTAATAGTTGTCCCGTGGACAGATTCTCCCACCTGAGCTGTGAATCTCTGCAGCTCCTCCAGGGTTACCATGGACCTCTTGGCTCTTCTCTGATGAATGTTCTCCTTGCCCGGCCTGTCAGTTTAGGTGGACGGCCATGTCTTGGTAGGTTTGCAATTGTGCCATACTCTTTCCATTTTTGCATGATGGATTGAACAGAGCTCCGTGAGATGGTCAAAGCTTAGGATACTTTGTTATAACCTAACCCTGCTTTAAACTTCTCCACAACTTTATCCCTGACCTGTCTGGTGTGTTCCTTGGCCTTCATGATGCTGTTTGTTCACTAAGGTTCTCTAACAAACCCCTGAGGGCTTAACAGTACAGCTGTATGTATACTGAGATTAAATTACACACAGGTGGACTCTATTTACTAATTAGGTGACTTCTGAAGACAATTGGTTCTACTAGATTTTAGTTAGGGTATCAGGGTAAATGGGGGTAAATACAAATGCACGCCACACTTTTTAGATATTTATTTGTAAAAAAAAATTGAAAACCATTTATCATTTTCCTTCCACTTCACAATTATGTGCCACTTTGTGTGGGTCTATCACATAAACTCCCAATAAAATACATTTTTTTGGTTGTAACATGACAATGTGGAACATTTCAAGGGGTATGAATACTTTTTCATGGCACTGTATACTAAAATGTGTGTATACTAACAGCTGTGTGTTAAAAATAGTGTGAATCCATAGGGTCTAGGGAACTAGGTTAGATGTAAAGGGTGAGTCCACCTAAAACTAATATTTCCGATTTTGGTAGATATTGAATTCTAATTCCAAAACTTTTCGAATTTGAATAGTTTTCCAATTTCCAAAGAGAATAAAATATAATAGAAAATAAAGGAATGGAATAGAAAAAAAAAATCTATTCTATTCCCTTATTTTCTATTCTATTTTATTCTCTTTCGAATTTGAAAAGTTTTGGTATTAGAATTTGGAAACTCTTCGAATTCGAAAACTTTTCGAATTGAAATTTTTTTTTCTGTTATTTCAGATTAGTTTAAATTCGATACTATTCTAATTCGGAAATTCTGGTACATCCGAATTTCCAAAAAACAAAAATAAGTCCGAATTTTAATTCGGAATGAAAAGAACCCCACGTCTAGTTCCCAGGTCTGTACACACGCTGTGCCAATTATGAGGGGTTTCCGCCATCTCTGCACTTGGTTCCCAGGTCTACACACCCACTGTGTCCATTATAAGGGGTTCCCACCATTCCTGGGCCTGCACACCTGCTGTGCCCATTTCGAAGGGTCCCCATCATCCCTGCACTGAATTCCCAGGTCTACCTCCTGCTGTGCCCATTATGAAGGGTTCCCACCATCATTGTGCTGAGTTTCAGTGTCTGCACACCTGCTTTATCCATTATGAGGGGTTCCCACTATCTCTGTGCTGATTTCCTTGATCTGCACACCAGCTGTGCCCATTTCGAAGGATTCCCATCATCTCAGGTCTGCCTCCTACTGTGCCCATTATGAAGGGTTCTCAAAATCCCTGTGCTGAGTTACTAGGTCTGCAAAACTGCTGTGCCCATTTCAAAGGGTTCCCATCATTCTTGTACTGAGTTTCCAGTGTCTGCACACCTACTGTACACATTTTGATTGGTTCCAATCTTCCTGGCACTGAGTTCCCAGGTCTGCATACCTGCTGTGCCCATTATGACAGGTTCCAATCATCCCTGTGCTAAGTTTCTAGGTCTGCACAACTGTTGTGCCCATTTGGAAGGGTTCCCATCATCCCTGCGCGGAGTTTCCAGGTCTGTACACCTGCTGTACCCATTATGAGGAGTTCATACAATCTTTGTGCCCAGTTCCTGGGTCTGCACAGCTGCTGTGTCCATTTCGAAGGGTTCCCACCATCTCTGCACTGAGTTACAGTGTCTGCACACCTACTGTTCCCATTTTGATCAGTTTCCATCTTCCTGGCATTGAGTTCCTGGGTCTGCACACCTGTTGTGCCCATTATGACAGGTTTCCACTATCCCTGTGCTTGGTTCCCGGGTTTGAAGAGCTACTGTGCCCATTATGAGGGTTTCCCACCATCCTTCTACAGGGATCATGGGTCTACACAACCTGTTGTGCCTATTATGAGCGGTTAATTTTGTTTATTGAACAATCTTACAAACAACAACTTATATACAATAAAACCATAATAAATAAATAAAACATATTTACAAAATGATTGAATGACTATACAAAACAGAAAGAACAAGAACAAAATAAACAGTGTAAACCAAATTGAGCACAACATAAACCCTACGAGAGAGCCAGACTAAGGAACATCACAGTCACCATGCATACCATATTATGAGGGGTTCCAACCATCACTGCTGGATCTTTCTCTTTACATTATGGAGAATGTAACCGGTGGAGCACACAAAGGTGGGCATGAGCACCCGAAATTCTCTGGTGGACAGGAACAGAGTTTGGAAATGATGGCAGGAAGGACTTACAGTTGGGAAATAAAAGACATGACAAAAAGCCAGGGACATACAAGGCTCCAGCTACAACAAAGATATCACATTTAAGTGGACAGGCTCTTCAGGGTTAAATTAGGGTATATTTTTTGGTTGTAATTGGGTGGCAAAAAAACCCAAAGCGACCAAGTCATTGGAAATGAATGTACGGCCTTTCCAGATGGAAGTATTACTGGGTGGAAAGGGTTGGAGATTTCCAAAATGAAAGTGACGGTTACTCATCTATCTCATATACAAATGATGCTTAGTGGAGCGCTATGAAGCTCCCACCATGTCTACATACAGGCCATGGGCCGGAGCCGAGATAAAGAATTGTGCTGTTACAGAGATGCCGCTTCAGACAGTTCTCACATCATGAGATTGTGGCTTTGTAGATAATAACAATATCTTGTGATAAGATGAACTCTCTTCTCTCCTTTTTTTATCTCTCTTCTGTATTGAAGAGATAAAACCAGGAGAGTCACTACCTGATCTGTTGTAGAAGCCTCATAGAGCCATAAATATCACACCAACATAGGCACTAGACGGTTCTCATAGATTACCATGACGCTTCTGGTGAAATTATTAGGGAATTGTACAAGTCAGAGGTGCCCAGGGCCCCCATGTGTTGAGGCCTAAGTTGACAGCTAGCTGGCTCTTGTTTTAAGACCCAATGTTGAGCTGTCTCCTCAAATAAATTGCTAAAATTTACAAAAAACAAACCTGCACCACCAAGTGTACACACAAGGGGAACCAAAATAGAGCCACAAGAAAAAGTACACCTGCACCAAAAAGTGTATAAAAAAATTAAAAATAACTTTATTATAAATGTATGACAGTGAACAATTGTACAACGTCCCGCAAATATAACTAACAAAATAAAAAAATATATACAACTCCCCCCCCCCCCAAAAAAAAAAAATCTCATTATAAATTACATGACACCATGGGGTCTATTTATAATGCAGAGAATGAGACTTCCACCAAACAATTTCCGGTGAAGTGTCAATCATCGGCATTTTAAAACATGTGGACAAGGTTCTCCACCAGCGAATGTTTGGATGGAAGTCCTATTCTGTGCTTTATAAGTCCTATAAAATTATACAACATCCCACAAATATAACCCCCAGATTAGAAAAACATTACATGAAACAATACAATTGTACAAAATCCCAAAAATATAACCTACCGATGAAAAAAAAATCATACAACTCCTCCCAAAAATAGCTTTATTATAAATTGCACAACATTATACAGTAGTAAAACACCCCACTATTATAACTCACTAATTAAAAAAAAAAAAAGACGTATTAAGCATACTACCCCTTCTAAAAAAAAAAAAAATTTACTATAAATTACAAGACGCTATACAACTGTGCAACATCCCACAAATATAACCCACCGATGAACATAAAATAAAAACAAACCCTTAAAAAAAATGTCATTCTAAATTACACAACACTCTACAATTGTAAAACACCCCGCAAATATAACCCACAGATTAAAAAAAAAAAATAGAAAAACATACAACCCCCCCCCCCCCCCAAAAATAACTTTATATAAAGCTATAAGTTATAAATGACATTACACTACACAGTTGTGCAGCATACCACAAAATATAACTCACAGAAAAAAAACAAAAAATTGTTGAAAAACATACAACTCCCCCCCCCCTCAAAAAAAATGTATTCTAAATTACACAACACTATACAATCGTACAACACCCCACAAATATAAGTCACAGATTAAAAGAAGGAAAACATTTTTTAAAACATACAACCTCATCCCTAAAAATAACTTTAATATAAATTACACAATTACACAAGACTATACAATTGTACAACATGTCACAAATATAACTGATAGATAAAAAAATAATACAACCCTTCCCCCCAAAAAATAACTTTATTATAAATTACATGACACTATACAAATATACATACAATACCACAAATATAACTTACAGATTTAAAAAAAAGAAAAAAACTTTTATAAATATACAACTCCCCCCCAAAAAACTAAGTTTATTATAACGCTATACAATTGTACAACAACCCACACATAAAACCCACATATTAAAAAACATTAAAAACTTATACATATAACCCCCTCCCCCCAACTATATTGTAAATGACATGACACCATGCTGTCTATTTCTAAAGCAGAGAATGTGACTTCTACCCAGCATTCACTGGTGGAGTGTCAATCACTGGAACTTAAAGCATAAGAGCCTGGAAGATTCTCCAGCGGTGAATGTTGGATGAAAGTCACATTATGTGCTTCATACATAGACCCCCCATGCAACTGTACAACACCCCACAAATATAACCTTTTACCAGTAATTAAAACATTTTAAAAAAGATACAATTCCTCTCCATAAAAAAATTATTTATACCTAATTATACTGTAAATGTAATGACGCTATACAATTTCACCACATAATGTAAATCACAAATTAAGAAAAAAAACTTAAAAAAAATATACAACCCCCCCCTCAAAAAGATAACTTTATTATAAATTACTTATTAGAAAGGAAGAAGTGGCTTGGAGAAACCACGAAAAATCTTCAGTGTTACAGTAGAATGTGACTACCTACTACTGTCCTGACTTAAAAATGAAAGAACTAAGACTTAATGCTTACTTAAAACCACACTTTATAAAAAAAATACAGGCCTGACGAAGGGGCCCTGTGTGGCTCCGAAATGTTGCCATATGTGTACTGTGTGTGGATAAAGTTTGGATCCTTCTGAGGAATCTTTGGTGTGCTGATGGCATTTCTACACTTTGATTGCCTATGGTTTCCAGCCAGTGGGCATTACAGCACCCACCACTACTATAGCCATTTTCAGGAACATGTGCGTGGAGAATATTACGTTTGGACTTACTAAAAGCAGTGCATTGGGGGCCAATTTCACCTACATTGGTGGTCAGTAGGAATGATGGACCCCTTACAGTGGTGGTCCAAATGCCACCACTACAGACAGCTAGGATGATTATTAAGATCGTGCTGTTGGTTTTGCCAAGTGATGTTGGTCCCGGGATCTATGCAGATGCCAACAAATGGGAGGTCAGCCAGTCACCGCTCAACCCAGCCTTTCTCAACCTTTCCAACACAGAGGAACCCTTGAAATAACTTTAATAGGCTCAGGAAACCCATGCTAAAAATGACTATATCTACAACTCATGATACATTAGTGTGATAGTCAGTGGGAATAATGCTCCTTGCACTTGTGGTCATTGGGAAGAATTCCCCCCTTACAGATAGCTAAAACGATCAATGGTGTCAGTGGGAACTTATCTGAGAGGCACAAATTGCTCATTGCTCAAGGAACCCCTAGCAACCTCTCCAGGAACCCTAGGGTTCCATGGAACTCTAGTTGAGAAACCCTTAGCATTTCATATGACCCTAGTTAAGAATGGCTGCTCTATAGAAAAATAGTATATATTAGTATACTACTATATAGTATAAAAGGGTATTTAGGGAAGTGGAGGTGTGGAGGATCTGGGTCAGCACAGATAGCAACTCAACACTCCCAGTAGAGGACTACACTGATATTGATGGAGGGAGAGGGAACCATGGCTGTGCTAGGGAACTGACTCTTGTTGGAGTAGTCAAATGCCCTAGACCAGTGATGGCGAACCTGGGCACCCCAGATGTTTTGGAACTACATTTCCCATGAGGCTCAACTACACTACAGAGTGCATGAGCATTGTGGGAAATGTAGTTCCAAAACATCTGGGGTGCCAATGTTTGCCATCACTGCCCTAGACAATTCAAGGGCATATTGGAAGGCAGGGGCGTTGCTAGGTCTACAAAAGATCTGAGGCTAGAGCCCATAGCAGCGTAGTAAAGAAAGTCATATGCTTGGGTGGGCATACACATGTATATATAGTAATATACGTGTGTGTATATATCCCCAGAGAGCCCCCCACTTACATCAGGGTCCCCAGAGAGCTCCCCTTACATCAGGGTCCCCAGAGAGCCTCCTCCTTACATCAGGGTCCCCAGAGAACCTCCTCCTTACATCAGGGTCCCCAGAGAGCCTCCCCCTTGCATCAGGGTCCCCAGAGAGCCCCCCACTTAAACCAGGGTCCCCAGAGAGCCTCCCCTCCCCTTGGTGACCCCTCCAGAGACTCGGGGCTATGGGCCCCAGATTCGGGGCTATAGCCCCAAAAGCCACCCCCTAGCGACGCCACTGTTGGAAGGGAATAAAAAAACAGTTTTTAGAAAGAGAAAATTTTGCAAGTAAGCTTTTAAAAAACTTGACTTTTATTTTACCTGCATTTTTTTAAGATGGTGACAGAGCATCCTTACAAAATCCCTTTTGAGAATGAAATACGTATTTCCATTGGAGTAGATCAGTGTTTTTTTAGGACCTTCAGAAGGTTTTCCGTTTGCATTCAGTCTAGAAGGAGAATTTTTTTTCCCGCCTGTAAGTCAGAACAGGCTCGCAGCTCTTCCCTTTTTTTTTTTTGTTTTTTTTTTTGTTTTGGCATTCGGACAGATGGGTCGGCGCGCAAAGGACAGCTTCCAATCACCCAGGGTAACGTAAACTCGCCTCTGAAGACTCAGAGTTAAAATATGTTCTTAATAAAAATATAACATTTTATGGTCATTATGTGATACAGTCGACTTAAAAAGAGCAGAACTGCTGAGAGAGCCATTTCCAATAAAGCTCTCAGATTTCGAGACTCGGGTCAAGAGCCCGCGGAGAAAAATTAAAGAAAACACGAACTCATGCACAAATTAATTAAAGATATTTCCACTAATAAATTGGAGCAGTGTCCCCAGGCAAGACCAGCCTCTCCGCACAAATGTGGTAATATTCAAGCTGTGGTTTCTCCATAAAAATGAGCAGTTCAAAAACGTTTACAATCAAATAGGCGGCTCAGTGTAACGGAATGAGGGGAGAGAACGGCAGTCCGCGGAAATTTCTGCAGAATTTGAAAATACTTCAAATACATCAATGATACACAAAAGGAAAAAAAAAAAAGAGCCTGGAGGAAATCCAGAAAGTATCGCTCAATCCTCGACCTCGTGATGAAACAAATCGGAGTTCTGGAAGACGGAGGCTCTGCTCTAGTTGGCTGCAGGAAAACAAAATTAAAAACAGCTTCGGAAACTTCTTGCGTAACAGTTGATACATCGATTTTACACGGCTTGGGTACCGGTGTTCTTCCAAAAAAAGTCATTATACACCTGTTCTACGTGGCTCTGAACCAACAAAGTGTACTTGTAAAGGAAACTAAGTACCAAAGCCCAAGACTAGCCAAAATGTCATTTTTTGGGGGATAGAGTGGGGAACAGTTAGGCCTAATTTACTGTAGGGGTGTTGTAAAAACAGTCCCAACCAACCCCCCCAAGCTGCAAAGGGCAGCCCACACAGGGTATACAAATGTTGTGATAAAGTATTTTAGCAAAAAATATCCTCCCTACCACTTAACCCATTATTGTTTCTCTTTCACTATGCAATCACAGGTTGGGGGTGGGTCTAGGATGACCTGGGCTCAGAGGAAGTGGGTTGAACAATGAGGGACACCCCCAATGCAGATCGCCCTGTCACATTCTGGAGTCAGTATTGAGGGGTAAATAAGAGACTGTTAGGTGGAAAGAGCAGAGCGACAAAAAAATAGCCCATGATTGTGCTGCTTCTCTTTTCACTGTGCAGTCACGGGTTGACGGTGGGTCCAGGACGACCTGGGTTTAGCCACTTTGCCCATTATTGTGCTGCCTCTCTTTCACTATGCAATCACAGGTTGGGTGTGGGTCTAGGATGACCTGGGCTCAGAGAAAGTGGGTTGAACAATGAGGGACATCACCACCGTGGATCGTCCTGTCACATTTTAGGAGCCATTATTGAGGAGTAAATTGAGGGGTAAATTATAGACTTATAGGAAGAAAGAGTGGAGTGACCAAGAGCATAGCCCATTATTGTGCTGCTTCTCTTTACATTGTACAGTCAAAGGTTGACGGTGGGTCCAGGATAACCTGGGCTCAGAGGAAGTGGGTTGAATGATGAGGGACATCACCACTACGGATCGCCCTGTCACATTCAGGACCCGCTATTGAAGGGTAAATAAAAGGCTGATGAGCAGAGTGACAAAGAGAATAGCCCATGATTGTGCTGCTTCTCTTTTCACGTTTGTGCAAACCAATCAATATACGCTTATTGCGATTTTTATTACCAAAAATACGTAGAAGAATACATCAACCTAAACGGAGAAAAAAAATTTGCTTTTTCTTTTTAAATTGGGTATATTTATTATAGCAAAAAGTACAAAATAATGTGTTTTTTTTTTTTCAAAATTGTCGCTCTTTTTTTGTTTATAGCGCAAAAAATAAAAACCGCAGAGATGATCAAAAACCACCAAAAGAAAGCTCTGTTTGTGGGAAAAAAAGGACGTCAATTTTATTTGGGTACAACGTCGCACGACCTCGCAATTATCAGTTAAAGCGACGCAGTGCCGAATCGCAAAAAATGCTCTGGTCCATGAGCAGCCAAATCTTCCGGGGCTGAAGTGGTTAAAGCCCAACTCTAGGCTGATATAACAAATTAATGCAGCTTTGTAATCATAATTACACACCTAATTTTTATTTTTTTTTAAAGCAAGCAGTGTAAAAACCTAAATTTGCCCTTTCTTTTGTAGTCTTTATACAGCATAGCTCAGGGTGTGAGAAGAAAAAGCAGCACAAGGAGCCAATCAGTTTATATGCTGACAAAAAAAAAAAAAGCATGCTGATCGGAGGAGAGAGCAGAGTAACGGAGAGATGAGCTGTAACGAAATGTTATAGTGCTTTCGTCATATACCGCTTCCTCCCAGTCTGAATCTAGATATCAGATATTCCAACCGCTATCAACAAACAAGACGATACTTGTTTGATTGCTGAACATGGACTCTTTTTATTAGAACCAAAATACAAGTCTTTATATACAGTTAAAAGAGGAGCTTCCTACCTCCTGCTCATATTACTCCAACAATACAACTGTAACCAGAAACCTAATTAACATGAGCTAGTTTACTAAATCATTTAGCAGCACAAGGAGCCAATCAGTTTATATGCTGACAAAAAAAAGCATGCTGATTGGAGGAGAGAGCGGAGTGACGGAGAGATGAGCTAAACATTGTGCTGCTTCTTCTTTCACTTTCCAATCACAGGTTGGGGGCTAATCCGGGATGACCTGGGCTCAGAGGAATCGGGGAGGGGGTTAAATGATGCTGGCCATCAGACTGAGGACATCTAGTGGCATAAAAAATGACTGCGAGAAATCGTTATTGTGTTGTTGTTTTTGGCGGGATTTCTGCTATAGTCTGTGCGTATCTGCCACTTCCACTTGTCTAAATCAAACAGAACTGTGTGTTCACCATCACAACATCGCTAATTCTAGATTTCTGTTTTTAGCGATTCTCTGATACAACTGCCGTCAGTCCTGGAACTCACAATCTTATAAAATAAAACACAATGAAGGACTATCACAGTGATACGTCTATGTGATATTTTTAGCTGCAAACAGAGCTGGAAAAAAAAAATGACAACCTCGTCCCCCCCCCCGGCTATGATGCAGTGCGTCAGCGAAGGGTTTACACAGAGGTGACCAGACATTCGCCTCCAACTCTGCAAGATTTTAAAACACAACAAAAATAGAACCAAAAAAAAAAAAGACAAAAAAACGCCAGAGAAAGCAAAAAGTCCCAAGTGCCGGTATACTGTCCATTTTCCACGCCTAAATACACAACCAATGAGAGGCGCCCAAAATTCTCGAAAAGCACGTAAAAACAATGTGCAACATCAAATTTAGAGATGCACCGAAATCTCGGAGGCTGAAAATGGTGTAAAAACTTTGCCGTTTGAGAAAAAGGTGCCGATAATGGCACTGAAAACAATTCTAATATGCTTACTATGCGTGTTTTTCATAGGTCATGTGACTCAAAGATCGCATCAAAAAATGTAACATGGGTGTGCTATTGATGGCTTCTTGCTGCATTTTCAATGTATTTCAACGGGGAGGTGAGTCTTTGGTGAGTTTTTTTTTTTTAACTGACCAAAAATGCAGCAAGCAAGATTTTTAACACCACATACATAGAATTTCACCTCTTCCCGCCCAAGGTTCGTCATATGACGTCCTTGACTTTGTGGGGGTATATCTGAATGATGGCTGCAGCTACAGGCATCATTCAGATATCGTTTTTTTTCATCCGGCAATTCCCGATAGACCATAAGAATGATCATAGCTTGATCGTTCTTACGGGCAAAGAGAGGGGACACACCCCCCCCCCCGCCGCCCTCCGGTGCGTCTACCGACTCACCGCTTCCATCGGTGAGTCGGAGAACGGATCCGCCAGCCCCCGGATGGTGACTATAGATATTTCCGGTGAACCAGATGGTCGCCGGAGTCTCTATGATCTGTTCGGAGGCTGGGCGCGATGTTATGACGTCACGCCCGGCCTCTGCATTCAAACAAATGGCGGCGCTTCGGCTAAGAAGAATAAGACCCTACATCTCACCTCTAGGATGGGAAGCCTGAAATAAAAAAAATAAATTAACGATCACGGCTTCCCATCCTAGAGGTGAGATGTGGGGTCTTATTGACCCCACATCTCACTGTAAAGAGGACCGATCGTGTCATATTCCTATTACAAGGGATGTTTACATTCCTTGTAATAGGAATAAAAGTGATCAATTATTTTTTTTTTTTTAAAGTGTCAAACTAAAAAAAGAAAAGTAAAATTAACAAAAAAAAAAAAAAAATTAAAGCACCCCTGTCCCCGTGTGCTCGCACGCAGAAGCGAACGAAAACGGTGTTCAAACCACACATGTGAGGTATCGCCACGAACGTTAGAGCGAGAGCAATAATTCTAGCCCTAGACCTCCTCTGTAACTCAAAACAAGTAACCAGTAAAAATTTTTAAAACGTCGCCTATGGGGATTTTTAAGTACCAAAATTTGGCGCCATTCCACGAGCGTGTAACTTCATCTTTCACATTTGCATTTCTCTTGAGCTTTTCTTGCACTAAAAGGTGCCAATAATGTCAGACAATAAATTCATATTCATTTAAATTCATGATATTAATTAAAAAGCTGAATATAATACAATTACAGATAAAAAATATATATATTTTTTAAAAACTATCATTTTCTGTTTCGGTTTAAGCCATGTGCATCTTGAATTTTCGGTTTCAGCTCCAAAATTTCCATTTTGTGCGCCTCTAATCAAATTTAGACTTGTCTATAGAAAATGTGTGCCGTGTTTTTGATGTAATAAAGTCTCTGTAAAAAAAGATATAGTCTTTGTGATGTCAAAAATCCACATCCACGCTGGGTGAGACCTGTAGACCCTTAAGCCTGGTACACACTAATAGTTTGTACAGCTCAGGTCAGAGCCGCTGTACTAACAGTCCAATGTTAGTACCAGTGACGGCCCGTCCATTAGGGGCCCCCTCTCTCCACGCCACCCCCCTATATGCAATGGATGGATTCATGCCTAGCATGAATCTATCAATGGCCGCCGCGGCCACCCACAATTCATGCGTCCCGCCCTTTACAGGGAACCGGGCGCATGAATTACAGCTGCCAGGGTTTTTTTTTAAGCACCTGATTAGAGCCAAAGGCTCTAATAGGCTTCAAAAAAGGGTGGGCTCGGGGTGCAGAGAATGTGAACGGAGCCCACCCGGGTGTGTTGCAACAGCGAATGAATATCCCATTGGCCACCGATCCTATTGGATGCCTAGCGCCGGGAGGAGCAGAGAGGAGACGTACCACGGAAGCTGCTCCAGCTATGGTGAGCTGCGGTTTTATGCTTATAAGATATCAAAGTTGGTACATGTGTTCTATAGAAATCCAGGAGGAAAAACCGCCGCTCCAGGTGAGAAAATCAGTGCTATACGGATATAATTCCTCTACTTGTGATGGCAATGCCCACTCATCACTCTGAGTACACATTTGGGAAATTAGGAGCCAACTACTAAGCCTCCAGATTCCATGCCACACATAGGCCTATTATGATACAGCCTTATTCCAAAATGGATTAAATTCATTATTTTCCTCAAAATTCTACATACAATATCCCATAATGACAAAGTGAAAGAAGTTTGTTTGAAATCTTTGCAAATTTATTAAAATTAAAAAACAAAGAAAACCCCATGTACATCAGTATTCACAGCCTTTCATCAATACTTTGTTGAAGCACCTTTGGCACCAATTACAGCCTCAAGTCTTTCTGAGTATGATGCTACAAGCTCGGCACGACTATTTTTGGGCAGTTTCTCCCATTCTTCTTTGCAGGACCTCTCAAGCTCCATCAGGTTAGATGGGGAGCGTCGGTGCACAGCCATTTTCAGATCTCTCCAGAGATGTTCAATCGGTTTCAAGTCTGGGCTCTGGCTTGGCCACTCAAGGACAGTCACAGAGTTGTCTTGTAGCCACTCCTTTGTTATCTTGGCTGTGTGCTTAGGGTCGTTGTCCTGTTGGAAGATGAACCTTCGCCCCAGTCTGAGGTCCAGAGCTCTCTGGAGCAGGTTTTCATCAAGGATGTCTCTGAACATTGCTGCATTCATCTTTCCCTCGATCCTGACTAGTCTCCCAGTTTCTGCCACTAAAAAACATCTCCACAGCACGATGCTGCCACCACCATGCTTCACCATAGGGATGGTATTGGCCAGGTGATGAGCGGTTTCCTCCAGACATGATGCTTGCCATTAAAGCCAAAGAGTTCAATCTTTGCTTCATCAGACCAGAGAATTTTGTTTCTAATGATCTGAGAGTCCTTCAGGTGGGTGGCTGTCATGTGCCTTTTCCTGAGGAGAAGCTTCCGTCTGGCCACTCTACCATACAGGCCTGATTGGTGGAGTGCTGCAGAGATGGTAGTTCTTCTGGAATGTTCTCCTCTCTCCACAGAGAAATGCTGGAGCTCTGTCAGATTGACCATCGTGTTCTTGGTCACCTCCCTGACTAAGGCCCTTCTCCCCCGATCGTTCAATTTGGCGGGGCAGCCCACTCTAGGAAGAGTCCTGGTGGTTCCAAACTTCTTCCATTCACGGATGATGGAGGCCACTGTGCTCAATGGGACCTGGAGACATTTTTTTGTACCCTTCCCCCAGATCTGTGCCTCAATACAATCCTGTCTCGAAGGTCTACAGACAATTCCTTGGACTTCATGGCTCGGTTTGTGCTTTGACATGCACTATTAACTGTGGGACCTTATATAGAGAGGTGTGTGCCTTTCCAAATCATGTCCAATCCACTGAATTTACCACACGTGGACTCCAATCAAGTTGTGGAAACATCTCAAGGATGATTAGTGGAAACAGGAGGCACCTGAGCTCAGTTTTGTCATGGCGAAGGCTGTGATTACTTATGTACATGGGAGTTTTTCATTTTATATTTTTAATAAATTTGCAAAGATTTCAAACAAACTTCTTTCACGTTGTCATTATGGGGTCTTGTTTGTAGAATTTTGAGGAAAACAATGAATTGAATCAATTTTGGAATAAGGCTGTAACATAACAAAATGTGGAAAAAGTGAAGCGCTGTGAATACTTTCCGGGTGCGCTGTATTTTATTGCATTGTATCTGTACTGTCTCCCTTTAAATTGTAAAGCTTTGCACAAACTGTATGCATTATATAAATCCTGTATAATAATAATAATATATGATAAATATACTAAGTACTTACAAATTACATTTTAATTATATTAATTCATTAAAGTGAACATGCACAGTAGAACTTTTGTAAATAAGTATCAGATTTTTTTTTCTTACTAAAACTGGAGAGTGCAAAATCTGCTGCAGCTTTGCATAGAAGCCAATCAGCTTCCAGGTTTTATTGTCAAAGCTCAATTGAACAAGCTGAAGTTAGAAGCTGATTGGCTACCATGCAGAACTGCACCAGATTCTGAGTGTTCCAGTTTTAGTAAATCCCCCCCCCCGAGTTTCCAATATTTGGATAGTAGAGTCTTTTTAACCTAATTTTTTCACAAAATTCTGACCAGCCACGGTGGGGGGGGGGGGGGGGGGGTTTGGAATTCAGCGACGCAGTCTGCTGGGGGTGGGGGGGCTCCACCTCCGCATTTAGTATACATTCAGACAGTGGGAGCGGAGCGCACAGCGAGGAGGGATGGGGTAATATTAATGTATAGGATTCAGCGCCCCAGGCTCTGTATGTTTCATTAATTTCCTCCCCATTAAAGTAAAATGAGGATATCCTGAATTGCAGTGAACTGTTCAGTCCAAAAAATTTCCCTGACCTGCGCTAGAGAAAACAAGGAGATTGGATGTTCCTGCTCCTCCGGTTTAACTCTTTTCAGGGTCGCGTTGTATAAAGAGTTCATTCGGTGTATCTGCGGCCGTGATCCGGAACGGTGCTGGAAAACCAGTACAGTCCTACACCCCAATCCCGACGCTCTCCACGAATCGCCTGTTATCCATCTGATAATTAACAATTAAAAAACAAAAAAAAAAAGAAGAATACAATGTATCAAAAACCCAAACTTTTTTTTCTTTTTTTCGGTTTTGGATATAATGGAGAAGGGTTAGGCTCCATCCACGCCTTGTGTTCCTGGAAACACTGGAAAAACAAGGCAAGACCCAAATTGCAATTGCGGCGTCATTCATTCTTAACCACTTACAGACCGGAAGATTTGGCTGCTTAATGACCGGGCCATTTTTTTTTTTGCGATACGGCACTGCGTCACTTTAAATGACAATTGGCGACGTTGTACCCAAACAAAATTAGTGTCCTTTTTTTCCCACAAATAGAGCTTTCTCTTGGTGGTATTTGACCACCTCTGCGGTTTTTATTTTTTGCGCTATACACAAAAAAAAGAGCGTCAATTTTGAAAAAAAGAAGACACTATTTTTTACTTTTTGCTATAATAAATATCCCCAAAAAAGTTTTTAAAAAACAAATTTCTTTCTCAGTTTTGGCCAAAATATATTCTTTTACATATTTTTGCTAAAAAAAAAAATCGCAATAAGCATATGTTGATTTGTTTGCGCAAAAGTTATCAACAATTTTGAAAAAAAAAATATATTTTTTACTTTTTGCTATAATAAAAATCCCCAAAAATGTTTTTAAAAAACAAATTTCTTTCTCAGTTTTGGCCAATATATATTCTTCTACATATTTTTGGTAAAAAAAATAAATCACAATAAGCGTATATTGATTTGTTTGCGCAAAAGTTATCAACAATTTTGAAAAAAAATATATATTTTTTACTTTTTGCTATAATAAATATCCCCAAAAATGTTTTTAAAAAACACATTTCTTTCTCAAGTTTAGGCCAATATATATTCTTCTACATATTTTTGGTAAAAAATTTCTTTCTCAAGTTTAGGCCAATATATATTCTTCTACATATTTTTGGTAAAAAAAATCGCAATAAGCGTATATTGATTGGTTTGAGCAATAGTTATACCGTCTACAAACTATGGGAAAGATTTATGGCATTTTTATGGCATTTTTATTATAATTTTTTTTTTTTTTTTACTAGTAATTGTGGTGATCTGTGATTTTTAGCGGTACTGCGACATTGCGGCGGACAGATCAGACACTTTTGACACATTTTTGGAACCACTGACATTTATACAGCGATTACTGCTATAAAAATGCACTGATTACTGTGTAAATGTCACTGTCAGGGAAGGGGTTAACACTAGGGGGCGATCAAGGGGTTAAGTGTGTGTTCCCTGGGTGTGTTCTAACTGTGAGGGGATAGGACTGACTGGGGGAAGAGACATATCTACTTAGTAGGAACAAACGATATGTCTATTCTCTCCTGACAGAACAGGGATTTGTGTGTTTACACACACAAATCCCTGTTCCTGCTCTCGTGCACGCGATCGCATGTGGCCGGCGGCGATCGCGCCCACTGGTCATGCGCATCGGGTTCCCATACGTCGATTCGTGGGAACGAACCACTTTATCGGCGTGAGGCGGTCAGCAAGTGGTTAAAGTAGAAATAAAGGTAATTTTTTTTTATTATTTGGGATAGAGTAAGGGAAGGTTATATCCCTGGCAGATTTTTTATTTTTTTTGCCATCTGTGTCTCATTGCGGAGATCTCCCTTCACTTCCTGTTCTCTAGCCAAACAGGAAGTGAGAGAAAATCTCTGCAAATTAAGGGAATTCCTTTGGGCCGCCCCAGGTCACCAGATCTAGTGTCCCCATTGGAAGATTTCCTCTCTATTACATTTCTGGGGACAACCCAAAATTTGGTATTTTCTTTTTTTCTTTTAATGGTAAAAAAAAAGGACAAATAGAGAGGATGAATCTCCCTAACGGGGACACAGACAGCAATAAAAGCCTAAGAGGTGTTCTAATCCATCTCCTCTCCATCCAAAACACATGCCACAAATGCGCAAAAAGAAAGTTGAATGAATGTGCTTAAAACAAAAAACTTTGGACAATATTCTACTAGTGTATGGGTAGTTCCTGGGGCAGGAAGTGAAGGGAAATCTCCCCAAAGGAAACAGATGTTTAAGGATAGTTAAGTTGGTAGAAAAATGCCAGTCTCTGTACATGTGAATGGGCCCTACATTTTTTTAATATGCAAGCAGTGCATCTGAATGGGACCTGGTATCCACCTCTCACAGGGGACGGTTCTGATGGGGACATCTGACGTAAGGGGGGCACGCTGATGGGGACACCTGATGTAAAGGGGCACTCTGATGGGGATAACTAATGCAAGAGGGGACAGGTTCTGATGGGGACACCTGATGTAAGGGGGCACTCTGATGGGGATACCTTATATAAGGGGGCACTCTGATGGGGACATCTGACGTAAGGGGGGCACGCTGATGGGGACACCTGATGTAAAGGGGCACTCTGATGGGGATAACTAATGCAAGAGGGGACAGGTTCTGATGGGGACACCTGATATAAGGGGGCACTCTGATGGGGATACCTTATGTAAGGGGGCACTATGATGGGGACACCTGATGTAAGGGGCACTCTGATGAAGATAACTAATGCAAGAGGGTACATGTTCTGATGGGGACACCTGATGTAAGGGGGGCACTATGATGGGGACATCTGATGTAAGGGGCACTCTGATGAGGATAACTAATGCAAGAGGGGACAGGTTCTGATGGGGACACCTGATGTAAGGGGGCACTCTGATGGGGACATCTGATGTAAGGGGCACTCGGATGGGGACACCTGATGTAAGGGGCACTCGGATGAGGATAACTAATGCAAGAGGGGACAGGTTCTGATGGGGACACCTGATGTAAGGGGGCACTATGATGGGGACATCTGATGTAAGGGGCACTCTGATGGGGACATCTGATGTAAGGGGCACTCTGATGAGGATAACTAATGCAAGAGGGGACAGGTTCTGATGGGGACACCTGATGTAAGGGGGCACTCTGATGGGGACATCTGATGTAAGGGGGCACTCTGATGGGGACATCTGATGTAAGGGGCACTCTGATGGGGACACCTGATGTAAGGGGCACTCTGATGGGGACACCTGATGTAAGGGGCACTCGGATGAGGATAACTAATGCAAGAGGGGACAGGTTCTGATGGGGACACCTGATGTAAGGAGGCACTATGATGGGGACATCTGATGTAGGGGCACTCTGATAGAGACACCTGATGTAAGGGAGCACTCTGATGGGGACATCTGATGTAAGGGGGCACTATGATGGGGACATCTGATGTAAGGGGCACTCAGATGGGGACACTTGATGTAAGGGGCACTCTGATGATGACACCTGATGTAAAGGGCACACTGATGGTGATACCTGACGTAAGGGGCACTCTGATGATGACACCTGATATAAGGGGGGCACTTTAATAGGGACACCTGATGTAAGGGGCACTCTGATGAAGACACCGGATGTAAAGGGCACACTGATGGTGATACCTGACGTAAGGGGCACTCTGATGGGGACACCTGATGCAAGGGGCACTATGATGGGGACACCTGATGTAAGGGGCACCATCGTGCCCTTTCTTCAGTGCGCATGCGCCGATGACGTTGGCGCAAGTGTAAATGGTCAATATCTTCTAAACCGTACAGGTTTAGAAGATATTTCCAGTACCTACAGGTAAGCCTTATCATAGGTTTGCCTGTAGGTAAAAGTGGTGTGTAAGGGTTTACAACCACTTTAGGTTAGAAGCTGATTGGCTACCATGCACAGCTGCACCAGATTCTGAGTGCTTCCACTGTAAATATATATATATTAAGATTTCACAGCACAATTATGAGATTTGGACCTCTGCTGGAAGAAAATCTTAACCGGACCTTCTTGAATTTTAATTTCTGCTGTAAATAGTTGTGTTATCGGCTCATACAAATGACACATATTGTCAATGTAAAAAAAAAAAAAAGTATACATCCGAAATTTTAAAAAATATTTAAAAAAAAATAGAGTCACCTAAAAAGGAGGGAGCCTCCTTAAAAGGTGAGTGATAACTTGAAATCCCGTTGGAAATAGACTCCTTATCTTTTAATTACCTAGGGGTTTTTTTTTTTCAGGTTTGTGTAATGTAGAAAATCACATTAATCAGTATTGTCTCTCTGTTTACACCTTGTAACAGACTCTCGTGGAAACTGAAGATCAGGAAATACACGGCGTGTTTCATTGCAAATTTGCCGCACAAGATTGCGGCGTGCGTCTACCTCCATCAGATAGGGTTAAACGCAAGAAACAGAGACATCCATCAGAAGAGCTGACAATCTAATATAATCTAGACAGCTCCGGGGACAAAAAAAAAAAAAAGAAGAGGATGTGGAGTTGATGGGAGATTTGAAAGCCGGGATGTGTAAGGGAATTGTCTTAATTAAAATTCTCCCTTTCATCGTAGTAATTATTCGCTAACAAGAATTTGCTTCCCATTTTGTCATTACGCCAACTTAAAAGGGGAAGTGGAGGAAAAAAAAAAAGAAAAAAGAAGAAGATTTGACCGTCAAAACATCATGTTGTATTAAAAGAATGATGATTTTAATTAGTCCTGGAACTGAGGGAGAGAGGGGAGTTATTAACTAGTGCTTGGCTGGTTATTAAAGAACAGTTTAATGGAACAGAAGATTTAATGTAGTAAACCCGTCATTTCCTAAAAGCTACAAATCTAATTACAAGAATAAAACACGGAGACCTAAAGCTGAGAGCGGGGGGGGGCGGTCTAATATGCTAATTCTGTGCTCTTCCTGCACCTTCCTATTGGCCCAGCGCCTCGATGGGCAGCCTTACTGACCAATAGTGAAGTGAGGAGAGAGGGTGAGTTAAGTTTTGACTTCATCAGAAGTCAGAATTTGCATATCAGGTTGGCCCTATTTTCAGGGCTGCAAAGAAACTTAAAAGAACAAATTCACTTTCATGGGAAAAAAATCAAACATAATATACTGTGTAACATACAATATATAATTATTAAAAAATAATATAGCATGCTGCATATACACAAGCCGTATCGTCATTTATTCGTACTAAAATGATCTTTTTTCAATTCAACCTGCAGCTGCTGTAATTTTCTCTTAAGCCTCGTACATACAATCGGATTTTCCGCAGACAAAACCGTGGACTTTTGTCCGAAGGACGTTGGCCCCAATCTTGTCTTGCATACAAATGGCACACAATTGTCAGCCAATAAACACGAACGTAGTGACGTACTACGTGGTTTTTCAGCTCTTTAGCGCCACCCTTTGGGCTCCTTCTGCTAATTTCGTGTTAGTAGAAGTTTTGTGAGTGTTGATTATTGCTTTTCATTTTGCGCTTTTCATTTCGTGCTTTTCAGTTCGTTTCTGAACAGCCATTCGTCAAGCAGCCATGTTGCGGAATCGGAGGAGATAACGTGTTATTTATTATTGGCCCTGGAGTTATTGCTTTGAGACAAGTCCAGTCCAGGAACAGGAGGAGGAGGATTTCTTGGACTAAAAATTGGTTGCTTTATTAATCGTGAATGTCATATGCCTTTGCTGCGGGAGCTCCAGGAGAATAATCCGGAAGATTTTCAGAATTATCTCCGGATGACGGACCCCTGCTTTCACCAACTCTTGGCATTGCTGACCCCCAATATTAAGAAGCAGGACACATGCATGAGGCTTTTATTTTATTTTTTTGGTTGAATAATAATGATTTGATTTGGTATATTTTCTATATTTTTGGATGCATAGAATGCACTTTTTGGTTAAGTTCTATTGGCAGATATCATGTCTAATTTTATTTGTTTTCTTTTTTTAATGCACAATAAAAAAAAATTGTGTAGAATAATACTTGGCTATGTGTTTTACTTCAAATGACAGTTTGGGAGTCGGCAGTTACATTTTATAAAATACAATGTAAAATTGACAAGGGACACCAACATAGTTGTATCTTTGATCTTAAAAACTCTGGGATAATGGTATTGTGGTAACTTGCCCAAATAAAAAAAAAAAAAAAATAGTATTATTCTTGATATCACTAGAAAAAAAAAATCCTTTGAAAATTTGTTTGCAATAACTCCATCAGTATCACCAGCAAAGCAGCTTCATTATTATCCCATTAAAGAAGAAGAGAATTGTGCGCTGCATTTCCAGATTTCATCATTTTCCGCGTCACGAATGTTAATTCTCCATTACGAACGCTAGTTTACAAGACCGACTGCTTCTGGCTCATCCTTGCTTCCGAGCATGCGTGTTTGTACTTTGGACTTTTGTCCGACGGACTTGTGTACACACGCTCGGAAAATCCGACAACAGACATTTGTCCGCGGAAAATTTTAAAGCCTGCCATCCAACATTTGTCCACAGAAAAATCTGACAACAATTGTCCGACGGAGCGTACACAGGGTCAGATTTTCCACCAGGAACCTGTCATCACACATTTCCTGTCAGAAAATCCGAGGCTTAAAACTCAATGCTGTATAGCAACCTAGAGGTGTTCTGTCCACAGTGTATGGTGTATGAAACACCCCCAGAAAAGTAATTTCCTGCTTTTGTGATTGGCTCACTGACTTTCCCAGAAGTCTGCAATAAGATACAAGTCAAGTCAGTTTTAGGTTCCTCCTGCAACAGGAATTTTAGTTTGAGTTTTGGTGAGATAATCTCCAAGGGTTACATACTTTTAAAGGGATGCAGATCCTGCAGCTTTTCTTATTAGAACACTGAGAGTGCACCAGGTAATTAGAATGAACTACTAGACCCTCCCATTCAGAATCAGTCTGCAAAGGAGATGGCAAACCAAACAGTGGCAGGATCAAACAGGTGAAAATAAGGGGGAAAAATCCTGGAAAAAAAAAAATGCAGCCACCACATCTAAGGACTGGTAAGCTGCAATATATTAAACTTAAGTTTAGATACACTTTAATGGTATGTATAAACACCTCTATGTATATGCATTTCTTTTATGAAACTTGTTTTTTTTTGCTTTTAAGAAAAGACAGGTTGATTTAAAAAGATTTCTCCTGCAGACTTTTTATGTCTACATGCACTCCATCAATGATACATGGGATTTCTCAGGGCAGGTTTCCTAATGGTGACAAGGCCTGTGCCAGGAGTGCCAACACAGCTGCTTACAGTCTCCACTACAAGCGACTGAGACAGTGTGACAACGCAGGAGCACAGTGGCGCACCTCCCTATTTTTTGAGATGGGAACGAGGGACACCTATTAGTAAAAGTATGTAGGCATAGGGCACACCCACTGCCACACCCCTTTAACCACTTGAGCCCCAGGAGGATTTACCCCCTTAATGATCAGGCCATTTTTTGCGATATGGCACTGCGTCACTTTAACTGACAATTGCGCGGTCGTGCGACGTTGTACCCAAACAAAATTTATGTCATTTTTTCCCCACAAATAGAGCTTTCTTTTGGTGGTATTTGGTCACCTCTGCGGTTTTTATTTTTTGCGCTTTAAACAAAAAAAAAACTGACAACTTTGAAAAAAAAAAAAACAATATTTATTACTTTCTGCTAAAATACATAGCCCCAAAATAAATATAAAGAAAAAATATAAATGCAGCACTCGTGGCTAATCAAAAAAAAAAGTGAATGTATTGCCGCTGCTGCAGGAAAAGTACTAATACTTGGATGATATAAAACAAACGCATACAGCGCTGGCAAAATAAAATAAAATAAATCTTACAACCATAAATGTGATACTATATAAAAAGTGCACTGTGCAATGATCCTATAATTATGGATCCATACATTCTATGAAAAAAATGCTAAATATATAAGGATTAATATATAAAAATGAGTGCTGGCAAAAGACAATTGCTGATAAAGTGACAGTGATTGATTCCGGATATATACAAACAATGTATGAATTGTGTGCTGAAGAAATATAAATTGATAATACAATAACAGTGATTAGTCCCAGAAAGGTGCCATAAGCTGAACTACTGTACAAGACTCTTGGTAGCGGCCCCACTGGAAAATAGCATCTCTTCAACCTATGCTGACAGTCAGTCCCCTGAAGTACTGCAGTTAGATGACTCTGCTGTAATGCAATATGGATGGCTTAAAATCGTGGTAAGTGGGATAAGGCTTGGAGGCGTAGACCATGATGTCTTTGATGACGCCCTGGAGGAGGGGCGAAACGCGCCGACGCAACATCCGGCTCACGTTCAACCAGTGACGCTTCTTCCTGTTCCCATGGAACGCACGCTTACAGCGGCATCGCGGAAGTTTTTCTGATATGCCTGATTGCAACCATATATCTTGTGAGTAGCGCTGTGATGCGCAAGTGATCTCTTTCTCCACAATACTTCACTGTATTGTTTTTCCCTCTTTATGGGTTTGATTCGATGGTCTACGCCTCCAAGCCTTATACCACTTACCACGATTTATGGTTGTAGGATTTATTTTATTTACCAAAATAAATATATATATATAAAACTAATTTATGCATCAGTTTAGGCTAGTATGTATTTTGCTACATATTTTTGGTTAAAAAAAAAATCGCAGTAAGCGTATATTGATTGGTTTGCGCAAACCTTATAGTGTCTACAAAATAGGGGAAAGATTTAGGGACTTTTACACTTTTTTTATTGTTTATACTAGTAATGGCGGGGATCTGCGATTTTTAGCGGGACTGCGACATTGCAGCAGACAAATCTGACTCTAAATGACACTTTTTGGTGACCAGTGACACCAATAAAGTGATCAGTGCTATAAAAATGCACTGATCAATGTATAAATGGCACTGGCAGGAAAAGGGTTAACACTAGGGGGTGATCAAAGGGTTAAGTGTTCCTTAGGGAGGTGCTTTCTAAGACCCCTTTCAGGCGTTTTAGCACTAAAAATAGAGCTAAGATTAGTAAATATTACATTTTATTTTTTTTAATGTGTGTGAGTGAATTATTTTTTTATTATATATCAGAAGTCTTAAGCCCCGTACACACGATCGGACTTTCCGACAACTAAACCGTGGAATTTTGTTCGAAGGGTGTTGGCTCAGACTTGTCTTGCATACACACGGTCACACAAATGTTGGCCAACAACTACGAACGTAGTGACGTACTACGGGCGTTCAGGGATTTTAGCACTAAAAATAGCGCCTGAAAAGCGTCTCTCATGCCTCCTCAGTGTGAAAGCCTGAGTGCTTTCACACTGGGGCGGTGCGCTTGCGGGACGGGAAAAAAAGTCCTGCAAGCAGTGTCTTTGGGGCGGTTTGGGAACGCTGTATTCACCGCTCCCAAAACGCCCTGCCTATTGAAATGAATGGGCAGCGCCACCGAAGCGCCTGCAAAGCGCTTCAGCAGCGCCGCAACATGGGCGCTTTTAACTCCTTTCTTCAGCCACTAGCAGGGGTTAAAAGTGCCCCGCTAGCCGCCAAAAAGCGTTGCTAAACTAGCGGCGCTTTACCGCTAACGCACCCCCGCCCCAGTGTGAAAGTAGCCTAACTGTCAGGGAGACAGACTGACTGGGAGTAGAGAGAGATCGCTGTTCCTGATCACGAGAAACATCTGATCTCGCTTTCCTCCCCTGTCAGAACGGGGATCCGCCTTGTTTACATAAGGCAGATCCCTGTTCTGCCCCTCTTTACCGCGATCGTGGGGGGCTGGCGGACATAGAGTCTGCCGGACCCGCCCACAATACCACATGCACGGACCGACGCACAGGTACGTCAGTTTGCGCAGCCAAGCCGCCTTGCCGCAATATATATGCGGAAGGCGGTCAGCAAGTGGTTAAAGGAGAATTATGCAAAAACAAAAAATTTGTTTAACCCACAAGTGCTTTTTTACCACTACTATTACTTTATAGTGACTTTTGAAGTGTAGAAATGCAGCAATTTAGAAATCGGATGAAAGGTTTAGCGCTGGGAAACACTTTTTGAAAGATAAATAATGCATTTTATATACAACTATATAGATCAGACCAAAATGAGGGACAAATGAGGAGGAATGAGGGACAGAGGGACATTGCTCCAAATCAGGGACAGTTGGGAGCTATGAAGTTGGGAGACAGGACCAGAGTGTTGTCACCCTATCACAGGAAATGACTGAACAAGGACCTTGATGGCAGGATCACCGGGTATTATTTTAATGACATCTGCATATTAAAGAATACTGAAAATGCCCTTTGAACTCTATGGACTATTAGCTCTTCACTGATTGTTTTTGTTTTTTTAATCGTTGTCTGCAGTTTAGTTTCCATTCGGTCTAAGAGGTTGGCAGGCAGCATTCAGGTTAGACGGTTGAAACGGAAAGCTTCCTGGAAGCATGGAAGGAGCGGAGTCACCGCTCACCGCTGGAATCAAGGTTGTAACAAAAGCCATAGCAGCTGGAGAAACTGTGCCTGGGGCGCAGCAGTGCGAAGTTACTGGAGAAAAGTACGTTTCTGTATGACAGAAATAAGGTTTAGAAAATAAATTAGACCAATTGTGTATATAGCTCAGACATCTGCACCACAGCTGAAATTTACTTAAGCCGTTTTTAAATTTTTGTTTATGAACTGAATATGTGTGTATATATATATATATATACAGTATCTCACAAAAGTGAGTACACCCCTCACATTTTTGTAAATATTTTCTTCTATCTTTTCATGTGACAACACTGAAGAAATGACTCTTTGCTACAATGTAAAGTAGTGAGTGTACAGCTTGTATAACAGTGTAAATTTGCTGTCCCCTCAAAATAACTCAACACACAGCCATTAATGTCTAAACCGCTGGCAACAAAAGTGAGTACACCCCTAAGTGAAAATGTCCAAATTGGGCCCAAAGTGTCAATATTTTGTGTGGCCACCATTATTTTCCAGCACTGCCTTAACCCTCCTGGGCATGGAGTTCACCGGAGCTTCACAGGTTGTCACAGGAGTCCTCTTCCACTCCTCCATGATGACATCACAGAGCTGGTGGATGTTAGAGACCTTGCGCTCCTCCACCTTCCATTTGAGGATGCCCCACAGATGCTCAATAGGGTTTAGGTCTGGAGACATGCTTGGTCAGTTCATCACCTTTACCCTCAGCTTCTTTAGCAAGGCAGTGGTCATCTTGGAGGTGTATTTGGGATCATTGTTATGTTGGAATACTGCCCTGCGGTCAAGTCTCTGAAGGGAGGGGATCATGCTCTGCTTCAGTATATCACAGTACATGTTGGCATTCATGGTTCCCTCAATGAACTGTAGCTCCCCAGTGCCAGCAGCACTCATGCAGCCCCAGACCATGACACTCCCACCACCATGCTTGACTGTAGGCAACACACACTTGTCTTTGTACTCCTCACCTTGCTGCCGCCACACACGCTTGTCACCATCTGAACCAAATACGTTTATCTTGGTCTCATCAGTCCACAGGACATGGTTCCAGTAACCCATGTCCTTAGTCTGCTTGTCTTCAGAAAACTGTTTGCTGGCTTTCTTGTGCATCATCTTTAGAAGGGGCTTCCTTCTGGGACGACAGCCATGCAGTCCAATTTGATGCAGTGTGCGGCCTGTGGTCTGAGCACTGACAGGCTGCCCCCCCCCACCCCTTCAACCTCTGCAACACTTATACATCTATTTCCCAAAGACAACCTCTGTATATGACGCTGAGCACGTGCACTCAACCTCTTTGGTCGACCATGACGAGGTCTGTTCTGAGTGGAACCTGTCCTGTTAAATCGCTGTATGGTCCTGGCCACAGTGCGCTACAGCTCAGTTTCAGGGTCTTGGCAATCTTCTTATAGCCTAGGCCATCTTTATGCAGAGCAACAATTTCTTTTTTTCAGATCCTCAGAGAGTTCTTTGCCATCAGGTGCCATGTTGAACTTCCAGTAACAAGTATGAGATATGTGAGGGGTGTATTCACTTTTGTGAGATACTGTATATATATATATATATATATATATATATATATATATATATATATATATATTATAAACATTTAATACAGTGTGCTTCCATGGCACTTTTTCAGTGCATGCTGGGCTTTCCAGTAAGAAAGCCCAGCACCATGTCACCATGTACCCATTGACTGCTTATGTTTAACTAAGCACACGCACAGATCCAAATGACTGAACAGTGGTGGTGGATAGGTGGGTGGATGAGATCTCTTTGCACATATTTAGCCATCAGTGTGTTCTTAATAGACTTGAATAGCGGAATATCAAATGATGCAGGCTATTGGAAGCATAGTAGACAGTATAACGGTACATATTATAGTGAAAAGGTATTAAAGCAATCACAAGTCCTCCAATCAAATAAATTTGTAGCATAGTAGAGCCTTCTTAAAACAGAAGGTTTTCACATGTCCCAATGCATCACATGATGATTATTCCTCATTTCAGAATAGTTAAGGAGCCATGCAAATCAATGCTTTTCTGCACATCCAGAACCTCTAGTGTATAGAACACAAATATCCTAATATTATAGAGTCAGTTATTTAAAACTGAATACAATTGTTTCAGGCTTTTTTGCCATCATAAGTGTAGTGCTTGGAAACCATGGCTTCTATGGAGTAAGGCTTGGGACCCAGCAGAGCAGTAGTAAATGACTTTGCACCGCAAGTGGTAAATAGGAAATATAAAATGTAGCATTTAGACAATTTCATTTGTTTCATATTATTTTTTTTTAATCCTGAACATAACCAAAGAAAAGATTAACCACTTGCTGACCAGCCGCCACAGTTGTACCCCGGCAGAATGGCACGGCTGGGTGAAACGACGTTACCTTATGTCGCTTCGCCCCTGTGGCCACTAGAGTCGCGCGTACGCCCGCTGCTCGCCCCCGGAGCCGATGCAAGTGCCCGGTGGGCGCGATGACCGCCGGGCTCCCGCGATCGCTCGTGTCATGGCGAGAACCGAAATCATCCCGGTTCTCTGAGGGGAGAAGAGACTGATCGTGTGTTCATACAAAGGATGAACACAGATCTATCACCTCCCCTAGCAAGTCGCATTCCCCCTTCAGTTGGAACACGTAGCTGGGAACACAATTAACCCCTTGATCACCCCCTAGTGTTAACCCCTTAACTGCCAGTGACATTTTTACAGTAATCAGTGCATTTTTATAGCACTGATCGCTGTATAAATGCCAATGGTCCCAAAAATGTGTCAAAATTGCCCGATATGTCCGCCATTATGTCGCAGTCCTGATAAAAATCGCAGATCGCCGCCAAAAAAAGTTATAATAAAAATGCCAAAGACTATCCCCTATTTTGTACACACTATAACTTTTGCACAAACCAATCAATATACGCTTATTGCAATTTTTTTTACCAAAAATATGTAGAAGAATACATATCGTTTTTTTTAGATATTTTTGGGGGATATTTATTATAGCAAAAAGTAAAGTCAAACTTGTCGCTGTTTTTTTTGTTTATAGCACAAAAAATAAAAACCGCAGAGGTGATCAAATACCACCAAAAGAAAGCTCTATTTGTGGGAAAAAAAGGATATCAATTTAGTTTGGGTGCAACATCGAACAACCGCGCAATTGTCAGTTAAAGTGACGCAGTGCTGAATCACAAAAAGTGCTCTGGTCAGGAAGGGGGTAAAATCTTCCGGGGCTGAAGTGTATAAAAGATACTCAAAAATAGAAGAAATGTGAAGCGGTACCTATCCAGCTAGCTATAAATAATCACGTGACAATTATTAATGACAGGGGTTGCGGGAGAGAAATTTGAATGATTCCCCCATCAACATAGACAGTGCTGACAGGGGAATCCCTCCTGAGATATTGCCTGCTCCCAGCGGGAGGGCGGGCGGGGGAAGCCGTCCCCGCTAGGAGAAGACCGTTATTATTGCTAGCAGCTATAGGAGCCGCTAGCAATGGTTGCAAATGAAACTGGCAGGCTGGTTGTACTCAAGTTGATTGATTGATCAAATGAAAAGAACTCACTGCTCCAGGTGTAACTGATACGCCCACTGGAACACGCACCTGAGTGCTAGCGCCGGCTCGCCTCTGTGGTAAATTGTGAAAAATGGAAACAGCTGCACCTCACGAGGGCTCCAAGTAAAGTTTATTGGAATATGAAAATATCCAAAATATGATTGATCGATCACCTTGGTACATTCATCCTGCCCACACAAGTTTCGAATCTTGGCCGGTTCCTGCTGAACCGGGGAAGATTTGAACCGTCTATGGCCAGCCTAAGCCTATATTGGATTATCACTTATAACTATTGTTTGTATTGCTATTACAATGCTGATGCTATGAAAAGAAAGATATCCTTTAAGTGACAAACAAATGAAAGCCCAACTCCATCTAACATTTTTTTAAGCAGTTACAACCACTTGTTCCTTTTGAAAAAAAAAAAATAAAAAAAAATAAAAGATTTAAACCATATAAATAAAAGCTGTTGTAGGGCACCCCGGGAATGTCATAGTTTGAGATCCTGTAACTGTCATTTTTCCTGGAAAGCTTGGTCTGAAATGTAGAGACAAATAGAAATAAAAGGTGAAAGAAAAAAGAATTCATATAATTCAGGAATTACCCCCACACTGTTATGAGATCACAATATCGTATTTTATATTGGTACTTTACATGCCACCCTGCCTGTTTATGGGGAAGCCTTTGGCCCACTCCTTTACCTACCATGGACAGCGCTGGTGCTTGGTGAATGGCCGTATGGCACCCAGCACTGGCTTATAGGTGTTAGGAGAGTCGCATATATTGTCAGAATCATGACCAAGAGCTTAAACAGGGCCTCTCCTCTTCCTCTTCTTCTCCTCTCCTCTCCCACCCCTCTTCCTATCACTCTTCCTATCACTCTCCCTCTCCCTCTCCTCTCCTCTCCCTATCACTCTCCCTCTTCCTCTCTTATTCCTATCACTCTCCCTCTTCCTCTCTTATTCCTATCACTCTCCCTCTTCCTCTCCTCTTCCTATCCCTCTCCTTCTCCCTCTCTCTTTCCTCCTCCCTCTCCCTCTCCTCTCCTGTTCCTATCCCTCTTCTATCCCTCTCCTTCTCCCTCTCTCTTTCCTCCTCCCTCTCCCTCTCCTCTCCTCTTCCTATCCCTCTCCTTCTTCCTCTCTCTCTCCTCCTCCTTCTCCCTCTTCCTTTTCCTCTTCTTCTCCCTCTCCTTCTTCCATTCCCTCTTCCCTCTCCTCCTCCCTCTCTCTTTTCTCCTCCCTCTCCTCTTCCTATCCCTCTCCTTCTTCCTCTCCCTTTTCCTCTCCCTCTCCTCCTCCTCCCTCTCCCTCTCCTCTTCCTATCCCTCTCCTTCTTCCTCTCCCTCTCCTCCTCTCTCTCCTCCTCCCTCTCCCTCTCCTCTCCTCTTCCTATCCCTCTCCTTCTTCCTCTCCCTTTTCCTTTCCCTCTCCTCCTCTCTCTCCTCCTCCCTCTCCCTCTTCCTTTTCCTCTCCTCCCTCTCCCTGTTCATTTTCCTTTCCCTCTTCCCTCTCCTTCTCCCTCTCTCTTATACAGGGCATCTTCTCTTCAATATCGACATCCAAATAGAATGGGCACAATAGGTGGTGAATCTCTGCAGATGGGTAGGGCACTTGGGTCACTTCTAAGCAACAGATTCTTTTTAAGCCGCAAACATCATTCTGTACTGTGCTGTTGCATGCTTTTTCCAACTGTTGGACCAGTTTGCCACAAACATTTCTATACTTGATAATATTTCATGCTATCTCTGAAAAGTACATTAACACCAGACCATGTTCTCATCAAAGTCCCTCTCTGAGAACATTTACTGATAAGCCTTATCTTAGTTCTGCTTCATTAGCAACTGAAATCTTGGGGAGCTGTCAATCAGAGCTTCCACCAGCCACCACAGCGGTTATGCAGCAGCGAAATGACGTTGGTCCCGGCTTCTAGATTGGAGACATAGCACTTGTGGGGCAGCATGTGTCCAGGATTAGAAGGTTTGTTGTACTCTACAGTGGTGGGGTAGGATTTCCTCTTTTTGGTTTTTTTTTGTTTTTTTGTTTTTTTTAGGTATTTGTTATAGGATAGTGGAGAATCCCAAAAACCAAATACATGCAAATCTTCACTTAAGGGGTCACATTAAAAATATTGTTTTTTGAGAAATGTATACAACTCCCAGTTATTTTTTGTCTTTGGGTGGTTAAACACCCCTTCCCCACCATGACACATTAGAGATAAGACATGAGCTGTGTGTTTCCTTTTTGCCATCTTCACGACACCTGCATTTCGCTTATTTTTTATACTTGTTATTTTTTAAAGGTCCCATGCATTAGGAGGAATCTAGGTTAGACTCCTATATTGCATGATGTTCAAATACCTTACATGGTATTTGCTGATAAACCTTATTAATACCCTATACAGGAATGTGAGGATTTGGAACCAGCACACAGCTCATGTACAAAATACTAGATTATTAACATCTTCTTTTGCTCTACTTGTGATCCAATGAAGCTAACTACCCAATGTCCAATTGGCACGATTTATATCATCATGTTGTTTGTTTGAGGGCCGTTTTGAACTGGCGGGTTTGACTGTGCCTGTCTCCCCTACCTCCTGGGGGTGAGTCTGGCTCCTCGCAGCTTCCTGGCAGGGTGGGGGTATGCAGTTAATTCTGCGTGCCCCTTTTGCTGCTTGACCTCCGCCACCGTGGTGAGCCTCACCCTGCCGGCGGCGTCCCGTGTTCATCTCCGGACTGTTTGACGAAGAGTGCATGCTTGGGTCTGGCGTGCGCACGACGTCACGCCCTTTGCAGCGGAGATGACGACAGCGGTTGGGGCTGAATGGCCTTCCGGGACGCTGAGGGAGCCACACGTGGGCCGCTCCACTAGCGGCCCCTGCGCCATGTCCTTGGGGGAAGGAGGGAGGGCTTGCATCTGCACATGATTATCCCATTTGTCGTATTTCGGATACATTAGGAGACTGGATGCCGGAGAACTAGTTCATGATTCCATGTAGGCCAGGATGGACGTTACTGCAGCCACTCTCTGTTGGCACTAGAGCCCCTACCATTCCTGCACAATTGCAGTTAGATTTACTACATTGAACCAACCTTACAAGTTAAATACAATTCTCAGCCTATACGAACTACAACATTTATAAGGTAAACTATTTTTCACTAATCACTTTTTTCCACATGCCACATCACATCATCATACACACACACGTTGACACCTTTGTTGGCCTTCACCTATTTCTTAGATTTTACCACCTTCCACTCCACATTTGCTGTCTTTTTTCCACACACTGCCGGCGATAGGTTGGCAAGCACCATTGTACGCTTTTCATCACTTCATGCACCATCCAAGTCACATCATCCTCCTGCACACAGCGCACGTTTTTGACTAAGGTAATTGCCGTTTTTTTACATACACATTTTATATATATTTCTTTATTTTTTTTATTTATTTATTTTTTTCACCTCACTTATCCAATTTGTAGCATGAACCACAAAGACATATCACATCGCCATATTGCTGGACTATATGATCAACCTCTGTTGGTCATATTTATGGGACGAAAAAAATACCGCAATATATCTACACAGTAATAATCTAATCCAACGCCAGTCTCTACATATATATTTAGAAACACTTACTATATTATTAAGCTAATCACCGAACTTTATCAAATTAATATACGGCTTCTTGGGTATCTGTTGCAGGTGTGTGCTCCCCCCCCCCCCAAGGGGCGCGCAAAGTGTGGCTCCTTGCAAGCTCCTTGGGGCTGGCTCCCCCTGGGGAATCGGGGGTGGCCCCCGAGCCCTCCGGTGTCTCCAACGGCCCCCGTTATCTACCTTGGATCATAGAACACTCATTCCACCTTTGAGCGGTAAAAACATACTATCATGGTCTAATTAAAGTGATGCCTAATAACATATATATGTATTATTTTTTAATTTTTTAATTCTGAATTCATGTAACCATTCTTTAGATCCAACTGTCCCCCTGAAGAGACCGCATACAGGTCGAAACGCGTCGGGGATCGCTAACCATGTAACATTTTGTAATGTAACTATGTGTACAAAGATGTGTTTGTTACTGCACTGTGGAATATGAATTGTGTTACTGTATCAGATACTTTTTTCCATATACTGTAATTTAATAAACCATGATATTTGACAAAATCACTTTTTATATATCCATCAAGAACTTCTTCCTTGATTCTGTACATTGCTGTTTTAAAGCCCCATTGGGGGAAAAAATTCTTCTATAACCTTATTTTTGTCTGTATAGGTATACATTAAAGAACGTTGATATACAATAAAGTGCAGAGTCTTCATTTCAGTTCTCCAATGTTACAATGCATACCGATATCTACTGTGTGTAGAGAAGGATTATAGAGACTATGGGGTTGATTTACTAAAACCGGAGAATGCAAAATCTGGTGCAGCTGTGCATGGGAGCCAATCAGCTTCTAACTTCAGCTTGTTCAATTAAGTTTTGATAACAAAAAACTGGAAGCTGATTGGTTTCTATGCACAGCTGCACCAGATTTTCCACTCTCCAGTTTTAATAAATCAACTGCTATGTTACAGTCAACAGAAATCAGGCCAAGAGCATAGTATACAGTTTATGAAATAAAGGTACCCCAGGGTGTCTAGATATGACTCAAATATTTATTCTTCCCCAATTTAAATTTAAATGTAATTAATTTTTAATTATTTTAATTACATTTAATTTCTGAAAATGTAATTACATTTTTTTTAAAATGTAAGTATATATTTAGAATTAAAATTGCAATTTGATATAAAATCCATCCCTTCTCATTTCTAGAAGTGGCTTCCGTGGTAGAATTGACATGGGGGAAAGACTGGGTCTGCTGGAATCTCTCCCAAGGCTGCCAAACCTCCTGAAATACATCTAATGTGTCTCCTAGTGTATGAAGGATATGTTCAGTAGCGCAAATGGTTGAGAACTTGAAGTAGCCTTTCTCAACCAAGGTTCTGTGAAACTGTAGGGTTCTCCCAGCGATGACAAGGGGTTCCTTGAATATTGAACATTGGCAGACTGGCCCCCTTCTTGATGGTGCCCGCAAAATTCTGGCCCCAATGCTACTTCACAGAATCAACAGCATGGAACTAGGAGAACTTCTCCTCTAGTTTCTTAGGTAAGTAACCACAGACACCATCATGTTAGCAGTCTGTAGGAGAAGCATAAAAAGATCACACAGATCACTGTTCAATCCATCATCTAAAAATGGAAAGAGTATGGCACAACTGCAAACCTACCAAGACATGGTCGTCCACCTAAACTGACAGGCCGGGCAAGGCAGTGGCGGCTGGTGCTCAAAAAATTTTTTTTGGGGGGGGGGGTGGGGGAGGGGGCGCAAACAAACTGAAAAATTCTGAAAAATACTGAGAAAAAACATCAATTGCAGCCTCACTGTGCCCATCAAATGCAGCCACCGTGCCATTAATTGCAGCCACTGTGCCCATCAATTGCAGCCACTGTGCCCATCAAATGCAGCCACTGTGCCCATCAAATGCAGCCACTGTGCCCATCAAATGCAGCCACTGTGCCATCAATTGCTGAAACTGTGTCCATCAAATGTAGCCACTATGCCCATCAAATACAGCCACTGTGCCCATCAAATGCTGCCACTGTGCCCATCAAATGCCGCCACTGTGCCCATCAAATGCTGCTACTGTGCACATCAAATGGTGTTAGTGTGTCATCAAATGCCGCCATTGTGCCCATCAATTGCAGCCACTGTGCCATCAAATGCAGCCACTGTGCCAATCAAATGCTGCCACTGTGCCCATCAAATGCTGCCACTGTGCCGTCAAATGGCGCCACTGTGCCCATCAACTGCAGCCACTCTGCCCATCAAATGCTGCCACTGTGCCATCAAATGCCGCCACTGTGCCCATCAATTGCTGCCACTGTGCCATCAAATGCCGCCACTGTGCCATAAAATGCTGCCACTGTGCCCATAAAATGCTGCCACTGTGCCCATCAAATGCTGCCACTGTGCCCCATCAAATGCCGCCACTGTGCCCCATCAAATGCCACCACTCTGCCCATCAAAAGTTGTCACTCTGACCCCCCTGCCCGTTTGCCGTCTGACCGGCACTTACCCTATCTCGTGGCGGGTCAGGCAGTGGGTGATGGCGGTGAGCTGTGGGACCTTGCAGCGGCTTAGACAGCGGCGAGCTGTGCCCTCCATGCATCTTCTCCCCTCCTCCTGATAGGCATCCAATAGCAGCGCCTGTCCTTTCAGCCAATCAGGTGAGGGGTAACAGATCCACACTTCCTGATTGGTGGAGAAGCGGTTCAGTGTTAGAAAAACGAATATCCATTCGCTTTTCTAACACATCTGGGTGGACTCCGAGCGCAATGCTTTGCGTTCCGAGTTCACCTTTTTTGAAGCCTATTAAAGCCTATGGCTCTAATCAGGGGCTTCAAAAATACACCCCCGCCACTGTAATTCAGGCGCCTGGCGAAAAGGGGCCGGGTGCCTGAATAGGGGGTGGTGACGCTGGCGGCTATGGAAAAATTCATGCATTGCAAGAATCTATCCATTATTCATCGAGGGGGTGGTTGGAGAAAAGGGACGGTGCCTGTGCGCCCTGGGCCCCTGGGGCAAGGAGAGCATTAAACAGAGAAGCAGCCAAGAGGCCCATGGTAACTCTGGAGGAGCTGCAGAGATCCACAGTTCAGGTGGGAGAATCTGTCCACAGGACAACTATTAGTCGTGTTCTCCACAAATCTGACCTTTATGGAAGAGTGGCAAGAAGAAAGACATTGTTGAAAGAAAGCCATAAGAAGTCTCGTTTGCAGTTTGTGAGAAGCCATGTGGGGGACACAGCAAACATGTGGAAGAAGGTGCTCTGGTCAGATGAGATCAAAATTGAACTTTTTGGCCTAAAAGCAAAACAATATGTGTGGCGGAAAACTAACACTGCACATCACCCCCACCGTGAAACATGGTGGTGGGTGCATAATGTTGTGGGGATGCTTTTCTTCAGCAGGGACAGGGAAGTTGGTCAGAGTTGATGGGAAGAAGGATGGAGCCAAATACAGGGGAATATTAGAAGAAAACCTGTTAGAGTCTGCAAAAGACTTGAGACTGGGGCGGAGGTTCACCTTCCAGCAGGACAACGACCCTAAACATACAGCCAGAGCTACAATGGAATGGTTTAGATCAAAGCATATTCATGTGTTAGAATGGCCCAGTCATAGTCCAGACCTAAATCCAATTGAGAATCGGTGGAAAGACTTGAAAATTGCTGTTCACAGACGCTCTCCATCCAATCTGACAGAGCTTGAGATATTTTGCAAAGAAGAATGGACAAAAATGTCCCTCTCTAGATGTGCAAAGCTGGTAGAGACATCCCCAAAAAGACTTGCAGCTGTAATTGCAGTGAAAGGAGGTTCTACAAAGTATTGACTCCGGGGGGCGCTATACAAATGTACCCCACACACATATTCATTTGTAAAAATAAATCCCAATAAATTAAATTTACTTTTTTGGTTTTAACATGACAAAATGTTAAAAATTTCAATGGGGGTATGAATACTTTTTCAAGGCACTGTATGGTCTTACCTTAGGAAATTTCCCAGGGCGGGGAGGAATACAATGTTGTATTCTGATAAATGCAATTAATAACTATAGGAATAGTATTGTGTATGAATCATCTTTACATCTTTACATACCATTTTTTTAATGTTTCCTCACATTTATATTCACATGAGGCTGTCCAGCAAAAACACAGATTTTAGTAACAGTGCTAAGCCAAGTAAAAATAAAGCGCAAAGAAATGCAAGAAAAGCTTGCTGTAAAAACAGTGAACTCCACCTAGTGAAAAAATAAAAATAAACTAAAAGCAGCTCCAGTTTTGCTTTTAAAATTATTAAAAATACTATATCAAACGTATACAGTGAATATTAATAATAATCTAAAATAAATATTACATACATGCAAAGAATGTGTGAAACCAATCCTGTGCAAATAATACATTAGTGTCCATTCCACCATAAGTCCACAAGTGTTCTTCAATGCAGAGTCTATATGGTGCTCTACTTTAAATCCAAATAAGGGTTCCACTCCACAATAGTGTCCTAATTCCACCGCACCAATTGTGCACACCCTTCTGGAATGCCCAAACTCACCAAAATGGATGGGCCTAAGTTTTGCAACAACAGTTCGAAAAGCACATTATGATACGATATCTCCTTACTACTGCCTATGGTGGGTAGATGGACGTGCATTTCTAGAGCACCATTTAAAAACAGTGGCCTTTCTTCTAAATGTGCCTCTCCTCCCTGTAATCGTGGGCCGCCGGTGAACATCGAGTTCGCAGGACCCACGGGCACGCTCCCGCGGCACGCGCACACGCCCGCTAGGCGGCAAATTCAAAGGGACGTACAGGTACGCCCCTTTTGCCTGCCCGTGCCATTCTGCCAACGTAAATCAGCGTGTGGCGGTGGGCAAGTGGTTAACGTGTTACTAAACCCACAACAGTAAAATCAGTCTGTATATGCAGTAAAGCTTTCTTGTTATACTCACTGTGGAACCTAAGGGGTTAATCCCCTTCACTGTGTATAAAGGCTGTTAGATCCTGTCCTCTCTGATCCTCCTCTTCTTTCACTGTCTCCAAAAAAATAACCTGATATTTACAGAGGCAGTAGACGGGCTGCACATGCTCAGTTTGGTGTGTACTGCTAAAGAGTTTTTTTTTTTCTTGGGAGGGTGCATGTGATCAGCGCAGGGCCAATCAGCACTGTCCAGACAGAGGATCAGGGGAGAATGAAAACTCCTCCTACAAGCTTTTCTAGGAACTGGTAGAAGAGTGCTATATACTGCTGATGAGAAAAGGTATTTAGCAGTTTAAATTTACTAAAATAATTGAATTTCCATGTTCTGTGTACTGTGGGAGACCAGATATAGTGAATGCAGGTTCCTGGGTTTAGTAACACTTTAAAGCGGGGATATGCAATTAACAGACCTCCAGCTGTTGAAGAACTACAAGTCCCATGAGGCATAGCAAGACTCTGACAGCACAAGCATAACACCCAGACGCAGAGGCATGATGGGACTTGTAGTTTCACAACAGCTGGAGGTCCGCTAATTGCATATCCCTGCTTTAAAGTATCAGTGGTGAATCCATAGAGTTCTCAACGAGTCATTACCTGTGCTCAACTTCAACCTCAACTGTCCTTTTTTTCCCATAAATAGAGCTTTCTTTTGGTGGTATTTGATCACCTCTGCAATTTTTATTTTTTGCGCTATAAACAAAAAAAGAGCGACAATTTGAAAAAAAATTTTTTTTTTACTTTCCGCTATAAAACATTTCCAAAAAAAAATGTAAAAAAACTAATTTATTCATCAGTTTAGGCCAATATGTATCCTGCTACATAAAAATCGCAATAAGCGTATCTTGATTGGTTTGCGCAAAAGTTATAGCGTCTACAAAATAAAGGATAGATTTATGGCATTTTATTATTATTTTTTTTCACTAGTAATGGCGGTGTAATGGAAATTTGTAAGTTCTGTATATAATTGTATTCTATTTTGTACGTATTGCACACCGCCCTCACTGTGCACACGGCACTAATAATGTTTTCAGTACATTTTTACATTCTTTCGAGTCCTGATTAAAATTAGCCTGCCTATGTTACGCCCCTTGTTACCATAAACGTACAATTGTAATATTAATGTGATACCTACGTAATCATGTGTATAAAAACCTTCAATTGCGTCATAATAAAGAAGAACAGTTATTTGGAAAGATGCTGAGCATATCTTTTGTGTCTGTTCCCTACTGCAGTAGTTATTATTAATTTGGACACCTAACTGACATTTTTGACACTTTTTTGGGAACCAGTGACATTATTACAGTAATCAGTGCTAAAAATATGCACCGTTATGCCCCGTTACACACGGTCGGATTTTCCGATGGAAAATGTCCGATCGGAGCGTGTTGTCTGAAATTCCGACCGTGTGTGGGCTCCATCGGACATTTTCCATCGGATTTTCCGACACACAAAGTTTGAGAGCAGGATATAAAATTTTCCGACAACAAAATCCGTTGTCGGAAATTCCGATCGTGTGTACACAAATCCGACGGACAAAGTGCCACGCATGCTCAGAATAAATAAAGAGATGAAAGCTATTGGCCACTGCCCCGTTTATAGTCCCGACGTACGTGTTTTACGTCACCGCGTTCAGAACGATCGGATTTTCCGACAACTTTATGCGACCGTGTGTATGCAAGACAAGTTTGAGCCAACATCCGTCGGAAAAAATCCTAGGATTTTGTTGTCCGAATGTCCGAACAAAGTCCGACCGTATGTACAGGGCATTATTGTACTAATGACACTGGCAGGGAAGGAGTTAACATCAGGGGCGATCAAGGGGTTATATGTGTTGCCTGTTTGTGTTTTCTAACTGTATGCGGGGGACTGTGTGACTGGCGAAACACACAGATCCATCTTCCTTCATAGCAGAAAGACGGGATCTATGTGATCTCCCCCTGTCAGAACGGAGATCTGCCTTGTTTACACAGGCAGATCCTCGTTCTGTCACTGCGGGGAACGCTGATTGGCTCCCCCGCTGGCCAATGGGAGCGTGCGCGCACCCACAGAAGCGAGTTCACGAGCCGACGTACAGCTACGGCGATTTGCGGGATCGTGCCAACCTGCCGCAGTATAATGACGGCGGCTGGTCGGCAATCGGTTAAAAGAGTAAGTAAAGGTATTTCTTTACTTTATAGTTTTGGATAGAGTGTATAAGGGATATACCCCTGTTTCTCAACTTGTGGCCCTTTGGCACTTGCTGTGCGGCCCTTGGACCCCAGCAGCCAGTAATGGAAATACTGATTGGTAAAAGGGCTGTAATGTTAGTGAGCTCTAGCAGTCTCAAGTATCTTGTTTCAAGTCGCTGACTGTCCCCTGCAGCCCCCAATAATTCCTGTATTATTCCCCCAGTCTCTCTTCATCTCCTGTAATACAGAATGTATGCTGTCTCAGCCTGCTGCACACAGAAGGCTTTTTATCCTAATGCATAGAATACATTAAGATAAAACACCTTCTGCCTTTACAATCACTTTAAATAATGCATTACAATTTAACTAAACCCATTCGTTTTTAGTCGACTAAAATGTACTGCGAATTTTAGTCGACTAAAATACAACTAAAACAATTCAGATGACTAAAATACGACTAAAACTAAAATGGCCTTTTAGTCAAAAAACTATGGCCGGCCATAGACGGTTTGAATCATGCTGAACCAGCCGAGATCCGAAAACATTAATGGGCAGGCTGAATGTACCAAGTTGAATGATCGATCAACTTGGGTACAACCAGCCTGCCAGATTTGCTTGAGATTATCGCAAGTGGCTGCTATAGCCGCTAGTGATAATCGCGGTCTTCTCTAAGCGGGAACGGCTCCCCACCCTGCTCCCCCCAGGAGAAGACAATTGCTTGGCCGGAGGGAGTCCCCTGTCAATACTGTCTGTGTTGATGGAGGAATCGTGTGAATTTCTTTGGTTACAGGAAAAAAATTTGCACTGTCTATGGCCTGCCTAAGACTAAAACTTAATCGGAAATTGACCTCATAATTAACCCTGCTGGTGACCATTGTCATCAAGCGAGGACAATCCAAACCTTCTGAGTTGTCAAGAGGTGAGGGGTAATCCTCCAATGAGAAAACTTCCTCTGGGGACAATTCTCTAAGCTGGGAATTTCCATTAAAGAGATTTCCTCTCATTTCCTGTTGTGTCTTCAAGTCGGGAATTGAAGGTAAATCTTCCCAGCAGGACATGGGTAGTGGACAATAACCTGACAAAGGTTTTAACCTTTCCCAAGTCTATCCAAAACTAAAGAAAAAACGTTTTGGCTTGACATTCATTTTAAAGTATAAAATGGCTTGTATAACAGTTGTTTACTGTATATCAGGAAGGTGGAGTTTTCCTTTAAGTGTTTGGGTCAGCGATTGAAGCGTAGTGACAGCCGATCTGCGGAGACAGCATTCAATGAACACAATAAAAGTCATGACAGCACATAGTAGAATCCTTCACAGCTGCCAAGACATCTTGTTTTCACAGGACAGACGCTTGACTACAGAGCAATAAGCCAAGAATAATATACTGTCTTTTAAGAGACTAAGTAGAAAAAAATCTCTGTCTTATAAACATGGTGTGGAGAAGCATGCCAGCGATTATAAATCCTCAATCTTTAAAAGAAAACCAGAGTAGGAGTTGCAGGAGGTCAGTTGTGGGGAGATGCGAGGCATAGCACGGAGGAGAAAAATCTCTGATCCATCCAGCTAAAATTCCTCATCAGATCCTGGGACAGATAGACACATGAGGACACAGCCAACTAACTCTTTGTGGGTCTAAAACACCATCAAACTCAGGAGAATTCAGTTTAGGAAATAGCAGGCATTTGGGGGGCTCTGTCACCCTTTGGCTCCTTTGGAAACTCCAACAAAGAGATCCCCTTGCCATATTTCCTGACTTTGCTCTTGTACATTTGGGAGCTTTGAGTATTTATGACAACCTTTGTATGTTCCAGCTCCTTCTGTCCTTCGGAAGCTTTAAGTGTTCCTAACAACCTTTGTGTGTTCCAGCTCATGCTGTCATTTAGGAGCCTTGAGTGTTCCCGACAACCTTTGTGTGTTCCAGCTCATTCTGTTCCTTTGGAAGCTCTGAGTGTTCCTAACAACCTTTGTGTGTTCTAGCTCATTCTGTCCTGTGGGAGCTTTGAGTGTTCCTGACAACCTTTTCGCGTTCCAGCTCGTTCTGTCATTTAGGAGCTTTGAGTGTTTCCAACAACCTTTGTGTGTTCCAGCTCGTTCTGTCATTTAGGCGCTTTGGGTGTTCCCGACAACCTTTGTGTGTTACAGCTCATTCTATTCCTTTGGAAGCTCTAAACGTTCCTAACAACCTTTGTGTGTTCTAGCTCATTCTGTCCTTTGGGAGCTTTGAGTGTTCCTGACAACCTTTTTGTGTTCCAGCTCGTTCTGTAATTTAGGAGCTTTGAGTGTTTCCGACAACCTTTGTGTGTTCCAGCTCATTCTGTTCCTTTGGAAGCTCCGAGTGTATCCAAACAAGCTTTGTGTGTTCTAGCTCATTCTGTCCTTTGGGAGCTTTGAGTGTTCCTGACAAACTTTTTGTGTTCCAGCTTGTTCTGTAATTTAGGAGCTTTGAGTGTTTCTGACAACCTTTGTGTGTTCCAGCTCATTCTGTTCCTTTGGAAGCTTTGAGTGTTCCTAACAACCTTTGTGTGTTCTAGCTCATTCTGTCTTTTGGGAGATTTTTGTGTTCTAGCTCATTCTGTCATTTAGGAGCCTTGAGTATTCCCGACAACCTATGTGTGTTACAGCTCCTTCTGTTTCTTTTGAAGCTCTGAGTGTTCCTAACAACCTTTGTATGTTCTAGCTCATTCTGTCCTTTGGGAGCTTTTTGTGTTCCAGCTCGTTCTGTCATTTAGGAGCTTTGAGTGTTTCCGACAACCTTTGTGTGTTCCAGCTCATTCTGTCCTTTGGGAGCTTTGAGTGTTCCTGACAACTTTTGTGTGTTCCAGCTCATTCTGTCATTTAGGACATTGTTTCTTAACAGGACCCACTAACAGGCCTGTTAGTGGGTCCTGAGGACAGGAGTTGAGAATCACTGATTTAGGAGCTTTGAGCGTTCCCGACAATCTTTTTGTGTTCCAGCTCATTCTGTTCCTTGGGAGCTTTGAGTGTTCCTGACAACCTTTTTGTGTTTTAGCTCGTTCTCTCATTTAGGAGCTTTGAGTGTTTCCGACAACCTTTATGTGTTCCAGCTCATTCTGTTCCTTTGGAAACTTTGAGTGTTCCTAACAACCTTTGTGTGTTCCAGCTCATTCTGTCATTTAGGACAGTGGTTTTCAACTCCTGTCCTCAGGACCCACTAACAGGCCAGTTTTGCAAGATGACTGAAATACATCACAGGTGATATAATTTGCTGCTTAGTGATTGCAGTATTCTAGTCTGCATCTCCCAAAGGTCATACTTAAATTCTGGCCTGTTAGTGGGTCCTGAAGACAGGAGTTGAGAATCATTGATTTAGGAGCTTTGAGCGTTCCTGACAACCTTTCTGTGTTCCAGCTTATTTTGTTATTTAGGAGCTTTGAATTTTCCCAACAACCTTTGTGTGTTCCAGCTCCTCTTGTCCTTTGGAAGCTTCCAGTGTTCATGACAACCTTTGTGTGTTCCAGCTCATTCTGTTCCTTGGGAGCTTTGAGTATTCCTGACAACCTTTGTGTGTTCTAGATCATTCTGTTCCTTTGGGAGCTTTGAGTATTCCTGACAACCTTTGTGTGTTCCAGCTCATTCTGTTCCTTGGGAGCTTTGAGTATTCCTGACAACCTTTGTGTGTTCCAGCTCCTTCTGTTCCTTGGGAGCTTTGAGTGTTCCTGACAACCTTTTTGTGTTCCAGCTCGTTCTCTTATTTAGGAGCTTTGAGTGTTTCCGACAACCTTTGTGTGTTCCAGCTCATTCTGTTCCTTTGCAAGCTTCTCTGGTGTAGAACACTATATTCTCTAGTGTAGAACACTATACCTCCCTTATATGACTTTTTGTTGGTTGTCTTTTTAGTGCAGAACACTCAGAATAGTCAGAAAACCATTGCAGTCATGTTCCCATCTCTTACCAGACTCATCCCACAGGTGGATCACACTTCAGATGTATCTTTCTCACACATGAGGTGCTTCTCTTTAGGCCCTGAGGCCATCCTAAACCAAGCAACAGGACCTGTTAGACAAAGGTGGAAAGGTTTCTTCATCTTCCCCTGTGTCTATCTTTGTTCACCCTGGTGGTTCAGGCATGTCGAGCTCCCTTTCTCTCTTTCCAGCACAGAACTACATCATGCCAACCTGGGGTGTCCTGCTCCAATACTGAAACTTCCTGGGCACAACCCACAGGAGGTCTTTGAGGCCTAGTTCACACCTATGCATTTTTAGTGCTTTTTGCATTTTGTATGTTCCATAGGAAAACATGGTAAATGGACTGTAGTGCAAATCTGCAAAATGCACTAATAATGCATAGGTGTGAACCAGGCCTTAGACCCCATATGTCTCAAAAAGAGAACCTGTCACCAAAAAAAAAAATCATCATGTGATGAAAAAAGTTAAGTAAGAAAAAAAAGTAAGTTGTCAAAAATTAAAGTTACACCCAAGCACATAAAATCCCCTCCAAAAAACTTTTTAAAGCACGCCCACATACACGGTTGTACAAGCGCAAACATATGTATATACAGATTGCAATACAGATGTTACATATTGCCTTGCACAATGGAGTGAGAGCAATATTTCTAGCACCAGACCTCCTCCATAATGCTAAACTGATGACCTGGTGGGGGGCTTTTAAAGAGTTGCCTATGGAAAATAGAGGGTACTGAAGTTTTTTGCGTGTGCACGCAAATTTAGGGTGTTGTTAAACCCAAAACAGTAAAATCAGTCTGTATAAGCAGTAAAACATGCTTGTTTTACTCACTGTGGAACCTAAGGGGTTAATCCTCCACATTGTGTAAAAAGTCTGTTTGATCCTGTCTTCTTTCACCCCCCCCTTCTTCCACTGTCCCCAATCCATCTCCTGATAGAGCAGAGGCAAGGGGACAAGCTGCACATGCTCAGTTTAGTGTATATTGCTAGAGAGTTTTTTTTTTTCTTGGGAGAGTGCATGTGGTCAGCACAGGGCCAATCGGCACTGTCCAGACAGAGGGTCAGGGGTCCTGCAGCCTCATAGGACAGTCATAGGAAAATGAAAACTCCTCCTACAAGCTTTAACCAGACACCGATAGAAGTCACAAGACTGCTATGTACTGCTGATGAGAAAAGGTATTTAGCAGTTTATATTTACAAAAACGGTTGAATTTCCATGTTCTGTGTACCATGGGAGACCAGATATAGTGAATGCAGAGTCCTGGGTTTAGTAATGCCACATACACACGGTCGGACTTTCCGACGTGAAATGTTCGATGTGAGCTTGTTGTCGGAAAGTCTGACCATGTGGACCAAGTCTGCTCCATCGGACATTTGCTGTCAGAATTTCCGCACACAAATGTTTGAGAGCAGGTTCTCAAATTTTCCGCCAACTAAACTTTGTAGTCAGAAATTTCGATCGTGTGTACACAAGTCTGTCGTACAAAAGTTGCACGCATGCTCGGAATCAAGCAGAAGGCGCCGCACCGGCTATTGAACTAAATTTTTCTCTGCTCGTCGCACGTGTTGTACGTCACTGCGTTCTCGACGTTCAGAATTTCCGACAACATTTGTGTGACCGTGTGTATGCAAGACGAGTTTGAGCCAACATCCTTCGGAAAAAAAACCCCACGGTTTTGTTGGCGGAAAGTCCGATCGTGCGTACGCGGCATTTCACTTTAAGGTTTGACATGTCGGGTATCTATTTATTCGGTGCAGCTTTATCTTTTATATTTTACCCCAAAATTGGGTGATTTATTGCATTTGCGTGCCCTAAAATTAAATTTAGAGTATTATTTCCTGAAATTTTGCATTTCCTAGACCAGTGATGGCGAAGCTTGGCACCCCAGATGTTTTGGAACTACCGTATATACTCGAGTATAAGTCGAGTTTTTCAGCACATTTTTTTGTGCTGAAAGTGCCCCCCTCGACTTATACTCGAGTTAAGCACTTTTCTGCAGCAAAAAAATTCATTTTCTGAACTGACTTTGGGGCCCCGTATGTCAGGGCCACTTGGTGCTAGGAACCCCAAATTTGGTGTGCAAACCCAGTAGAACTGGTCCCACAACATATTTAAAGGAGGAGTTTCTAGCACTAAATGGCCTCGAGATACGGGGCCCCAAAATCAGTTCGGAAAATGTCATTCTCTGCTGCAGAAAAGTGCTTGACATTTTCTGAACCGAATTTGGGGCCCCATATCTCAGGGCCACTTAGTGCCCTTAGAAACTCCAGCTTTGGATAATTTATGGTGCTAGTTCCACTGGGTTTGCACACCAAATTTGGGGTTCCTAGCATTAAGTGGCCCTGAGATACTGGGGCCCCAAACTCGGTTAACTGTGTCTATCTGCAGCAATGTCATTTCGGGACCCTTTGGGTTCAGAGACCCCAAATTTTGGCTGCAGCTAGGGGGCATCTAGGAACCCTTGACTACCAAGTTTGAAGTTCGGGGGAACCTATGGCTGCAAATGGGCACAGTGAGGCTGCAAATGGGCATTGTTGACCCTCTTTTCCACTTACAGTAGCTGCACATTTCTCACCCTAGGCTTATACTCGGGTCACTAAGTTTTTCCCATTTTTTTGTGGTAAAGTAGGGCCTCGACTTATACTCGGAACGACTTATACTCGAGTATATACGGTACATTTCCCATGATGCTCAACTACACTGCAGAGTGCATGAGCATCTTGGGAAATGTAGTTCCAAAACATCTGGGGGGGCCAAGGTTCGCTATCACTGTCCTAGACCTTTGCGGTAATATCGTGCAACATAAAAAAAATTGGAATCACCACTATTTTATTCACCAGGATGTCTGCTTTAAGAAAATATATAATGCTTTGGGGGTTGGGGGGGGGGGGGGGGGGTTATGCGATCTTCAGGTCTAAAATAATTTTTTTTAAACGTGAAAAAAAAAAAAAAAACGCGAAAGTGGCTCTGGCAGCAAAAGGGTTAGACGAACGTTTCCGTGCCTGGAGCTCCCCTTTAAGCCAGCGATCCTTGCCATGGAAACGCTGGCGTGACCAATACGCCGGCAAAGATGGTTTTAGATTTTTGGTCAATGCTAAACTCTTCAGGATAAATGATTGGAAAATACGTGAGAGTGTGGAGTCTTCCATATCGGACTTGAGATCTGTAAGACATATGTTCTGTAATGAGAAGGTGATAGGGCTACGCTATATGGGCTTTATAGAAGGAATCTGTAATAAAGGCTTTTATTAATATTACTTTTTTTTTTTTTTTTTTTTAGGCATGAAAAAAGACACCTAACATCCACGTCTAAATCCTAATCCCCTTCAATTCTTCCAGATTCCCCGCACTGTTACGCAGAGCCTCAAAGGAACCAAATCCTGTGAAGTGTTTATATTCCGCACACCTGCAGCAGCAGTCACATTACATTGTTGCATATGGAAAGAATATTATAAAGTGTAATGGAAGGAAAAGCCAAGGAAAGAGAGGAGGGGGGGGGGGGCTGTGTCACTAATCCCGCCGAGTGTTAAAGAAGGCCTCCAGCCAAATGTAAACCTCTCATTCTTATGGTTATTAAAGCTGAATTGTGGGAAGATTACAAAAAAAAAATTACTGGATTTTTGCAGTTTTGTGTTCATTTAAAAAATTATTAAGTGTGTTTTATAAGCAATTAGTGTAAAGTACCTGACGTTGCCTTGGTATCGGCCAATGAAATCCCCCTGTACAGAAGAGCTTAGGCTAGGGGGAGGAAGAAGGAGCACAAGGAGGAGGCGCTGCAGTGCTCATTTGCTAACAAGGGGACATGCTGACAGGAGGAGAGAGCAGAGAGATGGACTCATCAGTCTTCTACTTTACTGCCCAATCGCAGGGAGGGGGAAGGACAAGATGACTGTTACTTAAAGTGTTAATAAACCCACAACAGTACAATCAGTCTGTATATACAGTAAAGCATGCTTGTTATACTCACTGTGGAACCCAAAGGGGTTAATCCTCTGCATCGTGTAAAAAATCTGTTTGATTCTGTCTTCTCTGATCCTCCTCTTCTTCCACTGTCCGCTGATAAATTCCTGATAACACAGAGCCTGTGGAGTCAGGCCGCACATGCTCAGTTTGGTGTGTATTGCTAAAGAGGTTTTTTTTTTTTTTTGGGAGGGTGCATGTGATCAGCACAGGGCCAATTAGCACTGTCCAGACAGAGGGTCAGGGGCCCTGCAACCTCATAGGACAGTCAGAAAACTCCTCCTACAAGCTTTAACCAGTGCTTGGCTGCACACTGATAGAGGTCACAAGACTGCTATATACCGCTGATGAGAAAAAGGTATTTAGCAGTTTATATTTACTAAAATAATTGCATTTCCATGTTCTGTGTACTGTGGGAGACCAGATATAATGAATGCAGGGTCCTGGATTTAGTAACACCTTACCACTTGACCTCCAGAAGATTTACCCCCCTTCCCGACCAGGCCATTTTTTTTGCGATATGGCACTGCGTTACTTTAACGGACAATTGCGCGGTCATGTGACGCTGTACCCAAATGAAATTGATGTCCTTTTTTACCCACAAATAGAGATTTCTGTTGGGGGTATTTGATGACCTCTGCATTTTTTATTTTTTTGTGCTATAAAAAAAAAAAAAAACAATTTTGAAAAAAAAAAACTACATTTTTTACTTTCTGTTATAAACATATCTAATAATTGCTGCTGGAATTCCACAATATCTCTCTATAGTTAAAATTAACTGTTACCTACATGGTTTCTGGACTTTGTTGCATAATTGTAAGAAAATGTATTTGTACCACTGCAGATTTGTACCATATATGAATGACCTGAATGTTGTATCATACTTGACTCTTCTATAATAAAAACTGACATTTTAACCATGAAAAAACATATCTAATCAAAAAATTGATAGGTGGCTCTTCACCAGAATAGTGTCTGGTACAGCAGATAGTGACACTAGGTGTTAGGCCCCTTTTAGGTAAAGCTCTCCCAAGAGTGATGTCAGGGGTGAGACAGATGTAAAAAAAACACAGATTTATACATACTGTCCCTGGTTTTACTGAGGCTGGCAACCCTGATGGGGTCCCCTAGTGGCCCAGGGCCCTTGGGCAGTGCCCGAGTGGCTCAATAGTCAGTCCGCCCCTGCAGTGGACCTGTATGCAGGAGGAGCCAGCTGTAGACATTCTGATCCTTGGGAGGGGGGGGCTAGGGCAGATCACAATAGGGCTTTTAGGCCAGGCTGGGGATCCCAAGAGATATACCCAGCTTGGAGGGGTCTACAGAGAACACAGTCCTGTGAGTACTTATGATCCTGGGCAGAGGAGAGACTAGGTGGCTGTGTGGTGCTACACATGCTTTCGCTGGTGATTACTGCGGATCGTCCACTGTATGTGATTGACTGTGTACGTCAAGTGATTCCAGAATGTGTGTTCTAGTGATGTGACTGTCTTGCCATTCCCTGAACAACATCAGTAAAGTGCTGTGAAACTATTGCGTAGACATTCCTTCTTATGGATACAAATGTCAGTGGCCGGGAATGTTGTGAGGAGGACTATGGCAAGGAGCAGGGCACAAAATGGCGGAGGGGGTCGGGCTCAGCGGGTGGGATTTTGTTCTAGCAGGGCTGGGGCAAAGGTAGGACCTTGAGCTTGGGTGCCAAAACTAGCCAACCAAAAGACCCCCTCTTACATACATTATACCTTCTATTGAAATATACGGATGATGCCACTGTATTCATAAAAAAAAAGTACATTTTCTCATAGCCAGTATACAGCAGTCACATGTCTTTCCCCAGCTCTTTCTGTTTGTCAGGGAAACATCGGCAGGACGAGGTTCTATTGAGTTAACAAAGGTACACTGTAATGATACCTGGAGGGGGGTCTGACAGTCACAGACGCCTCTAGCCTGTCTCCATTGTGTTTATATACTTAGAAGCACAGGGAGGTGAAGCCTTCGCCAATTAAAATGTAATATCCCAATTCCCATCCCCATAGTGTAGAGCTGTTTAGTGGGCATGGAGGTGAAGGGAGGGAGTGGGCTGTCATTTATCCCCACGCCCACAAGTGTCACTCTATAGTCACATGAGCTGCTCAAGGAGGAAATTCTTGGCCTAACAGTGACTGCAGCCAATCAGATCTTCAGGTATTCAGAAGGCCGCAGGTTCTGACTGTCAGAATACAATAGTCATCAGAGGAGGTTCCTCCACGTTCACTGTTTGGAATCTATTGTTCCTGTGGTTAGTTGACCACATTGACTTTGGATAAGAGGTGCTGTGCCAAATCCGACACCATATTCGCTAAGAGATAAAGAGTCACCGCTGGGCTCTGTAGAATCACTTATCTATCAAAATTCTGCAGCAAGCCTGCCTCCTCCTAATCTGCACTTGCTGACAGCTTTTTCCTCCAACATGTAAATCTCCCTTCTACACTCACAGGAATATTTGACGCCCTTGAATCAGATATCGTTCTAACCGATCAACAGTCACTTAAACCATTTAAACTCCCCGTCCAGACAGATTCCCTGCAACTTCCTACATAAACCCTCAGTTTACATTATGTCAACCTTTGCAATAGCCTTAAATCCAACACTTACCTCTACGCCCACCCCCTTACCGCCATCTTTGCCAAGATCCGTAAACCCAATAAAGAGTTTCTTTATATAACCTGTTTCCCTCCTCCACCCTAAACTAAAAATTCCTCAAAAAGACCCATTACTTCATTTAGAAGGGTCTTCCGTCTGATCCATGTAGCTCAGGAGGACATTCCTGAAAAGCTCTTATCTTGTTATTTACAAAAGGAGTTTCATGGTGCTCTTTGGCTATTGCCTTGGAGAAATGGGGCCCTCTTCTTCGATGAGGTGCAGCTCCCCGTGACATGCTTGTGGCCTGAATTCATTGTGAAAGGTGGTTCTTTATGTCCTTAACCATTTTTAGGGTGCCCTCATCAGAGATGTTTCCTATCGTCATCACAGTGGCCTTACACTCTACCACCATTTCCATCCAAGATGAGTTAACTATTAAAGACACTAACACTTTGTCTATTCGAGGAAAAGTGACCATGCTTTCTGATAGCCCATAGAACATTGGGGTTGATTTACTAAAGCTGGCGCACTCAGAATCTGGTGCAGCTGTGCATGGTAGACAATCAGCTTCTAATCTCATCTTCTTCAATTGAGCTTTGGCAATAAAACCTGGAAGCTGATTGGTTTCTATGCAGAAGTGAGCCAGATTTTGCACTCTCCAGCTTTAGTAAATAAACCCCCTTGTGTATGGGGGGGGGGCAGGATGTCATTTAAGTGCAGACTTTATTTGACAGCACCCGCTCTCTCTTTTTCATGTCATTCTACCATCTAATTTTATCTCTCCTTTCTTTTCTCTTCCTTACTTTTTTTTCCCAGCCCGATCTGTTTATTATTTTACATTGCTCAATTTGGCTAAAGAAAATCACCAGACCTACCATGTTTTTGTTTACTGTAATGTGGCTCAGTAAAATAACTGTAGGAGATTTTGGAGATAGGCAATGGCTAATAATAGCTGTCAAAAACAAATTTGTGTCCCTTTCTAATGCATGCAACTGCACTGGAATGGTTGACCTTCCTGGACTGCAGTTCAAACGCACCTCAACAAGACATGCTGCATTAAAAAAAATGCAAGTGCAAGGCAAAAGAGCATCAAACACAGGAAAACCAGGCTCGTCGGCATGAGCCCTTAGAAAACCTACTAAAAATCGCTGCGTTGCTACTTTTAAAAAAAAAAGTTAAAGGGTTAACTACTCGTTTAGGTCTAGGAGGCATTGAAAAGTAGATTTACTTACCTGATCCTCCGTGCCGCTAGACTGGTCCCTGCAGCATGTTCTCCCCCATGCTCCATTGGTCTAAGGCAGTGCCTTTTTCTGGTCCTTTGGCTATTCCTCCAACTGACTCCAATGATGGGGCACTATTCTTCTAACTGACACCAATAATGGGACACTATTCCTCCCACTGACACTATTAATGGGTCACTATTCCTCCTGCTGACACCAATGATGGAGCACTCTTCCTCCCAGATTTATTAATAGTATGTGGGGGGGAGATAGAATTTTCCAGATGTCTCTAAAACAGGAAAAGAAGGAACATTTGCGTGGAGTTCACCTGTATGCACCAATCCTCAAACAAGGGGGAAAAGTAGGAGCCATTTCAAGGCTATATATTTGCGTGCTGTGAAAAACAATCTGGTAATGGGTACTCTAACCTCTGGCAGAAAAGTTTCCTCATCTAGATACCCCAGAACACATGTCAGTGGATCATTACCAAGGTGTGTCTGGAAAATCTTATTAATAGTGTCCACTACCATGTGCCAGTAACAAAACAATTTAGAGCATTTCCAGAGCATATGAAGGAGATCCGCTGGGGATCCTCAACACCGTGGACCATCTGGGTCCTCTCAGCATTTTCCCTGGAATAGTTTTAATGGTGTTCAATACACCCAATAGAGCACAAACAATTGGGACAAGCGTTGCGTAGGTGAAAGTGACACCAATGAAACTTGGTCCAAAACAGTTTGTCAGATGTCATCCCCAATCCCCCTAATGTCCTTCTCTCATACTTTCCTACCAGGGAGTGATAAGTTATCCAGGAATCTGTCTAGCAGTTGCATGTAAAGAGAAGATATAAGTGTCTTTGTTCTGTATCTGTGGCTGTAGCGAGAGTCTCCATGAGTGGAGTAGAAATCAGGTGTAAACTAATCGATTTAACTTGGACAGAAAGCGCATGTCAAATCTGGAGATACTGGTAAAATCTGCGGGAGGAGATTTGGTATTCCTCCTGTAAATCTTGAAAAGACCTCAATACTTTGGGTGCTGCTGGAATTCGAGATTGAACATTTGCAATGGGGCACTTATCCCAATGGTAGCTGTCAGTGGTACAATTTATTCCCATCAACTATTTCTCCCTAACAGGATGGAAGGAATAAAATTCTCACCAAGGTTCTAAACCTTCACACTATCCAAGCCAAAGCCAAATGTTTTGGCTGGTGCTCCACTTTAAACAGCTGTCTGCACATAGCCCATTACTCTGACTTGATATATTACTTCTAATTAATTTTCAATGTTTTTTTTTTTTGGAGGAATAAAGCCAGAGTTTTCTAGACAACACATCCGCAAGTATACATTGAAACAATTGAAGGACTGAAATTACGGAAAATACACCATAATTTGGCTGAAAAGCTAATTTGGGCTCCCTCCTAAATGATCCGCTTTTAATAATGTGTCCAAGGACTACAGAATGTCCATCATAAACATCTGTGTTCTTTCAGCCATCATTATTAAGCCTTTCTTCAAAATGTTAATTGTGTGTATAATTCTGGGAGTTAATGTTGTGTTTGTCCGTTCTAGTGACCGGCTCCACTTCTGGAGCATAGAGGAATCCTACCACCAAAAATGTAGCTTCTTATACATTAATGGATTTATGATGCAGTAGTGAATCTCTTAAGGTGGAACTATGCGAATAATGCACAAAATACATATACTGTATGCTGCAGTCAATAGTATTAAAGCACCATATTTTTTTTTTTGGTTTTTCTAAGCCCCAAACCCCCGTTATATCGTTTTACCATTTTTCGATCCTGCCAGTAGATGTTTTATCTTTAACAGGGTGACAACGCTGTTCATTCCGCAGGGAAATCGCACAACAGCGTTGTCAACCTGGACAGGGAAGTCTAGAAAGAAGATAGAAAAGGATGCTCCTTACATTGGTGGTAAAGAATGCTCCTTACATTGGTGGTTGGAAAGTTCTCATTTTTCAAGGAACCCCTAACAACCTTTGAAAGAACCCTAGTTGAGAAAGGCTGTTCTAAAGGAGGATGTGACCAAAGATTTTAAGTAAAATGAGCTTTTAACTTAGGTTTTTTTTTTTTAACTAACATAGGGACAATATGGGAGGGGTGTTAGTGCCCAGAGATACACTTTAAATACCCGCTATGAGTTTTCATAACATAGTTGGTGTCTAACACAGAAGTAGGAGGTTAGATAAAACAGATTCCCTGCAAAGGCCCCATCCACAGAAATTCCCGGTCCAACTGTATTTTTAAAAAAAGTGGAAAAAAGGGTATGAAGAAATTAGAAGCCTTCCCCTGCGCAATCTTGTTTTTAGTTATTGAAACATACGGACTGAATCTGACAGACTTTGGTTTGGTTTGATACAGTTTTAATTGACAAAAGAAAAAAAAGAAATTCTTTGCATATTACAAGCTATAGCAGTGAGCCATCTCCTAAGTGATTTTCTGTCTCCACCAGTTCCTCGAAACAGGAGAGGAAGTGAAGTTTCACTGTCAGGATTCCAAACTTTTCTCAGCTTTCTTGCATTTTTTGTAGGGGGACTCAATCCAAAAATAAGTTTAAGGGAAAAGTAAACATTAAAATAGAAGGGGCTTAATATGAAACAGCTAGAAATAACATTTACAAATATTTCTGCACACATTTTAGAAACCAGTCAAAGCTGAATTTAGTTCCCCCTTGCTTCTGTGGAATGGGGGACCACAAGAGGAAAATCTGTGTCTTGAGGCACATGTAGTGCTGGACAAATACCTGAAGACAGTGTGCCTCTGTTAAATTTGGAAGAAGTGGGCTTGGGTTTGAACCGTGACCAGGTCTTAGCTAGTGTCTCTGTCCTTGGCCAGGTCTTTGCTGGGGTCTCTATCCCTGCTCAGGTGTCTGCTGGTGTCTTTCTCCTTGGTCAGATCTCTGCTGGTGTCTCTATCCTTGGCCATATATCTGCTGGTGTCCCTGACCTCTTTGCTGGGGTCTCTATCCCCGGCCAGGTCTCTGCTTGTGTCTCCATTTTTGACCAGATCTCTGCTGGTGTCTATATCCTTGACCAGATCACTGCTAGTGTCTCGATCCTTGGCCAGGTCTCTACTGGTGTTTCTAACCTTGACCAGATCACTGCCGGTGTCCCTATCCTTGGCCAGATCTCTGTTGATGTCTCTTTCCTTGACTAGATCTATGCTGGTGTCTTTATCCTTGATCAGGTCTCTGCTAGTGTCGCTATCCTTGATCAGATCTCTGCCGGTGTCTCTATCCATGGCCATGTCTCTGCTGGTGTCTCTACCCTTGGCCAGGTCTCTGCTGATGTCTCTATCCTTGATCGGATCTCTGCTGGTGTCTCTATCCTTGATCAGATCTCTGCTGGTGTCTCTATCCTTGATCAGATCTCTGCTGGTGTCTCTATCCTTGATCAGATCTCTGCTGGTGTCTCTATCCTTGATCAGATTATTATTATTATTATTATACAGTATTCATATAGCGCCAACAGTTTACGTAGCGCTTTACAACTTGAGAGTAAACAGTACAAATACAATACAATTTGATACAGTAGGAATCAGAGGGCCCTGCTCCTTAGAGCTTACAATCTAAGAGGGAGATCTCTGCTGGTGTCTCCATCCTTGGCTAGATCTCTGATGGTGTCCCTGACCTTGGCCAGATCTCTGATGGTGTCCCTGACCTTGGCCAGATCTCTGATGGTGTCTCTATCTAGGACCCAAGGCAAGAGACTTTGCTACAGGATAGAATGAACCCGGGCGGATACCACTAAAGTGGAAGGCAAGAGGTGTCTTCTCACTGGTGGTAAACTGAGGACAAAAATGGGCTGATGCATGGCTTGAAACATCCTATAGCTCCGCACTGGTTCTTTGGGCTGATAGTGGATGATGGAGCTACAACCACATATATGCTGCCATGTCGGTACTAGGAAAAAGTATTTAAATGCCATTTTTCAACAATTCTTTGCCAACCACTGCCAATCTTTAAAACTGGCATTTGAGTGCTGCCAAAAAAATAATATGAAAGGTCAGGCCATCACACAACACAACCATCTGTTGTGTTGCAGTGCTTATAACTGTATGATATCAATGGGCATGCAAATAATAATACAGATTAGGGTGACAAGGAGATTAGCTCATCAGTCTGCTATTTCTCATATCCCAGTCAAATCCCAGGTTGGGGAGGGAGAAGACTTGTAAGTCAGGGGTGTCCAACCTGCGGAACAAGACAACTATGAAGGCAACCCAACTCAATATGTAAACTTACTTCAAAATGTTGATTTTTGGGATGAATTTTGATAAAAATGTTTACACGTAGCGAGCACGAGGCTGAAGAAAAATTTGACAGTGTCTCCTTATCGGACTTTTATAAAATTCATCTTCCCAAAAAAAAAATCTCCCACTCTTCACAATCACGCCTTATTCATGTCATCAGTTTTTGACAGCACCTACATTTGTGAACAATGATTTCCAAGGATGAAGCAGACAAAAGCAAAATTAGAATGAAAATATCTGATGAGCACCTTGAGAAATGGGGACTAAAGTGGATTTAACCAACTTTGAACGTGGTCTGGTTGTTGGTGCCAGACGGGCTGGTCTGAATATTTAAAAAACTGCTGATCTACTTGGATTTTCAAGCACAACCATCTTTTGGGTTTACAGAGAATGGTCCAAAAAAGAGAAAATATTCAGTGAGCGGCAATTGTGTGGATGAAAATGCCTTGTTGATGTCAGAAGAGAACGGGCAGACTGGTTCCAGATGTTAGAAAGGCAACAGTAACTCAACCACTCGTAACAACCAAGGTATGCAGAATATCATCTCTGAACGCACAACACATCGAACCTTGAAGCAGATGGGCTACAGCAGCAGAAAACCAAACTGTTTGCCACTCCTGTCAGCTAAGAACAGGAAACTGAGGCTACAATTCGCACAGGATCACCAAAATTGGACAAATAGAAGATTGGAAAAAACGTTGCCTGGTCTGATGAGTCTGCATTTCAGCTGCAACGCTCAGATGGTCGGGTCAGAATTTGACATAAACAACATGAAAGCATGGATCCATCCTGCCTTGTATCACCGGTTAAGGCTGGTGGTGGTGGTGTAATGGTGTGGGGGATATTTTCATGGCACACTTTGAGCCCCTTAGTACCAATTGAGCATCGTTTGAACTCCACGGCCTCCCTGAGTATTGTTGCTGACCATGTCCATCCCTTTATGACTACAGTGTCCTCATCTTCTGACGGCTCCTTCCAGCAGGATAATGCACCATGTTACAAATCTCCAATCATCTCACCACTGGACAATGAGGTCCCTGTACTCCAATGACCTCCACACTCACCACATCTCATCTAATAGAGCACCTTTGGGATGTGGTGGAACGGTGGAATGGGAGATTCGCATCATGGATGTGCAGTCGTCAAATCTGCAGCAACTGCGTGATGCTATCATGTCACTATGGACCAAAATCCCTAAGAAATGTTTCCAACACCTTGTTGAATCTACCACGAAGAATGAAGGCAGTTCTGAAGGCAAAAGGGGGTCCAACCCGGTACTAGCAAGGTGTACCTAATAAAGTGGCCAGTGAGTGCATATCATTGATCGTTCTCATGTGATCTTCCTGACTTTTTCTGCTCATCAGTTATCCTTGTAATTAATATATTTCATATGTGGCTCAAGACAATTCCTCTTCTTCCAAAGTGGCCCAGGAAGGTCAAAAGGTTGGACACCCCTGCTGTAAGTGTTACTTATTTATATAATCCGGCTCTATATTTAGCGGTTTGCCTTGAGTTCGTTATGATTGTGGTCCTTTATCTTTCTTTAATGGGAACCTGCGGCTAAGGTAACTTTATTAACCAGCCTATCTAATAAAAAGCAAGTACCAAAGGCTTTATGTACCAGGGGCGGACTGACCATTCGGGCACTCGGGCACTGCCCGAGGGCCCCATGCCACTAAGGGGCCCCATCAATGTTGCCAGCCTCAATAAAACCAGGAACGGTATGTAAAAATCTGTGGTTTTTTTTTTTAAATACCAAGATTATAGCTTCCCCGCCTCTCCAGTACCTTTTCAGTGTGTGTATGTGTATTCTGTGTGTGTATAGTGTGTGTGTATACTGTGTGTGTATATTGTTTGTCTGTATGTGTATACTGTATGTGTGTATACTGTGTGGCCCCATAATTATTGCCCGGGGGCTCCATAATCTCTTATTGCCCGGGGGGGCCCCATAAGTTGTCAGTCTGCCCCTGTTATGTACGTACCTATTGTACCTCCCCGGCACCTCTCCATACTGACTTTTTGACCTAATGAGGCAGACTTTAGACCAAAGAAGACATTGTGGAATCAATGCAAACAGCTAGAAAGGTAGAAGGTGATTGATGCTAGAACCTCAAACCTGGCCCCATGCAGGCAGCCCCATCCAGAGGACACACTCCCGTGCGTGCCGTGTTTTGTCTGCTGGTGCATATTGTGTACATAGCTGAAGAACAGGTAATAATAATTGTTTAGGCTGTACCCAGTTCCACTTCACGCCCTCTTCATTTCAAGGAGCCCGGTTACGGATCTTCAAAGCTGAAGGGACGACTTAGTACTACGTCTCCTATAGAAGCATACCCTATCAAGATTTCTTTTGTTTTATTTTTGAAAGCAAAATATATCTGAAAAATTCAAAACTTATCTTTGTTTTGCTTAAGTAGTTGTACGCCACCGGTACATGTCGCAGTATTTGATCTGGTGACCTTTGAAGCAGGACTTCACTTTCAGGTCAAACCCAATGTTGTAAGACCGGAAAGCTCAATAATCAACTTTGTAAAACAGTTGGTATTAGTTATCTCGCACTCTTGTGCTTGTAGACACACTTCAATGCTTTTGATACATTAGGCTTCATGTACAGGGGACGTCGTTTAACCGCTTCAGCCCCGGAAGATTTTACCCCCTTCCTGACCAGAGCACTTTTTGCGATTCGGCACTGCGTCGCTTTAACTGACAATTGCGTGGTTGTGCGACGTTGCACCCAAACAAAGTTGACGTCCTTTTTCCCCCCCACAAATAGAGCTTTCTTTTGGTGGTATTTGATTTGCGGTTTTTATTTTTTGCGCTATAAACAAAAAATAGTGAAAATTTTGAAAAAAAAAAAAACAATATTTTTTACTTTTTGCCATAATAAATATCCAAAAATATTCCCTTCAGAAATTCAACTACAATCACATATGGTGGAGCGCTTCCTTATTTCCAAGCATGTGGACCGTATCCTTTCCTCTTTGTATCTCCGGGTGTCCCTGGGAACTGATAACCAGGGGACTAGGCTATTTAACAAATGGAAGCTGGCTGTGCCCTCCCTGACGGATGACGATTGGGAAGAGGGAGTCCAACAATATATTCCTTTGATGATATCCGCCAGGGACAGGTACATCCAGTTAAAATTCCTTCACCAGGCATACTACACACCCCAACGGCTTGCTAAAATATATCCCTCTCACTCTGATAGGTGCCCAAAATGCAATACGGATATAGGTACTTTCTTACATGTGGTGTGGTCGTGCCCCCTTCTTCAACAGTTCTGGAGGGAGGTGGTGCAGTACATCAATTTAATTGGGAACCTGACACTTACACTGGATCCCCGGGTCCTTCTCCTGGGGATCTGTGATACCCTTATCGCAAACACCCATAAGAGGCTATTCGTTTTCTACGCTCTATTCTATGCAAGGAAAATCATTTTATTTAAATAGAAACAGACAGACCCCCCAACAGTGGGACAGTGGAAAACACTCATTGATAAGACCCTCCCTCTATATAAGCTCACATTTATGAGCCGGAAATGTCCCAAAAAGTTTGAAAAAATTTGGGGTGCATGGGTTTCTAAGTAAATGGCCACTGATGCGGATCCCCCCGGGAGAACTCGCTGAACTTATACACCACTCGATTAAGAAATATTTAGAATACACTTAAAATTACCACTAAAATATACCCCCCCCCCTTTTTTTTTTTTTTTTTTTTGCTTTGAGGAGGAGGTATTGCTCCTAAAATACAACTTTGCAGTGATATGAATACTTGCAACTAAGATGTGAACTGATGTGTCTTGCTTTTTGATGTAATACTTGAGACTATTTATCCTAGATTGTCACTTTCCTTCTGGAAATGGTTCTTCTTTGCCTTTTTTATGTAATCCTCTCTTATTGTGCCCTTTTATATTTTTATGTATATGTATAGGTATATGTACATTTATATATATATTTGTGAATGTACTTCTTTTTTATCTTTGTACTTAAACTTTTCTCCTTTGGAGATGAATAAAAACGTAACTGTTAAAAAAAAAAAAAAATATCCAAAAATATATAAAAAAAATACATCACAGGTGATATCATTTGCTGCTCAGTGATTGCAGTATTCTAGTCTGCATCTCCCCAAGGTAATACTTAAAATCTGGCCTGTTAGTGGGTCCTGAGGACTGGAGTTGAGAACCACTGTTGTACATATTTTTGGTGGAAAAAAAAAAAAATCGCAATAAGCGTATATTGATTGGTTTGCGCAAAAGTTATAGCGTCTACAAAATAGGGGATAATTTTATGGCATTTTTATTATTAATTAATTTTATTAGTAATGGCGGCGATCTGCAATTTTTATCGGGACTGCGACATTATGGCGGACACATCGGACACTTTTGACGCTATTTTGGGGCCATTGTCATTTATACAGCGATCAGTGCTATAAAAATGCACTGTGTAAATGACACCGGCAGGGAAGGGGTTAAACACTAGAGGGTAATGAAGGGGTTAAGTGTGTCCTAGGGAGTGATTCTAACTGTGGGGGGATGGGCTTTCACTCACATGACAGCGATCACTGCTCCCGATGACATGGAGCAGTAGATCTCTGTCATGTCACAAGGCAGAACCGGGAAATGCCTTGTTTACATAGGCACTTCCCCGTTCCACGGCTCCGTGACATGTTTGCCGGAAGACATCGAATCCGCAGGTTCTGCGGGCACGGTCACGCTGTGGGCGCACGCGCCCGCTAGCCCCGCTAATTAAAGGGGACATACAGGTATGCCCATTTGCGCACCGCTGCCATTGTGCCGACGTACATCGGCGAGCAGCGGTCGGCAAGTGATTAACCTCTCCTGCGTACGATCCTGTGTACATGTACTGATAAGATAACAGAGGAGAGTTCAGGGGCAGCTGAAAAAAATGCCCAACTGCTCCTAAACATTCGCTTACCAGCAGAAGTGTACATGAAGCCTTAGACATCTGTAGTTTCCACGAAGAACACATTTCTGCGGGCAGTTTGTACGAAAGACTTCCATGAGAATAAAGCTTTAAAGTGATTGTAAGGGCAATTTATTATTTTTTTTTAAAATAACAAACATGTCATACTTACCTCCACTGTGCAGCTCGTTATGCACAGAGTGGCCCCGAACCTGCTCTTCTGGGGTCCCTCGGCGGCTCTCGCGGCTCCTCCCCACATCAGATAACCCCCTGGGAGAAGAGCTCTCCCGAGGGGGTTACCTTGCGAGCGCGCTCCCGAGTCCAGCATTCGGCGTCCATAGAGGCCGAATGCAGGACTCGGCCTCGCCCCCCGTTGGATTTGATTGACAGCAGCGGGAGCCAATAGCTGCGCTGCTATAAATCTATCCAATCAAGAGCTGGGAGCCCGTGGAGAGAGAGACCGCGCGTCCCCGACTGTATAAAGGGGTTCAGGTAAGTAAAACGGGGGGGGGGCTGGGGGTCTGGGGGTCTGGTGACAGGTGTTTTTTCACCTTAATGCATAGGATGCATTAAGGTGAAAAAACACAAACCTTTACAACCCCTTTAGGAAAAAGTTTGTTGGTGGAGCGATGAACCTTCACTGAGGGAAAGGCTCTTAGGCCTTTTTCACATGGGCTGTCCGATCAGGTCGGTCTGTCCGTTTTTCAGGCAGACCTTAACGGACTCTGCATTGTCTTCCATGGAGCGGTGAATGTCCGCTGACAACCCGCCGCCATCTGATCTGCCAAAAACAGACGGTAGTCCTATTTTCCATCAGTCAGGCGGATCGGAACGGGTGGAAAACAGACAAGCGGTCCGTTTCCATTCGATTGCCCCATAGAGGAGAGCGGGACTGTGTCCGTGTCTGCTTTGCATAGTGGAACGGATAGGGGAACTCTCATCCGTCTGCTCAGCAAGGATCAGTGGAGAGATCCCCCGCTGAGCGAGCAGATTCAACTTAGCAGAGGCGCCCGTGTGAAAAGGGGCCTAAAGGTTGCAAGGAGTCGTTTTTAAGGCTATAGGATATGGGTGCCCAACCCGTGCCAAGCTTCCATTTAATATTGTGGGATATTTGACTTTATTTGGGCCTGGTGGCATCCAGACAGCTGGCATGGGTGGGAGTGGACTTCCTTAAAACTGTGCTGTGCAACTCCCTGTCTCTGCTTCCAGTATTAACAATCACATTCAAACTTCTAAGGCAAATTTAAATATTTGGTGGCTGTGGGAAAAAAAAAATCTGTTTTTCTAAATGTGAGAGACAGTATGGAGCCTACAGTGGATTTGCTTAGGAATCCACAAGCACAGGATCTCAGAAAGAAAAGAAACAAAAAAAAATAGTTATTAGAGTGGTCTGGTGCGCAACAGCAATGCCCGGGTGAAAAACTGAAGAATTGAGGAGGTAGCCTGTGTTCCCTCAAGCATATTAAACCAAAAAACTGAACTCCAGGAAAACAGATAAATAAATACAACAATGAAATGTTATATCTGGGCGCTGTTTTCTCTACAAAAAGAATGTCTACTTTTGTCCATCCAGTCCTAAGATTTACACAGCGCAAGGGGACATGTTAGACCCTGACTTTCACTTATAGTCCTTCTCCCCACCCCATCCAGTTACTGAATAGTAAAAGGAGAAGCAGTATAGCTCATCACTCTGTTCTCTCCTATCAACATGCTTCTTGCACAGCAAAAAAACACCTGATTAGCTAGCTACTTGTACTGCTTGGAATAAAAGTTTTCAAGCACTGAATATTAGACTTTCATTGGTGGATCTGTGAACAGGCTATGAACATTCAAGTTTTTAAATGTTCTTAGCAATTAGTAAATGAGCCCTCATTGACCTCTGTAGCTGCAGGCAATGTGGAGTTATTCATCCTCAAAAGTGACAACAGAATCTATTAAGGCAGTCCTTTCCCTAAAGGACACATCAGCATGCATTCACTAAAAAATGGAAAATGGCCACAGTGAGAGAAAAGGGCAGGAAAAGAAAAAAGGGTATGCAAAGAATAAAAAGCCTGCAGTTATCTACTGAACATTTTTAAAGGTGCCTATATTTCTACAATGCACAGGTTTTGTAGTTTGAGGATGAATTGCTTCGTAGTGTCTCTAGCTACGGAGGTTGGGATGTCTTGTTTAAGCGATTGATAAAGGTTATGTAAATGCCTAAATGACCACATGTTCCCTCTAAGCACTTGTACAAACTAGGGATGCACCGATATATCGGCCGTTGAAAATCATTGGCCGAAAATAGGGTTATCGGCATTTTGCCGAGAGGAAAAAAACGGTGCCAATCATGGCCATCGAAAAACGCATTTTTAACGTGATTTTACCACGATTTTACGGCGATTTTCATAGGTCAAGTGACCCAAAAACTGCATCAAAAACGCAACATTTTTTTCAATGCATTTCCCCGGGGAGGTGCGTTACACTACAACGGAAGTGCAACTGACCAGTGCCAAGACATACATAGAATTTAAAGGGATGCATTTTTCTTGAGCTTTTCTTGCGCTTTTTTTTTTTTTTTTTTTTAACACAAAAGCGCTTTAAAAACTTTTAATTAAATTAATGAAAAAGATGAATATAATACAATTCTATGTAAAAAAAAAAAAAAAAACCTATCCATTTCGGTTTTGATTTTCGGCCAAGTGTATCCTGAATTTTCGGTTCAGAATTTTCATTTTGGTGCACCACTAGTACAAACATCCTTCATATTTATGTAATTTTCTTACCTATCATTTAGCAAAATAACAAATGACAAGTTTAGAACCAATAATATTTATAAATTTGTTTAATTCTGCAACCCCGACCCCCCTCCTCAAAATTAAAACCTTTTCTTAAAAAAAGTTAAGGCCCTCTGTGGCAAAAATAAAGCCATAGTTTGGGTTACATTATTCATGTCTAGGGTGGGAGCTTCCACACAAATCACTGTGCATTGTGCCCTGCCATCTCCATTCCATGGTAGACATGGATTCACGACTGAGTCATCTTCTTCTGTGGGTCAAATACGTATCTCTTAAACCCCAGTGTGATGAGCACCACCTGGCCATCCGAACGGGCTTCCTCCTCCTTCTGGTTTTCTCCATCTTCTTTCTTTGCTTTGGACTTCTTTTTCGAGGAGGAATTGAGAATCTGCTTCGTCTCAGGCTTCAGACCATCTGCCAATGAAACAAGAATTAATCTAGGTGGATGTGATGGCAAAAGCAGCAACTCAAAAGGCAAAGACAACATTTGGCAATATTTCACATAAAACTGTAGCAGCCTTGCGCTTTGTTGTGTTTTATGTCACGAGTAGGGTGACAACATCTTTTAAAGCTTGTCATTCTGAAGAATATGGAATACTGCTACTTGGAAGTGGTCATTGCCACATTGGAGATACTCAACTTAAAAGGTCCACTTCACTGCCAACTTGAACAATAAAGATTTTACAAGAAATAAGAGAAATCACTCTCACCTGGGTACCAGCTTCAGGGAGGTGCAGGTGATGTCACCGCCTATCACTGCTTCCTCCCAGGCACTTGAAATCCCATGAGAATGCAATTTTGCAGTGGGCTGTAATGCATTCTCATGGGAGTTTGAGTGCTTGGCTATCCCAGGAGTCAGCGAAAACACATGGTGACATCACACGTGCCTTCAGGAAGCCAAGGCTAAGGTATTGGTTTATCATTTTATTTACTGCCAATTTTGTCTGGGTGGTGGGGACCTGGGAGGGAAGTGTACCTACCGTTGATCAAAGGTTTGCTTTAAATTCTCCCCCTCCTGTAAACCCACCTAAGGACCCCCACCTCCTGCCCATCAGTTAACACAGAAGACACTCTGAAACCTTATTTTAGCTTTTAGTAACATGTGGCCAACCATTTTGACATAAGGATTAAATATGAGTCAATGACATTTGAAGGAATACCTAGTAAATAAATATTCTCTGTAAATGGTGTAAAGCAGGGGTCTCGAAACTTTCTAAACAGAGGGCTGGTTTATTGTCCTTCAGATTCTAGGAGGGCTGGACTTTGACTAGAGGGATTGGAAATTTTCCTGCCGTCAGTGGTAGTAAATATCGCCACATTTGGTATTAGAAGGAGGAATAGTGCCCCATCGTTGTTATCATAGGGAGGAATAGGGACCCATTATTGGTGTCATTGGGAGAAATGGTGCCCCATTGTCGGTGTCAGATGTCAGAGTAGTGTCAACAGTGGGAGGAATAGGGCTCGATAAAGGCAAGCAAAGCCCCTGGGCCAAAGTTTGGAGACTAATGGTATAAAGGATGCATCCTTTAATAAATGTTAACTTATTAACTACCTCAGCTATGGAAGGTTTTACCCCCTTAATGACCACAGCATTTTTCGCTATTCGGCACTGCACTACTTTAACTGGTAATTGGGCGGTCATGCAACGCTGTACACAATTTAAATTTTTAGCACTTCTTTCACACAAATAGTGCTTTCTTTTCGTGGTATTTGATCACCACTAGGTTTTTTTATTTTTTGCAAAACAGATTAAAAAACCCCCCAAAAAACAAATAAAATCAGTTGCCAAACTCATGCTGTGTCAAATCAAAGCACAGGTCGGCAGGTGGCGCACACAGGCGCGCCCCAAACTTAAAATACAGGCCACGGTGTACCAGTATGTTGCCCGCTCGCAGTACAACTACTGTGGGCAGGCGCCAAGCGGTTAAGGCTGAAGTCCAAGCAAACAGCTAAACATGGATGAAATTTAAATACAGAGAACAGTTTTACCTGCTAAAGGATTTGCATTTTTGTCTATCCAGTCCTGAGATTTACACTGCTATTCCACACAGCAAAACCCCATTTGGCAGGGCAGCAGACCTGATTTTTCTTTGCTGCAGTTAGGTAACAAACTTCCTGCTCCTAGCCTGTGACTTGACATTGAAAGGAGAAACAGCAGACTAATGAGCTCATCTCTTTGTCTGCTTTCTCCTCCTATCAATATGTTCCTTGTTGGCAAATGTCACTGCAGTACAGCTGAATGGCTCCTTGTGCTGCTTTACCTTCTCGGTCTAAGCTCTGCTGTACAGGAACTGCAAGAGATTGATACCAAGTCAAGTTATGCTTGCATTAAAAAATACATTTAATTAACCTCTACGACTGAGCCTGGTTGGGTGATATGCGTTAGAGGGGGCATCCCTAGGGCGGGGTCTGTCATTGCCATGCTTGTGGGTGCTATTTTACAGTAAACATGGATGACAGTGGTTTATCCATTGTTGGGCAGCCTTTTCTCTTTATATTCAGCTTGCGAGCGAAGATGGCTCGGTTTTGTCCTCAACACACAGGGTACGAGTGGCACCTCCTTGCTTGACTGTAGGGATGGAGTTCTTAGGGTCATCGTCAGCATTTTTCTTCCTCCAAACACGGCGAGTCGAATGAATGCCAAAAGCGCTCAATTTTGGTCTCATCTTACTTTCTCCCAAGCCTTCTCTGAATCATTTAGATGTTCATTGGCATGACTGTACATGTGCCTTCTTGAGGAGGGGGACTCGTCATGTTTGGAGGAAGAAAAATGCTGACTATGACCCTAAAAACACCATCCCTACAGTCAAGCACAGAGGTGGAAACATTATGGTTTGGGGCTATTTCTCTGCTAGAGGTACAGGCTGAACCTTCTTCCCTCAGCCAGAACACTAAAGATGGGTCATGGATGGGTCTTCCAGCATGACAATGACCCAAAACATACCGCCAAGGCAACAAAGGAGTAGCTCAAGAAGCAGCAAATTAAGACCATGGTGTGGCCTAGTCAGTCTCCAGACCTTAAATCCTATAGAAAATTTATGGAAGGAGCTGAAACTTGCCAAGCGACAGCCAAGAAACCTTAAGGATTTAGAGGTTTGTAAAGAAGAGTGGACCAAAATCTCTCCTGAGATGTGTGCAAACCTGGTCACCAGCTCTTACAGCTGTGCTTGCCAACAAGGGTTTCTCCACCAAGTACTAAGTCATGTTTTGCTTTGGGATCAAATACTTATTTTACTCACTGAACTGCAACTCAATTTATAACATTTGTATCGTGTGTTTTTTCTGGATTTTTGGTTGATATTCTGTCTCTATCATTTAAAATACACCTATGATAAAAAATTATAGACCCTTCATTTCTTTGTAAGTGGGCAAACTTACAAAATCTGCAGCGGATTAAATAGTTATTTCCCCCACTGTATTGTGATAGCATGGAATATTGTATGTCTCCTCATGTTGAAATCTATGCTGTATGTATTTTCTCTCCAAAAGCCTTATATAAAAAGCAGTTTTACAAAAAAATCTGTTTTTAAAATTTGCAAACTTTCAGAAAAATTCAAACTGAACAAGAAACATTATTTATTTTAAGTGCAGATTATGTGGACATATAAATATGTACTAATTTCACATGTTTTAGTATCTTATCACTGACATTTTTAAATGTTATTAGCAGTTATTTCAGTAGGTCTTGTGGCCTTTTCCTGCAGCCATATTTAAAGAGAGACATCGGCCTTTCAGACTGTATTCTCATGTTCCACTCAATATCATTCATCTCCCTTTTAACTTGCCACATTGTCGCTCCTGGACTGCTCTAGCAAAAGACAGACGAGATAAGGGGCAGTGATGGTCTAGTATTGCACGGCTGCCTTACGGAAGACAGAGTCCCGGCGTGGTTGGGTCAAGGAGCACCGTCTTGGACTCTACCTCCTCTTTTTCCGATAGCTCAAGACAGAGCCCAAGAAAGGTATACGGTGCCACCGTCGGCTCTGGGCTGTGAAATGGAAGCCTGCAGATGGAGGGACAATTTCATTTCTGGTATTTTTAAACCTGCGGTGTCACATAACCTTATCTGAAACACTTTATCAGCCTCTCTGCCCTCATAGAGAGCCTGTGATAGGCATTCCCATTTCGGGACATGACAAAAGATTCCGATGCTCGTGATTCAGTGGAGACAGGAGGTCTACGAACTCAGGTGATCGGCTTAGTTACGGAGACGCGAGGGGGGTTATTGGTGGCTGTGTGTAAGGGTAGAGGCATCCTCTAGTGTCAGATGTGAAGAGGCACAAAGGTTAACCCATGTGTGCTGGAGTCCTTGTTTACACACTTTGCTGTAGGATGTTTTGTCTTTTCGAGATAAAATTCTAGGCTTTTTTTTTTTTCTGCAAGATAGTAAAGTACTCGTGGAAAACATAACACAGTGCCACTGACTCTTTCATCCTCCTGTGAAGTTTTATGAAAGTATAGCTATCGCTCATGAATGAGGTTCAAGGTGTTGTAGGGAAGGGTAATAAGGGCCTATGTCAATGGGCTTTGGCATCAGTTTGGGATGCTTCTGAGATCATTCAGAAACCATTGACAGGTGCATTTGACCAGCACTTGACCTCCTTCTGACCTGCTTTGAAGTCATACTAAAGTCTCTTTTTTTCATTTAAAAATAATAAGCATGTTATACTTACCTGCTCTGTGCATTGGTTTTGCACAGTACAGCCTAGATCCTCCTCCTCTTGGGTCCCTTGCCAGCGCTCCTGGCCCGACCCTCCTGCTGAGTGCCCCCCACAGCAAGTAGCTTGCTGTGGTGGCACCCAAGCCGAGTCGCTGCTCTGTGTGTCCATTCAGACACGGAGCTGTGGTTTGGCCCCACCCCCTCTCTCTCCTCATTGGCTCACTGACTTGACAGCAGCAGGAGCCAACCCGTCTCAGCCAATGAGGATGGGAGTCCCAGACAGCCAAGACTCTCATGGAACATCGCTGGATCAAGATGGAGCTCAGGTAAATATTAGGGGGTTGAGGGAGGCTGCTGCACACAGAAGGTTTTTTTATCCTAATGCATAGAATGCATTAGGATAAAAAAACCTTCTGACTTTACAACCACTTTAAGTGCAATTTTCATTCCCATAGAGTTGTATGGAAATGCAAAACTGGTTTGAAGCGAACAAAAGCCCGTCGCCACAGGCTCTAAAGCTGGCCACTTATGGATTGAGCGGTCTTGGCTGAATTGTGATCCATGTGTGCTCAACAAAAGTTATCTAATCATTAACTTCTGCCGAATGAGCTTGTTAGAACATTTTTCTTGACCAGCGGCAGCAGCCACTGGGCTGCAGTCACTGATCTGTGTATTTTGACAGCACAGAGTCCATTCTCTGCATTAAGGTGAAAAACCTTCTGAGTGCAGCACACCCCCTATCTCCACCCTTATACTTACCTGAGCCCAATCTTAATTCAGCACTGTGCCCGACAGCAGCAGCTCTCTGTCTCTCCTCCCTGGAAAATGAGACTCAGCAGCAGGAACCACTGGCTCCTGCTGCTTTCAATCAAGGTGAGGAGAGATCTGGGGATGGGGCCGAGCAATGCTGTGTGTGTCAATGGACACACAGAGCAGGGCTCGGGTGCGAGCCTGCACGAGTGCCCCCATAGCAACTGGCTTGCTATGAGGGCACCTGGGAAGGGGGGGGGGTACCCTTAGGGGGATCCCTGAAGAGTAGGTATGTGTTTTTTTCGTGCAAACCCATTGCACAAAGCAGGAAAGTATGACATATTATACATGATATTTAATAAAAATCATTTAGAATCACTTTAAACCACACTTAGGCTGCATACACCTGCATAGAAACTATAGCAAAGTCAGACCTATGGACACAGTTGATAATTACGTAACATCTTCACAGCACTGGGCATCCCTTCTAAAAATGTGTATGAACAGCTGAGCACACAAGTTTATATCACAAAAAAGAATGTTTGCCACATGGTGAAGCAAAAGCCTAACGTCTCAAATAGTTTGTGCCCTGGTAGGGCAGGGTCAGTGGGTGGTGCCTATGGGCACCTATAGATATTAGGTTAGTCGGGGGCAACTTATTAGAGATTGGAAGTCTCAACTGCTGCCCCATAAACTCCTTAGGGGACCCACACCTAAAACATAGTATATGTAAGGCTATAGAAGACTTCTGACCAACTACAGAAGACTGTCAGCAACTATGGATGTTCTTTAACAGTTGGTCTGGAACTGGAGACATGCTACAGGAGTGTTTGGAGGCGATATGCTGCAGGAGACATACATGGTTCAAATGTGATCCAGAATTGCCCTTCTTGGCATCACCACTTTTGTCGAAGGAACCGGATGGAAAATTGTTGGCTGAACAATGACTGCATTCAATCAGGAGAAGTCACTGGTTAGGTTTTCAGACATTCACGGGCACTATGGCTGTATGAATACAGTACCCGGCATTGAAGATTCCTTCAGCAGGGATGGAGGAATCTCTTATATTTCTACTGTTAAGCTTGCGTGTATGTGTACAATTAGACACTAGAGCAGTGGTTCTCAACTCCTGTCCTCAGGACCCACTTAAGCCGGATTCACACCTATGCATTTTTAGTGCTTTTTGAAGATTTGCACTACAGAACATGTTCCATAGGAAACCATGTTAAATGGACTGTAGTGCAAATCTGCAAAATGCACTAAAAATGCACAGGTGTGAATCGAGCCTAATGCCGCGTACACACGAGCGGACTTTACGGCGGACTTTGCCCGGCGGACTGGATTTCGTTGGACAATTCGATGTGTGTGGGCTCCAGCGGACTTTGTTTTCTCAAAAGTTGGACGGAATTAGATTTGAAACTTGTTTAAAATTTATCCGTTGAAATCGAGTCCGGTCGAAAAGTCCGCCGTCTGTATGCTAGTTCGACGGACAAAAAGCCACGCTAGGGCAGCTATTGGCTACTGGCTATGAACTTCCTTGTTTTAGTCCGGTCGTACGTCATCACGTACGAATTCGACGGACTTTGGTGGATTGTGTGTAGGCAAGTCCGTTCGTTCACAAAGTCCGTCGGAAAGTATGTCGAAAAGTCCGCCGGGCAAAGTCCGCCGTAAAGTCCGCTCGTGTGTACGCGGCATTACAGGCCAGATTTTAAGTATTATTTTGGGGAGATGCAGACTAGAATACTGCAATCCCTGAGCAGCAAACACCTGTGATGTACCATATAACACGCACCCCAATTTAAGAGAGAAGTTTTAGGAAAAAAAACTTCTTTTAAAAAATAAACCAATTTGAAGCAAAATGGTTAGTGAGCATCAATGCAGCCTGATTAGTGCCCATCTGCAGCTTCAGTGCAGCCTGATCTGTGCCCATATGCAGTATAATCAGTGCCCATCTGCAGCATTTTTCCTCACTGCAGCTTGATCAGTGTCCATCTGCAGCCTTGCCGAAAAATATAGGCTCCCACCGAGGAGAAGGAGGGGACGAGCGCTGCCTAAAAAGAGCCGGATCTCCTGTGTACTCTGCTCGGCGTCACGCCCAGTCCTGCCCCTTAGCCCAGATTCTATGATGGTCATAACGTCGGTCCAATGCCAGGACGTCAATGCTAGATGTCCAGGGGTCAGGACTCAGCGTGACTGCGAGCCGAGCACACAGGAGATCCGGCTCTATTTTGGCAGCGCTCGTCCCCTCCTTCCCCTCGGTGGCAGCCTATATTGGCGTATAACACGCACACACGATTTTCCCCCTATTTTAATGGGGAAAAAAGTGCATGTTATACGCCAATAAATACAGTATTTTAGTTATCTTGCAAACTCGGCCTGTTAGTGGGTCCTGAGGACAGGAGTTGAGAACCACTGCACTAGAGACATATTACATGAGATTGCAAGGTCACCCCTTACATATCAATGGTTGCATTCCTGGTACTGCCTGCTGGAAACTGGGGACCACAAAATATGTAGCAAAGATCGCACGGGGCCCTTAGGCTGCAGGTTGGACACCGGAAAGTTAGATCATCGCCTGAACGGCCAGTTCAGCATTTGTCAACTCATGTCTATGAGTTAAAGGTTCAGAATGACAAGTCTCTCCACTACGGTCTCTTCATCATTGCTGGTATCTAGACCTTGAATACATTTTGAAGCTGCTCCAGGTAATGAAGCAATAATTGGGTGATGGGAACGTAGGGACCAATATATCAGGCAGTATAAACAAAAGACTTGTTGATTCTTCTTTATGCCATGGACTGTGAAGGATGCCGATGGCTTGTTAGGGTCCTCTTTAGCCTGCAATGAGTGCCACCAGCCTTCTCCAACCTATTGATGAGACCCGTCACAAGAATAAATGGCAGAAAAGTGCAACTGGAACAAAGCATCACAGCAATGAGACCGCTGAGATGTGAAGGATACAGTAAGACAAGTAGTCAATTATTAATAAATGTAAAACACGAGTTATCTTATACGGACAGGCTATTAATATCACTTAGAGATATACGATTCCAGGCTCTTATCAGAACTTAAGATAACGGAGATAAAAGTTGTGGTTTTGGGGGAAATATTTTCCTGCACACAGATGCCTATGGTTCTATTAGTCCACCATGGGACATCTCAGGCTGCCTCGTTCAGGCCCAGCTAGGTGACGGTGTATATTCCCTGCGGGGAAGTAAATGTTAATTCTGTGTGACGCTTTCGCGAAGGAGAGATAAGGGATAAAGCAACAAAACTTTGAGCCGTTATAGGTGAGGGTAAGGTCAGGTGGCTTTACCATGACACCTATTCATCTACGGGCAAGTTTATATAAGCCAAACAATTTTGCTCTTATTTTTTTTAGGTTCTGAAAGCAGCTGCCGTCTTTTGTGTTTTAATCAAGTTTCTTTAGCAATATATTTTGGGGGGAATACTTTAAAAAAAAGATCACACTGATTATAACTATACAAGCTACAACCCTACAGAACAGTCTATCTTAACCTTTTCAACACAAAGGAACCCTTGAAATAAATCAAGGGAACCCCTGCTAACATTTACTATAGCTACAACTCATGATACATTAATGTGATGGTCAGTGGGAAGAATACTCCTTACACTTGCGGTCATTGGAAAGAAGTTCCCCCTTACAGATAGCTTGAAAGATCCATGGCGTCAGTGGGAATTTATCTGAGGGGCAGAAATTGCTCATTGCTCAAGGAACCCCTAGCAATCTCGGGAGGAACCCTAGGGGTTCATATAAACCTACAGGTGTGAACAGAAAATATATTCTCCTGCGCTCGTGCCGGCGGCCTTTAGTAGAAGGTGGTAGTATTTTCAGATATGATAAAATGTGTAAAAAGACCATTTGTGTCCCGCTGCCTAAACTGACTGGGGGAAGTCCAAATAGGCCAAGTAGGAAAGGAGAAAAAAGGCGCGTAACCCAACGCATGAAACAAGATAATAGAGTTTATTCTAAACAAATAGATAAATACAAGGAAAATACTACGTGTTCATAAATAAGTTACAATAATCTCTTTTGATAAAATAGTAAAAGTTGATGCCCATGCAAGGGTAAAAGCTGAAAAAATGACGCGTTTCGAGGGGGTATCTCTTCATCAGAGCCTTGGAAGACAAAACCTGGTCTGTATAATGTGGTAGGTTTATATAGAGAGGAACAACTGGATGGGAGATGTATCACATGATAGATGATGTATTTCTATAGGTGGATTCTCCTTTATTCTAGTAGTATTCCTTTCCACATCTCAGCGCTCTCAGCACCGTAGGGTATATACAGAGGTTGTAGTTCATTAGTTGTTAGTGTTGGTCATCAGGACCTGCACACCGGCTGGTTAGGAAGTTGCAGCTTGTGGTCAGTGGTTACGTGCCAGAGTCGATCGTTGGTTGATCCTGCGATCCTCCTGCCAAGATGCTGTGTTTTACTGTATAGAGTCCTTTATTAGTTTGCAGCTATACAGTATCCTCTATACAGTACAACTCAAGTGCTATAGTGTCTGGGGGCAGCACTGCAGGCTTGGTGACAGGTGCAGCCTGCCTGGGAGGAGGCACTGCAGGCAGAGTTTAAAATTGTTTCCCGCACATGCACTGGCAGGGTTGCGGCGTCGGATGGATGCAGAGCAGTCTGCAGAGCCTCAGACCTCGTGAGTGAAATACTGTCACTGTCTGTGATTGCATTATTGCAGATTTGCATGTAAATAAATGTATTTGGTGTATAAAGACTGATCTGTCCATGTACCGAGGGGTCGGATCCCCACCCCCATCCCTCCCTGGTAGGCTGCATTGATGGGCGCTGGTGAGGCTGCATTTGATGAGCACTGGTGAGGCTGCATTTGATGGGCGCTGGTGAGGCTGCATTGATGGGCGCTGGTGAGGCTGCATTGATGGGCGCTGGTGAGGCTGCATTGATGGGCGCTGGTGAGGCTGCATTGATGGGCGCTGGTGAGGCTGCATTGATGGGCGCTGGTGAGGCTGCATTTGATGGGCGCTGGTGAGGATGCATTTGATGGGCGCTGGTGAGGCTGCATTTGATGGGCGCTGGTGAGGCTGCATTTGATGGGCGCTGGTGAGGCTGCCTTTGATGGGCGCTGGTGAGGCTTCCAGCAGCTGTAATGCGTTCTCATGCGTGTTGAAAAGAGGAGGCAGCAGGGAAGCCTGTATTCACTGCGGGACACACAAGGCTGATGGTGTCACTGACACCACTGACACCATCAGCCTTGTGTGTCCCGCAGTGAATACAGGCTTCCCTGCTGCCTCCTCTTTTCAACACGCATGAGAACGCATTACAGCTGCTGGACGGCTCTACACTGCTCTCTACCACCGTGCTGAGGATGGACACATGCCACAGATGAGGACTCCTGATTTTATCATGTCTTTTAACACTCAACAATCTTGTAAGTGCTTTTAACCCTTTGTGCACTCTATTAAATTTTACATACTGCACTTAGAGGCGCCTTTCTTTTCCTTTTTTATATCTTCAGAGTTGCTTCTCCTCTAACCAAAGTGCTGCCAGAAGTGCCATCTCATCACTATCATCCCTCTGACCAGCTACCCACCTCCACCAGAGCGCCCTTATCACCTCGCTGGTGAGGCTGCCTTTGATGGGCGCTGGAGAGATTGTATTTGATGTGCGCTGGAGAGATTGTATTTGATGGGCGCTGGTGAGGCGCATTTGGTGGGCGCTGGTAAGGCTGTATTTGATGGGTGCTGGTGGGCTGCATTTGATGGGCACTTCATTAAAAAGGTGGGGTATACATGGGCAGGGCAAATGGGGTGGAGTCAGGGAAGGAGCCGGGGGGGGGGGGGGGGCGGCGTCAAAATAAGTTTTCGCCTAAGGTGTCAAAAATCCTTGCACCAGCCCTGGTAGAGATTAATGCTATTGCTCTAATCAGTTTTCCCACTACAGACTGCTGAGGGCACATCATATACCAAAGGCCAGAAAGTTGGGTACCATAGGGCTAGAAGTTGCTGAAGGTCTAGCGGATTAGGATATTATCATACTGAATCCAATCCTATTCATGAGGGAGATGTAGCAACTGCTTCTATCAGGCAACAAAAATTTATGTAATTAGCACACCCTAATTCATCAGCAAAGTCTAATTTACTGTATCAAGTAAATCGCACTGTAATTTCACATTAGGACTCTATCATGGCACGTGTGACATAGATATGCAGACTGCACTTCCGAGTAGTTTGCTTGATAATGAAAAATTGGCCTTTGTTAAGTGCTGGTATCATATCTCAAATAGAGTGGGACAACATGCAGTGGCTACATGGTGATGAACCAGTTTGGGTTGAGTAGATGATCCCACTTGAAAATGGACTGCGAGTGTAATGGACTGTGGAATAATCGATTCATTTTTCTTTTTAACATTTTGAATTGAAGTCAGACATGCATCATCTTTGCATTGAGTGAACAAACAAATGTAATAGAACACCATAGCGGACCTTTTATTACACTTATATTGCAAAATGCTGTCATTTATTGTAAACTTACTACAATTAAAGGGTGGAGGAATGTCTGTGTTGAAGGGCATATAGACCCTCTATTTAATATAGCAAACATAAACTAGTCTATAGGCTACGATGGACCCAACTAAGCTCTATACCATGTATCAAAAAAAAAAAAAAAGATATCCTAAAAAAATATATACAGTATCTCACAAAAGTGAGTACACCCCTCATGATGCTGAGCACATGCACTCAACTTCTTTGGTCGGCCATGGTGAGGCCTGTTCTGAGTGGAACCTGTCCTGTTAAACCCGCTGTATGGTCTTGGCCACCGTGCTGCAGCTCAGTTTCAGGGTCTTGGCAGCAATCTTCTTATAGCCTAGGCCAGTGATGGCGAACCTTGGCACCAGATATTTTCGAACTACATTTCCCATGATGCTCAACTACACTGCAGAGCACATGAGCATCGTGGGAAATGTAGTTCCAAAACATCTGGGGTGCCAGGGTTCGCCATCACTAGCCTAGGCCATCTTTATGTAGAGCCGCATATCTTTTTTTCAGATCCTCAGAGAGTTCTTTGCCATGAGGTGCCATGTTGAACTTCCAGTGACCAGTATGAGAGAGTGAGAGTGATAACACCAAATTTAACACACCTGCTCCCCATTCACACCTGAGACCTTGTAAACACTAACGAGTCACATGACATCGGGGAGGGAAAATGGCTAATTGATGGCTGTGTGTTGAGTTATTTTGAGGGGCAGCAAATTTACACTGTTATACAAGCTGTACACTCACTACTTTACATTGTAGCAAAGTGTCATTTCTTCAGTGTTGTCACATGAAAAGATAGAATAAAATATTGACAAAAATGTGAGGGGTGTACTCACTTTTGTGAGATACTCTATATGCACACAAGCTATGTCCTCATCCAAGGTTGTTTATTACTCATTATTATTATTAAAATCTAACAATATGCAAGAAACCTATTTCGAAACCCCGTCTCTCACTTGCAGCCTTTGGTCTGTTAAACATACCATTGGAAGTGTTTTGTTATATCTGTTCAATACCTACTGATCCTGCAAGAAATCTTGTCAGCTGGTAAATTCCTGAGCTGTCTGCCTCTGCTGCACCCTAAGGCCTCATGCACACCGGATATTCTAAAAAACGTTATAAAAACGCCAGTAGCTTTGTAGCGAGTTTTTCATAGTTTTTTCCGCTTTTTTGTAGCGTCAGCGGCTTATAGACTGAAACCACCTCTCTGCTATTAGTAAGGGATAAAAACGTTAGAAAAAACGCCAGTGAGCCACGTTTTTTATTGTTTTGATCGTTTTTTGCCCACTAGTTTTTTTTTTTTTTTTTCACAGCCCAAAACAGTTGATAACAGCCTGTGTGCGCATGGACACATAGGATAACATGCTGGAGAGTTTATTGACTGCAGAAAGAAAATCTCTGAAGCCCAAAAAAGCAGCTGTAAAAATGTCCAGTGTGCATGAGGCCTAATGCCGCGTACACACGAGCGGACTTTATGGCAGACTTTGGCCGGCGGACTTTACGACAGACTTTCTGAATGAACGGACTTGCCTACACACAATCAACCAAAGTCCGTCGAATTTGGACGTGATGACGTACGACCGGACTAAAATAAGGAAGTTCAAAGCCAGTAGCCAATAGCTGCCCTAGCGTGGCTTTTTGTCCGTCGAACTAGCACACAGACGAGCGGACTTTTCGACCGGACTCGAGTCCGTCGGATAGATTTGAAACATGTTTCAAATCAAAGTCCGTCCAACTTTTGAGAAAGTCCGCTGGAGCCCACACCTGATCGAATTGTCCGACGAAATCCCGTCCACCGGGCAAAGTCTGCCGTAAAGTCCGCTCGTGTGTACGCGGCATAACAGTTATATTCATTCTAGTTATCTCTGTGGACTACAGACCAATATCCTTTACAGTCATGGGCAAAAATATTGGCACTCCTACATTTCTGTCAGATAATGCACCACTTCGCCCATAAAAATTGTTGCAATTACAAATGTTTAGGCATTCTCAAGTTTATTTCTTTTGTTTATATTGGTATGACACAAAAAAGTGGAGAAAAAAAAGCCAAAATCTGACACATTCCACGCAAAACTCTAAAAATGGACTGGACAAAACTTATTGGCACCATCAATCTAATATTTGGTGGCAGACCCCTTAGAAAAAATAACAGAAGTCAATTGCTTCCTGTAACCCTCAATGAGTGTATTACACCTCTCTACAGGAATTTTAGACCACTCTTTTCACCAACAGCTCCAGGTCTCCCAGATTGGAAGGGTTCCTTTTCCCAACTGCTGTTTTGAGAGCTCTCCACAGGCGCTCTATGGCATTTAGATCGGGACTCATCGCTGGTCAGTTCAGTTCTCTACAGCAGTGTTTCTCAACTCCAGTCCTCAAGGCGCCCCAATAGGTCAGGTTTTCAGGATTTCCCTCAGATGAAATGGCTGTGGTAATTACTAAAGGCAGTGAAACTGATCAAATCACCTGTGCAAAATAATGGAAGGCCTGAAAATATGACCTGTTGGGGCGCCTTGAGGACTGGAGTTGAGAAACACTGCTCTACAGCACTTTGGTCTTAAACCACTTCTAGGTGCTTTCTGACCTGTGCTTTGGGTCATTGTCCTGCTGTAAGATCCATGACCTCTGACGGAGACCCAACTTTCTGACTCTGGACCCTACATTGCACAGAATTCTTTGGTAGTCTTCAGATTTCATAATGCCATGTACATGGTCAAGACATCCAGTGCCTGAAGCAGCAAAGCAACCCCAAAGCATCAATGAACCTCCACCATGTGCGACTGTATCATTTTCTTTAAAGACCCCATTTTTTTTTCTGAAACCAGTAGAATCACGGGCTGTACCAAAAAGCTATAATTTTATTTTGTCTGTCCACAGCACATTCTCCCAAAAGGATTTTGGCTTTATCAGGTAAGTTTTGTCGAACAAAATTTTTCTATTTCATCCACATCCCGGGAGATTAGCTACAGTGCCATGGGCTGTAAACTTCTTGACAATGTTGCGCACAGTGGACCCAGGAACATTAAGATCTCTGGAGATGGACTTGTAACCTTGAGATTGTCCATGCATTTCCAAAATGTTTGCTTTTCTCAAATACTCAGAGAATTCTTTGCTGCTCTAACTCTTCTCCATGCTCCGTGTGGTACACAGACACATAACAAAAATGTTGAGTCAATTTTTTACCATTTTAACTGGTTGCCGGTGTGAGTTCTATATTGTCAGCACCTGTTAATTGATACAGGTGAGTTTAATTACAAATTACAGGAGAATCACAAACTTGGAATGCCATTTTTTCTTACAATTTTGAGAAGGTGCCAATAATTTGGTCCAGTCAATTTTTTGGAGTTTTGCGTGGAATGTGTCAGATTTTTGTTTCTCCGCTTTTTTTGTGTCATACCAATACAAACAAAAGAAATAAACATGAGAATGCCGAAACACTTGTAATTGCAACAATTTTCTGGGCAAAGTGGTGCATTACCTGACGACGTTCCTTATTGGACGAAACGCTGCGTAGGGTGGAGCCCGGAGATCTGACGTAACAACGTGCTGACCACAGCCATCTTGCTGGTTGGAAACAAATGTTAACCAAGGAACTTTTGTGTTCCCGACATGCTCGTTTTAATTCCCTAAATGTGAGTACCCTGTACGCTTTTTACTAAAAGTCACCTTGATTGAACATACCACACCATGGAGGAGCTACTTCTCTTTTATCCTACATATGAACCTGTGGATTCACTCCATGTTATGACCCTATGAGATTCAGCTGTCTGATACCAGAGTGGAATCGTGCTATAGTGGATATATCATGCTTATCTGACCACCTATAATCTAGTGGTCCACCTTCTGCGGTAAAAGGCCCGGTGTGTTGGTGTACGTAGGAGGATTTCATAGTTCACCTCAGCCTGTCATATTTACTCTGTGGGTGATTCCATTTCTCGGAACATGGACTCTTTACGTTCAATAACTGTGGACTTTTATTTACATAGTTCATGTTTGTATTTTTAGCGCTGGATATCTTTATAATTTTTTAAAAATATAATTACCTATATTTTATGCTAACTGCTGAATTGACAATAACGCAGTGATTAATTTTATTTATTGTTAGAAATACAGGGATGCCAATATTTTTGGCCATGACTGTATGTTGTGGAGATGAGCATGGTCACCAGAGAACAAGGAGGGTGCTATTGGCAGGATCGCCTGGTGAAAATAAAGGTGTAAAAAAAAAAAAAAAAAAAAACCCTAAAAAAACCAGGAGCAATATATGAAATTTTGGTTTTTAATATATGCTAAGATTGAGCTGAAAAACAATTGTAACATGTCTAGCAGGCATTACAGTTCCAGTGAGCACAGAGAAAACAATGCACTCTTATTCACTCCCCGACTCTCGTCCCCCCCAGCCGGCCAGGTGAATGGCATCACACCCTGACAAAATGCTTCTGAGCGCTCCCTTTTCTTGGTGGTGCCAGAAGGTCTGTGCGCGCGGTTACACCGAGCTCCTAAAAGCCGAGGCCCGAGAGCCAGACGCAGCTCCAATCTAACTTCCATCTCTCTCCGAGGAATTCTCGCGTTACATGATACATGCCTCGCGTTCCTTGAGTGCAGGGAAATGAAGTGAAATATATCTGTCACTGAAGACGACAGCGGATACTTAATAGCTGGGGCTGATGGGTATTTTTAGATGGAAGTCTTGTTTAACTTGCATTATGGTTTAATCTCTCGCCGAACAATACGCCGGCTCAAAATGCGCGCTGAAATAGAAAAAAAAAAAAAAATCTTCACCATTAATTAAGTGGCTGCTGCGCTCAGTCACACACGCCATTAATAGATTTTTCTTGCTTTTGTTTTCGGCAAACAATGTCTTTATTTTGTTGGAGGTTTACCGTCAGAGGATTGCGGCGCAGAGAGACAAATGTAATATCCCCGCCAACAGCTGTGTGTACAAACACCACAAAACGCTACAGTCTACGTGAAGCAATTACCAATGCCGGCCATACATGAGCGACCACTCCTTGACAACGACGACAGGTCTCATAGTTGCCCATATTGGAAGTAATAACATATAAGCACGGGAAGAACCATCTGTGCCCAGATATGGCTTTTTAAAAAAATTTTAATTGCTTCACGCCTGCGCTATAGCCGAATGACGGCTACAGCGTGGGCCTTAATTGTCGGGAGGCCGTCAATAGAAGTCCTCCCGTGCATGAGCTGCCTGCGGGGCACACACGGCATGCTCTGTGATCAACGAGACTCGGCTGATCACAGATCGGAGTAAGGGGCCGATCCTGGCCCCTTAACACAAGATCAGTTGTCAGCCAATGACAGATTATCATGTGATGTGAACAAAAGATTGGTAATCGGCTATTTTTCTGCTCGCTCTGACAGTGTGAGCAGAAAAAAAAAAGCCAATCACAGGCTTGTGTCAGAGGGACAGCGGTGAGACATCACCTGAGAATCTGTGCCCACCAGTGCCGCCTGCCAGTTCCCACACCTGCCAGTGCATAGCAATGCCACCAATCAGTGCCCACCAGTGCCACCTATCAATGCCCACCTGTGCCACCTATCAATGCCCGCCAGTGCTGCCAATCAGTGCCCATCAGTGCCTCATCATCAGTGCCACCCATCAGTGCTGCCCATCAGTGTCACTTAGCAGTGCCACCTATCAGTGCCCTTCAGGGACACCTATCAATGCCCTTTAGTGCTGCCCATCTGTGCCACCTATAAGTGCCCACCAGTGTCACCTTATCAGTGCACATCAATGAAAGACAAAAATTATCTGTTTGCAAAATTTTATAACAAACTTTGTTTTGCTTTTCAAAATTTTGAGTCTTTTTTCTTTTTTTAGCATAAAATGAAAAACCCAGTAGTGATTTAATACCACCAAAAGAAAGCTCTATTTGTGGGAAAACATTTTTATAAAAATTTGGGTACAGTGTTGCATGACCGCGCTATTGTCATTCAAAGAGTGACAGCGCTGAAAGCTGAAAATTGGCCTGGGCAGGAAGGGGGTTTAAGTGCCCTGTAAGTAAGTGGTTAAAACAACCAACATTTCGAGAAGTCATACACATTTGATTGCTTCATATCGATCATCCAACACACATAAAAATTACAAACTCAACTGAAATCTCACACCATATTCTCTTTTTTTACAGTCCTATACACACGCATGTTATGGTTTGTGACTGGTTTTGCTTCATAATGCCTTAATAAAACATCTCTTATTAAGAATTCTGCAGAAATCTCTCTCTCATTACTGTGCTCTGTACTGGCAGAGCTGAGTAGCAGCCACACCCCTCATCATGTGTCCCCATACAGACTTATATTGCAGCAAAGGAAAAAAAAAAAAAAAGAGCGTCTGGCCAGGTCTGTTACATTGTTGGGAGCAATGTGCTGGGAACACTGCATCTACCTATTGGACTGCACTTTCATATTTAGACACCCTGTAGAGCTACTGTACCAGGAAAGTGAAGGGTAGACTATAAAAACAGAGGTTGCTAGGAAAATCTGAGATCTCTATATAATTGCATATCTATTTATGTGATTTCAATTTGGATTCAACCATTTTGACACTGGACAAGTTATTTAATATAGTAGCACTTCAGCCTAGCAGCATTAGGGTTTTCGGTTCCAATCCCAACCACAGCACCACCTGCCTGGAGTTTGCATGTTCTCCATGTACCTGTGTGGGTTTCCTCCGGGTACTCTGGTTTCCTCCCACAATCCAAAGACATGTTGGTGGGTTTATTGACTCCTGTCTAAATTAGCCCAAGTATGTGTATGTATGAGGCTGGGTTCACACCACAGCGAATCCCCCGCATCCAATTCGCAATGGCAGGAGATTTTGACCGCTCTCTATGGAGCCGGTTCATATATCTCCGCAGCGGGTCCGACGCGTTTTGCACAAAATGGCTGTGTGTCTTTTGGTCCGTTTCAGGTCCGAATACAGCCCAAAATTCGGGCTGAATTCGGACCTGAAACGGTGAACCAGGATGCACCGGACCCCTGCTGTGAGACTGATGCGGCGATGGTGTGAACCCAACTGACTGATGTGAATGTACAACATACATATGTAAAGTGCTGCGTAAAGTACTGGAGTTATACAAGTACCTGTAATAAATAAATAAATATAAAAGGCTGTTAGGCTACCTACAGACATCCTACTGAGGTCAAACTTAAAGGCATGATTTAATCACCAAAAGTAAGCATCTTGGATCTACCAAGAGTGCCTGCTTTTTTTTCTTTTTTTCACAAGAAGCATGTGGGGTTAGAAGAACGGAGAGCTTAGAGAGTGCCTAATACCTATGCTAAATAACCTGTGTAAGAAAAATGTAAATACCTATTTTCAGCCCGCTCCAGTCCGGTCATGTGATCCGACTCGCCTTTGTCAGCGGATTGGCTTCAGGGGAGAGGAGGGAGCAATGACAACAGATGGGACATTGGGGCCTATGGGTGACATCACCACTCCAAGCTTTACTAGCCATTGTTGGAACACTCTCTCCTCTCCCCTGCAGCCACTGCTGGCTGACACAGGGGATCACATGATCAGACTGGGCTGAAAATATTGAAGTATATACATCTTTCTTACACTGGTTAGCATAGGTGTTGGGGGGTTAAGGCTAGTTAGATGTATAGCCAGAATTCCACTTTAATGACTAAGAATGTTTTGTGCTTTTGTAATTTGACAGATGACTTTTTTTCCCGACAGACTGGTACAAAGGCCTATTTATTTCCATTTTTCAACTCTGGTTTAAAACGAATCTCCGGGCCAATGCAAAGTTATCCTACGACCCCTCTCTCCTACCCCACTCTCACCCTTTTACACACTGAAAATACCCTTAAAGTGTATATCTAGACAAAAAGTCTTTTATAGTTTTGGATAAAGTGGAGAAGGGTTAGGTCCTCTGTTTTTTTTGCTGCCTGTATCCCTCGCTGGGGAGATTCACCACTGTATTTGTACTGGTGACCATTGACAATGAGAAAAAAAAAAATGGTAGGGGGAAATCATCCAAATGGGGGTATCTGCTCCAGGTACAACTGTCTAAGTGGGGAATTACCCTCACTTTTGTATATTGCCTCTAACTTCTTGATGGGTCTCTGGGACAGGAAATAAAGGGAAATTTCCCAAAAGGTACACAAAATTACCTAGCAGGGGGGTTTTAGTCCTTCCTCACTGCTCTTACCAAAACATAGTTTTGACTATAAATACACTTTAAATGTTCCTTTTTTTAAAAAATACCTGTATCCACCATCACATGTCCCTTACCAGTGGCTCATCCAAGAGCCCAGCACTGCAGTCTGGGCTTGCCTCTGACTGGTCACCTTGTTGTGAGGTCATCGTTCGAGATTTAATCTCCAAAAGACAGCCAATAGGAGGAGGCCATGTCACCCAGACAGTCAGGGCTGCCATTAGAAATCATGGGGCCCCATACAACCTACCAGACAGGGCCCCCCCCCTCATCCAATCTCTTGCCACCGCTGCTTTTGCCTGTCTGACAACACAACAAATAAAAACATGTCAGGTGGCCGTTTGCACCCCCTGGGTGCAAATACCGAATGTGGTCTGCACCCCCTAAGTACGCCACTGCCTGGGCCTCATCGGTTAAGCAGCAGAGGCTGGGGACAGAGAGGGGACTGTCTACTCATCCGCCCCGGCAGATTTATATAGAGGAAAAAGCCACAACTTGAATTCAATTGCTGCTCGGAGGATTACTCTCCTACTGCTCCCTAAAAGTAGTTACTCTACTGCTCCCTAAAAGTAGTAAGTCCCCTCTGTACATGGGCCCTGCTGTTGAACTAATGGGGCCCAGGGAACTTTCAATTAATCACTGGGAACCGCAGCCCCTGTAATTACGGTTATGCACCCAAAGGAGGAGAGGAGTCCCCCTCTTTGCCTTCTTGACCCCGTGCTGAGCTTAGAGGAAAATAGGACCCAAAACCTGTACAGGAGAGCCAGCTCTACCCGAACCTTCCCCTCCCGCCCTACATTGGCCACCCTGAAGACAGTGCAGTGATGTGGGCATGCAGAATAGGATCCCCCCACTCTGATGAGAAAAAGAGAAGTCTTGGGACACAATCCATCAAACGACCATGGGTCTAGGTACGTAGGAGGGGCATTTAGGTTTTTGGTAGACAGTCCCCTCTCTGTCCCCAGCGCCTGCTGCTTAACTGATGAGACCCAGGCAGTGGCATACCTAGGGGGTGCAGACCACATTCGGTATCTGCACTTGGGGGGTACAAACGGCCAGCTGACATGTTTTTATTTGTTGAGTTGTAGGTTTTTTTTTTGGGGGGGGGGATTTCTTGCTGGAGCACAGCTTTAACCAATTTGCACATTACTTTATTTCTCAAAGCTTTATTTGACAGTTTGCTTTGCATTTTTACGTCTTACTTCACCACCTTGAGATACTGCCATTTTCCACACATCTTTTATATTTTGTTGCATTTATAACGTGGTAAAATCGGAAGTTCTACCACCATAATTTGCAAGATTAGTAGAGGATTAGAAACTGAATGCTCTTGTTGTTAAGCTGCAGCCTTCCAGTGATGTTAAGCTGTGTTCAACAGGATTCCTCCTCTTACATATAATCCAATAAATGATCACACTCCAAAGTCTGCTATCTTCTTTACTTGATTGTAAAACATGAACAAAATGAATTTGACAGAAAATGATGTGTTATGCACGTTCCATTTTTATTACACAGACCAAAAATTGCTCATGAAATTCAGGCTGTGTTATTTCAAAATGGTGTAGTGCTATCAATACGTGAACTCGTATGTCAAACTTATTTGTTTTCAATAATAAATTCAAAAACATGCAAGAAACAAAATGTCCCATGTGCAAAAAGTCTCTATGTGTGGTCCTTTATACACAACAATGTGCTCATAAACTCTCCTCCACCTCTCACCTTAAAGATATGACACACATACAGTATACATGCAAGGTCATATCTCTATATGGCCCCCAGAGGCATGCAGCTCGGCGATTGGGGATGGGGCATGTCACTCTGACACAGCCCAACCCCGATCAGGGTAAAGAGCCAATGAAATTGGCTCTTTACCACGTGACCGGCTGTGTCCAATCACAGCCGGTCACTGTCACCAGCCCATCAGAGTACCTGTCACCAGCCCACCAGAGTACCCGAGTACCTGTCACCAGCCCATCAGAGTACCCGAGTACCTATCTGCAGCCCACCAGAGTACCCGAGCACCTAAAATAAAGTAAATTGGTTCTTTACCACATGACCGGCTGTGTCCAATCACAGCTGGTCACTGTCCCCAGCCCATCAGAGTACCTGTCACCAGCCCACCAGAGTACCCGAGTACCCGAGTACCTGTCACCAGCCCATCAGAGTACCCGAGTACCTATCTGCAGCCCACCAGAGTACCCGAGCAACTAAAATAAAGTAAATTGGCTCTTTACCACGTGACCGGCTGTGTCCAATCACAGCCGGTCACTGTCACCAGCCCATCAGAGTACCTGTCACCAGCCCACCAGAGTACCCGAGTACCTGTCACCAGTCCATCAGAGTACCCGAGTACCTGTCACCAGCCCATCAGAGTACCCGAGTACCTGTCACCAGCCCATCAGCGTACCCGAGTACCTATCTGCAGCCCACCAAAGTACCCGAGCACCTATCTCCAGCCCAGAGTACCCAAGTACCTATCTGCAGTCCATCGGAGTACCCGAGTACCTGTCTCCAGCCCAGAGTACCCAAGTACCTATCTGCAGACCATCAGAGTACCTGTCTGCAGCCAGAGTACCCAAGTACTGTAAGACCATCAGAGTACCTGGGTACCTGTCTCCAGCCCAGAGTACCCGAGTACCTATCTGCAGAGCATCAGAGCACCCTGGTACCTGTCTCCAGCACAGAGTACCCAAATACCTTTCTGCAGCCCATCAGAGTACCTGAGTACCTGTTCTCCAGCCCATCAGAGTACCCGAATACCTATCTACAGCCCATCAGAATACCCGAGTATCTATCTGCAGCCCATGCCTCATAGAATAAACGTTTTGTGGGTAATTGCCCTGGTGCTCCAGGGCCTTCAAAAGTGTTATAGGTAGTCAGGAAATTAGATCTGTAATTTATACCTGATGGTCTGCGTGTTGGGCCTCTGTATGTGGCCAGGCTGTTTAAAAGTCTCACACATGCAGTATCACCATACTCGGGAGGAGTAGCAGAATGTATTTTGGGGGGTGATTTTAGCTATGTACATGCTATGTGTTAGAAAAATCTTATAAATTGACAACTTTCTGAAAGAAAAAAAAAAGTTTTTATTTCTTTCCACGTTTTCCAAAGACTTGAGGAAAAAAAAATATGACATGTTCAAAAGACTCATTATGCCTCATAGAATGTACGTTGGGGTGTTTGCTTTCCAAAATGGGGTAATTTTGTGGGTAATTCCATTGTCCTGGTGCTCCAGGGCCTTCAAAAGTTTGATATGTTGCAGTGGCAGCCTGTCCATTAGGGGCGCCCGAGCACCGCCCCCTTTCTCCTCGCCACCCCCTATATGCAGTGGATAGATTCATGCGTAGCATAAATCTATCCATGGCCGCCCCCTATTCATGTGTCTGGACCCTTTCAGGGCACCGGGCACATGAATTACAGCGGCCACTTTTTTTTTTTTGAAGCACCTGATTAGAGCCAGAAGCTCTAATAGTCTTCAAAATAGGGTGGGCTCGGGTCACAGAGGATGCGTCCGGAGCCACCCAGGTGTGTTGCCACAGCGAATGAATATTGGCTGTTGCAACACTGATCCTCCTCCCAGCCAGTAGGAAAGCAGGTATGAAACCTGTTTCCCGATTGCCCAAAACGTCAGGCGATCCGATTGGAGGCCTAGCGCTGGGAGGAGCAGAGAGGAGACGCACTGCGGAAGCTGCTCCAGGAGAGGACACCGGAGCAGTTTTACCCAAGCCCGCCACGCTGGAAGATGGCTGCATCCGCTCTGACCGCTGCTCTCACTGCCCGCATCCAGGGTAAGGACAGCGGGATAGGTTGTCAGGAAATCAGATATGTAATTTATGCTCCTAGAACGCCTGATGGTGCTCCCTGCATGTTGGGCCTCTCTGTGTGGCTAGGCAGTGTAAAAGTTTCACACATGTGGTATCGCCATACTCAGGAGTAGCAGAATGTATTTTGGGGTGTAATTGGAAGTATGCATATGCTGTGTGTGAAATAACTTGTTATTATGACATACTTGTGTAAAAAAAAATAATAATTCATTTCTTCCAAGAATTATGGGATAAAATTACAACTTCAAAAAACGCGCCATGCCTCTTACTAAATACCTTGGACTGTCTACTTTCCAAAAAGGGGTCATATGGTGGGTATTTGTACTGTCCTGACATTTCAGGGCCTCAAGAAATGAGATAGGCCATCAGGGGTCACAGGAGTGCAATCCGTTTTGCACTCCTGTGACCCGTTTTCAGCAGAGAAGTCCGCTTTCTGCTGACGCCACACAGATCAGTCCAGGCACCGCGTTATCCCAACTCTGCAAGTCTGGATCCGCCAGGTGCCTGGACTGATAGCTGTCTCAGCCTCTCAGCGAGCCGCTGAGACGGCCGCTCCCTGCCCCTCCACAGCTCAGCGCTCCAGTGAGCGAGGAGGAGCAGAGCAGGAGAGCTGCTGATTGAGAGTCAGCAGCTCTATTCTCAGGGAGCCGAGAGAACTGAGCCATCGCAATGTTCGATCGCTCGGTTCTCAGTACAGAGACGCCAGGGGCATCCACCTAGGTAAGTATGATGGGGGGAAAAAAAAGCCAAACCCATACTTCTCTTTTAAATGATGTATTAATTAACACACAGTTGCATTAATTTATGTTTTTTGCCTAGAGTTCAGCTTTAAAGTACAGCAGATCAACTCAGGCAGAAATAATTACAAAAGCTCAGCAAAGTTTCATCCTGCTCTGGAAATCACTGCGCTCTGCAGGCCGCGCAGGTGAACTCTGGGCAGCAGCTGGGTTCCTGTTCACATTTGGTTGCAGAGGGAAGCGGGGTAATCACCCTGCACAATGCTGGCTGCTTGGAGCGTCCCAGAGAGGCCAGTCTTCGTACGTGGACCTTGCTGCTAACAATCACAGAGGAATGCGAGAAAACACAACTGTTTCCCAAGCACTGCTCGCTGGTGCCATAATTAAAAGAGCCATCAAACGGTCCTGGAAATTGCTTCCAATTGCCGGCGTCACTTTCATGTCGCATGCCAGACTATAAAAGAGCATCTCTGTAGTTGGCTGAGAGGGCTGCGCTAACCTTTGTGTCGTATACTGGGAACTCAGCACTTCAGATCATTTTCTCTGTAATGGGGTCCCGGTGGGCACACATTACACATCATTTAAAGTCTTGTTGTTTTTCCTCTTTTCAGTTCATATTTAGTAAAGCGAAATAAGAGGACGCGGACATTCCGCATCTCCCCGTCCCCAGTTCCCACACGTCTGTTGTCGCTGTGCTGCAAGCCGGATGCTGTATAGAAACAGTTGTTGCTTATTTAGTGCAATAACCCATAGCAACCAACCAGGACTCATTTTTCACTGTTCAGACTCCTGAAAACGGACACATTTTTGCATTTTTTTTTTTTTTATATCATCATTCTCTTGCAAAGCTAAAAGGTCTCAATACAAAACTGATATTGTAGTTCTTTGGTAGTTGGTGAAGAGCTTCAACACCCAATGGTTTCCTTATTGTCCCTAGGAATAGCAAAGGGAAAATCTCTTGACTGCTTTCTCAGCTCTGGATATCTGCACTAGCCACTAGCAAAGTATTCCACTCTACCTGCTAGATCACAGGCCAACCATACTCTGTGTCGGCTGCTGTTTTTTTTTTTTTGGAGGGGGGGGTGGGGGCAAGCCCCCCCCCCTCTCACTGTAATAGGGCGTACACACAGTCGGACTTTGTTCGGACATTCCGACAACAAAATCCTAGGATTTTTTTCCGACGGATGTTGGCTCAAACTTGTTTTGTCTACACACGGTCGCACAAAGTTGTCGGAAAATCCGATCGTTCTAAACGCGGTGACGTAAAACACGTACGTCGGGACTATAAACGGGGCAGTGGCCAATAGCTTTCATCTCTTTATTTATTCTGAGCATGCGTGGCACTTTGTCCGTCGGATTTGTGTACACACGATCGGAATTTCCGACAACGGATTTTGTTGTCGGAAAATTTTATCTCCTGCTCTCCAACTTTGTGTGTCGGAAAATCCAATGGAAAATGTCCGATGGAGCCCACACACGGTCGGAATTTCCGACAACACGCTCCGATCGGACATTTTCCATCGGAAAATCCAACCGTGTGTACGGGGCATTAATCAGTCGGTCGGGTCACCTGCAGCGGTCATTGGTAGGAATTTTGCTCCATCATTGGTGTCAGTGGGAGGAATAGTGCCTCATATAAGGGGGAGAGAACAGTGCCCCAAGGGCTGGATAAAGGCAAGCAATGGGCGGCATCCAGCTGGCCGGCCACAGTTTGGAGACCACTCTGTTAGATGTATAATTTATAACATGCAAAATGGTACCGTTAAACTTCTAAAACACCAGCTGGAAAGGCTCCACTTGCAATTAAAATATCATTTTTTTTTTTTAGGTGGAATGACAAGCCTGTGAGAAATGGAGATAGGAGGTGCTGAATCCAAATGTAGAACGATTTCACAGCCAAGATCTAAGCTGCCAAGATCTAAGAGTACAAGCGCTCTAGTTGGCAGCTCATGGGCACGAAGAGGACTCTAGGCCTTAACAGACCAATTGTTGAGAGATCATGAAGAGTTTAAACCATTGAAAAATGTCAAGAGGGAAGAATGTGTTTTGGTGTTTCTAAGGGCACCCCTTCTTTAGGGCTTAGAACTCCAGGTAAGAATATGGATGGGTTAAAAACCATAAACATTAACATCTCAGTGTTAAATATATATAAATACAAGAACAAAAATGTAAAATTTTGCAGCTTGCCAGTCCTTAGATGTGTTAGCTGGATCCATTTTCTTTTTTTATGACAGCCTGAAGTTCCTGCTGTGGTCAGCAAGGGTAGTCATTTATGGTCCGACTTTTACCCAAGGCCTTACCAGACCAATTGTTGAGAGATCATGGAGAGTTTAAACCATTGGACAGCAAGGAATAGCCATATACAGCCAGAGTGCTGCTCAAGCACAACACTGAGCCATCAATTCAAGGCCAAGATTAAGATGCTTTTGATCCCTTTAGTGTCCCCATAGAAGGAGCTTGGCATGTCTCGTCTATAGCGCCAGGACCTTGTTTTACCTGTGCCAGATGTGCTCTACACAGTGCCTATATCTCAGAAGGATGGGGATTCTGCTGGATTCTGGCAGGCAAGCCTACACATCACTTGTACCCAGCGCTCTCCATATCTGAAGAGCACACACATAGGGCGCCAACTGTTCTCTCATTTCCTAACTTCTCCTACATATGTGCTACTTGAGGCCCGACCGCTGCCTGTTCATTGTTTGTCCTGTTGTCACGCTGGCCTCTAAGCACATCCCAATCATCAGGAGTGGAAACCGAGAATAGAAGACAAGAACGCTACAAGACAGCAGAAGGGAGGATGGAGGGTTCCTTTATTTCACTTGTATGCAGCCCGTATTGTGCATAAACAAAATATGCAGCTGGCTTGCAAACGATAAGGAGATTACATTTTTCATTTCTCGAAATCAGGTTTGTTCTCCGTTGTCATCACAACAAAGCGAATTAAGACTAAGAAAAACAGGCATCTCCGTACTCATAGCAAGGTTCTTCACAGCACAGCTGTAGAGATACTTAATATTCTCAAACAAGCCTTTGATTGTCTTTGATGCAATACGCGTGCTTTTACTGTTACACAAAGAGAGGCGAATGCGGCCTGTTCTGATGTCTTAATGTTGCTTAATACCTTGTTTAACCTTCGCTAAGCTCCTTAAATGGCGGGAGACGAATTTGCGAAAAACAAAAAGGCTGCAAGAGGAAAAAAAAAAAAGGATTTGCACAAGAAAAAGGCCGGAGTTGTCTGTGCTGAACTTTGCTTCACGCCTATAAAAGTTGCAAGACAATTCGCTTAATTACTGGGAGGTGTCGCGCCCTTTGCTGTGCCCAAACGTGCAAAATGAAAACCCTCACCGCAAGAAGACATGGTGGGCATATTCTGAGAAATCAATGATAAATGTCTCAAGATTATCACAGCATTTCTGACAAGGGAAAATACTTTTAACTAAAAATACAGTATGGTCACTGCCTTTACCGGCCTGATTTTAAAGCGTGGCTCTAATCAAAGCTTTCTTTGTACCAGGAAGGAAAGTAACGGAAAATCCAAAATTGTGAGTTGTCATCCAAACAGAATAGAGGGAATTTATTCCAATGGGGACACTTGTTTTAGTGGCAGCTATCTACAAGGTGTCTGATGTCCGTGTGATCGCGCTGAACCAACAGAAGGGAAACATAGTTCTGATGGATATACAATGGAGTGCATCCTCCTTCAGGAGCCGATATGTAATGAAGGTATATAATGCAGGTGAACCTTGTTCTGGTGCTAGGCTGTTTCTTCTCTGATCGCAACATAAAGTGTGCTCAACAGATGATACACTATATTACCAAAAGTATTGGGACGCCTGCCTTTGCACCCACATGAACTTTAATGGCACCCCAGTCTTAGTCCGTAGGGTTCAATATTGAGTTGGCCCACCCTTTGCAGATAAAATAGCTTCGACTCTTCTGGAAAGGCTGTCCTCAAGGTTTAGGAGTGTGTCTATGGGAATGTTTGACTACTCTTCCAGAAGTGCATTTGTGAGGTCAGGGACTGATTTTGGGCGAGAAGGCCTGGCTCGCAGTCTCCGCTCTAATTTATCCCAAAGGTGTTCTTTCGGGTTGAGGTCAGGACTCTGTGCAGGCCAGTAAAGTTCCTCTACCCCAAACTCGCTCATCCGTGTCTTTATGGACCTTGCTTTGTGCACTGGTGCACAGTCATGTAGGAACAGGAAGGGGCCATCCCCAAACTGTTCTCACAAAGTTGGGAGAATGAAATTGTCTTGGTCTGCTGACGCCTTAAGAGTTCCCTTCACTGGAACTAAGGAGCCATGGCCAAGTCCAAACCCTGAAAAACAACCACACTATAATCCCTCCTCCATCAAACGATTTGGACCAGTGCACAAAGCAAGGTCCATAAAGACATGGATGAGCAAGTTTGGGGTGGAAGAACTTGATAGAACACCTATGGGATGAATTAGAGTTCCCTCCACTGGACCCAAGACCAACCCCACATCATAATCCCCCCTCCACCAAATGATTTTTGGCAATATAGAGTGGATGAGCGAGTTTAGGGTGGAGGAACTTGACTGGCCCGCATAGAGTCCGGACCTCAAGCCGATAGAACACCTATAGGATGAATTAGAGCGGAGATAGCAAGCCAGGCCTTCTTGCCCAACATCAGTGCCTGACCTCACAAATGCGCTTTTGGAAGAATGGTCAAACATTCCCCGTACACACGATCAGATTTTCCGACAACAAATGTTGGATGTGAGCTTGTTGGCGGAAAGTCTGACCGTGTGTACGCTCCATCGAACGTTTGCTGTCAGACTTTCCACCAAAGGTCTGTTGTTGGACTTTCCGATCATGGGTACACAAGTCCGTCTCACAAAAGTCCATGCATGCTCAGAAGCAGAAGCAACCGGTCTTGTAAACTAGCGTTCGTAATGGAGAATTAACATTCGTGACGTGGCAAATTACGAAATCTCCAAATGCAGTGCACAATTCTCTTCTTCTTTATAATAGGATAATAATGAAGCTGCTTTGCTGGTGATACTGATGGAGTTATTGCAAACACATTTTCAAAGGCTTTTTTTTTTCAAGTGATATCAAAAATAATAATAACAGCGCTAAATGAAAAACGCAAAAAGAAAAGCGCGAATCAACACTCACCAAACTTCTACTAACACTAAATTAGCAGAAGGAGCCCAAAGGGTGGCGCTAAAGAGCTGAAAAACCACGTAGTACGTCACTACGTTTGTAATTGTTGGCCAACATTTGTGTGACTGTGTGTATGCAAGGCAAGTTGGAGCCAACAACCTTCGAACAAAATTCCACTGTTTTGTTGTCAGAAAGTCCAATCGTGTGTACGGGGCATAAGACTGGGATGCCATTAAAGTTAATGTGCGTGCAAAGGCAGGCGTCCCAATACTCTGGTGCAGGTATTGAGGCGCACCTAGCACAAAACTTCATATCAATCAGAGGTCTTTCTAAAATGTTTTTTGTGCAAGAGCATCAAAAACATCCAATGTGTTTTTGGGGGCCTCCCTCTTCCTTTGGGCTTAAGCAGTGGATTTTATTCACAGCGCTTGACAGTCTTCATCAAACCCTAACATAGGTCTCCTATTGCCTCTCATCATGACTCTAATGCCGTGTACACACGGGCGGACTTTTCGGCATCAAAGGTCCGACGGACTTTCGACGGATTTCCGACAGACTTTCGAACGAACGGACTTGGCTACACACGATCACACCAAAGTCCGACAGATTCGTACGTGGTGATGTACGACCGGACTAAAATAAGGAAGTTGATAGCCAGTAGCCAATAGCTGCCCTAGCATCGGTTTTCGTCTGTCGGACTAGCATACAGACGAGTGGATTTTTCGACCGGACTCAAATCTGTCAGAAAGATTTGAAACATGTTTCAAATCTAAAGCCCATCTGATTTTCGACCGAAAAGGTCCGTAGGAAGTCCGATGAAGCCCACACACGGTCGGATTGTCCGACGGATTCGTTCCGGCGGACGAGTTCGGTCAAAAAGTCCGCCCGTGTGTACACGGCATAAGGGCTCATTTACAATTGCTTAAAAATGTGGCATTGGACATGCTTTTTTAAAAGCACTCTGAATGTCAATCAAAGCATCTGTCACTAAATAAAATGGTTACCTTACAGTCCTGTTTACACGTTGTGTTTGCTTTACTTTAAAAATGGTACCCAATGTCGCTTTATTCTTTTTTCAGGATGCAGTTCAAAATGTAGGGTTTCCCCCCACTTTAAAGCTGTATTCTGGAAATTCAACCACTTTGTAAAATGTTACATAGTTACATAGTTAGTCAGGTTGAAAAAAGACACAAGTCCATCCAGTCCAACCATAAAAAAAAAAAAAACCGTACAATCCAATATACCCAATACTATACCCACAGTTGATCCAGAGGAAGGCAAAAAACCCCAGCAGAGCATGCTCCAATTTGCTACAGCAGGGGAAAAAATTCCTTCCTGATCCCAGAGAGGCAATCGGATTTTCCCTGGATCAACTTTACCTATAAATGTCAGTAATGTCAGTATAAATGTGTTAAAGCACACTATGAGTTAAGTCCAAGGAGGTGCATGACATCTCCTGAATTTATCTCTATGATTTATATCTAACAGGTTTATGGCTCTTCTAGAGCATACACTAAGGGTTGTGAGAGAGGAGAGAGAGGTACACAGAGAAGCTATGCCCACCCCTCCCCTCTGCTGCCTATTCAGAGAAGCTTTTATATTTTGTGAATGAGTTCACAGAATACAAAGGCTTCTGCGATTGCGCAGGAGGAGGGGAGGAGCAGGCATAGCAGCTGCGCTGACTTTAATGTTGAAGATGCTTAGACCTGAAGCATCAGGCTCCCAGAAATACAGCAATAGCCGTTTTCTGAGAGTACAATAAAGCAATAGAAGAGATAAGCCCAGGAGATATCATGCACCTCGTTGGACTTACCTTATAGTATACCTTCACTTTTTTTTTACAAAAGAGATGAATTCCTGGAATTCAGCTTTAAGTATTAATGATAATTGCCAGAAGAAGAAATAGAGAACGTGAATCTTCGCAGAGGGGACATAGACCGCAATAAAACCTGACAGAGGTTCTACCCCTACTGCATTTTGTGCAAAAAAGCTTTGGCGTTAGATACACTTTAATGCAAAAATGCTGAATTTCCCTAGTATATTTTTTAATTTCTAGATCTAGAGGAAAAAAAGCTGTTTGCATTTCATCACCCAGGGCCAGTTTCCATTTTACTGTCTCTCTGCTGCCAGAAATTATGCGTGGGTCAACCTATACAGGGACAGACGAATCAGCACCATACGCTGGTTTTGTTCCAGGCTGCCCGCAGAGCCCAAGTCTCAGTCTAATGTTTTCATTCCCTGAACCTTGCAAAGCAAAAAAAAAAAAAAAACCAATGCAAACACAAGCAGTGGAACCTCTCTTTGTCTCTTAACACTCCATGCTACTTCCTAGATTCTGCTGCCTAGAAAAACTCCAAACATATTTCCAAAAAAACATGTACTTCTAGAAAAGCTGGCAAGCCCATAGAGGATGGACAACATCTAAAACGGCTGTTGTCTTTGCTCTTGCCCACTGGCTTAATGCCCTCTTAATTTCTGCATCTCTATGAAGTTGGATTCCAAGGGCAACCAGAAGTTAAGCGGGGTAGACGTTCCTTTGGGAGCCGCGACTGCTTATAGGATACTGGACACACAGGTCCCTGCTGTGAAGACACAGAGGTCTTTGCTGTGCAACTGCTACTCTTTTCCTCGCATGTTAAACAGAAGCCCCGCAGACAAACCGGATTGTGTTCTCTTACAGCGTGAATTTGCAGAGAGGGTAATAAGCCACATTCTCAGCTCAGATTGGGGAAGTCCAGAATACGAAAAGTACAAAAACCTAGCTGCTGGCAAAACATAACGCTAACTGTAGTACGGCTAATGTTTAGACATGGTTCAGATAGGCATTAGAACAGCGATACATTGTACCTCTAAAGCTGCCCACAGGCTTTTATTATAAAGGTGGTCAAATGTACATCCACCAATAGAAACTTCATGAGAACAATCTGTCAACCAACATGCATCTTTAGATAAGCCAAACCTGCATGTTTAGACCTACAAAAGAGGAAGGAGCACTGTCAACTAAGATTTTCTTTGTGAATGAAATAATTTTTGGTAAGGAAATGATATCCTTCAAGGTAGAATTCTTTCCATCTTAAAGGCTCGGGCCAAGAAACGTCTGAGAAGGCAGGGTCCTCATTACTCCCGTTATTCTTCTGAAAAAGCAATACTCCACTGGATGGATGGAGGCCACCATGAGTGCTCGGGCCAAGAAATGTCTGAGAAGGCAGGGTCCTCATTACTCCCGTTATTCTTCTGAAAAAGCAATACTCCACTGGATGGATGGAGGCCACCATGAGTACTGCTCACCCATAAGAATACGAGGCTACGGTGAATATGCAGTAAAAAGTTTCCTGTCAGATGCCTGTAATAGTGAACCCTTTTAGATTGCCAACTCGGGGTTCACCAAAGCACAGAGTCTAAAGCTGGCCATAGATGGTTCGAAACTCTTCCAGTTCAGCAGGGACTGGCAGAGATTTGATCCATGTATGGGCAGACTGAGTGTATCAAAGTTGATCCATCGTTTGACTTGGGTACAACCATCATGTTGAATTGTTAGGATGTGATTTTTCCCAGCGGCTATAGCTGCTAGCAATAATCATTGTGTTCTCCCGGCAGGGATGGCTCCCCCCTCCCAGCTAAGGGAACACAATAGCCCCACGGGAGGGATTCCCCCATCAACACTGACTGTGTTGATGGGGGAATCGAGTGACCCATGGTTGCAGGAAAGAAAATCGCATCATCTATAGCCCCAGCCTGTTTCTTCCCCAGGGCTCCTGACGGTGGGGGTGGACTTGCAGCAAGCTGGAATCAGTTTGTGGCCCCCCAGGTATGTCCAGCTGAGAATGCAGAGACCACTTCAGTGTGCAGAGTACAAACAGCAGGAGACAGAAGGAAGTTCGGGAAACAAGCCAAAGTCAGGCCGGGCAGCAGGCAAGCACAGACAGTAGACGAAGCCGGGGTAGGTACATGGGAAGCCAGACACTGAATGCACATAATCGTAATCAAACAGGAGCTCTGAGAACTGGGAAGCTGCTCAGGAAATGCGGGCTGCGCTAAACGTATCTTAAAAAAAAACAAAAAAACTGCAGGCTAAATCATGACATTTCTGCAGGCCCACACCCACATAATACAATATGGTAGGCCAACAGCCACATAGATATTTTGTCTTTCAAGGTGCACAAGGTTAGCGTCCTACAATAGTGATCTCACTTACACATACTTTTTTTTTTTTCTTTGGAAACTGTGATTCAAAACATATACCTTGAAATTATCCCAACATAGATAACCCTGAATATTGGCATTAGGCCATTCAGTACAAAAATTTGTACAATATTAACTAAAACCATTTTCCAGCCCACCCAAAACAAATTATTGGATTTTGGTGGAATCAAGGATTGAAATGGTGAAACCTTTGTACTTATGTTCTTAGACTTGCATATGAGCTGTAGGCATGGCAGGGCAGGGGTTCCAGTGCCCTTTGCTCAACGTCATGCTTCTTTGATAGTAGAACATAAACGGGAGGCGTGGGGCTCCTTGTCAAAGGAGGATAGACTACAAGGTGGCCAGGAAAAGGGCTGGGAACTATGACAGGGACCTTTGACTTCTGAAGTCAAAAAGAGAGTTAGAAGTCAGCAGATGACTCAGAAATGTCAAGTTTTTAATTTGTCATAAAAGCAGAAATTGAAGGTAAATACCTGCTCTGCTCAGAACTGTTTAAAGCTGGCCATACACGCCTCCAATGTTGGGCCGTTCCTGCGACTCATCCGAAATTCAGGCCACGGGTGGCCCTGCAGAAGCCGCCTGGCTCTTCAAACTCTGAATGAGAAATTGAAGGACCCAAGTAAAAATAAATAGCCGAACAGTGACTGCGGCAATCAGCTGCAGCCGTTGTTTGGGTATTCTGACAGCCGCCCGTGCCTGCTAACAGAATACAATAGCCAGCAGACAGAGATTCGTCAATCCATGCTGTTTAGTGTGGACTGTGGAACCTATGAATCTCTCTCATTCAGCCCTCTTGGCTGAACGAGAGAATTTTTAAATGTGAGATCGCTTCTTGCTTTGGACTTTATTGCCCCCCCCCCTCAATTAGCAGCAGAGGTAGCTGCCAACAGAAATTATACCCCCGGTTGCTTTTGGCAGGTGTAGCGCCCAACCAGCACGACCCATTCAAGTGAAAGGAGCCACTTTGCAAATGCAACCATGTGCAATGCATGCAGTTACTCTTTAAGACTATTTATGGGTCCAGCCGGTGGTGGCTTCAGCACCCAATTGTAAATACAGCCATTTCTGCAGGAACGTGTGCGTTGGGAATATTGCATTGGATGCATGCAGTTGCGGCACAATAGTGAGTAGTTCAAAGTGTTAAAGCAGGCGGAGGGGAGATGATGCAACACCTCCTTACCGCCTGTTAAGTGGTCTCTGGAGAGTGATTCAAGCGCAGATTGCACTTCAGAGACCATAGGAAGTGTAAACGAGCCCTTCCTGCTTTGTTTCTGGGACAGGAACTGCAGGATATCTTCCTGATGAGACACAGACAGCAAATAAAAGAAAAAAAACTGACCATATCCAAATGTAAAAAAGTTTTGCCTTCACATGCACTCCCAGCAATGGATCCTCTGCAGCAGCGTACAGTGTGCCGTATACATAACAGGACTTCGCTGTTTTGCGTTTACCTTACACAGCATGAGAATGATTGAGTTGCACATAATCGGTTTGGCCTGTTTGTGGAAGAATATAAACCATGCGCAATACTGGATGGAATGGGGGCTGCGCTTCTTAGGAAGTCAGGAAATTAGATTAGGCCAGTGTAATGTAACCAGCCAAAAAAACATATAAACAAGTTAAAAAATAAATTTGTCTCTTTTTACCAAAACCACAAGGCGAACTTATGGCATGAGCCGGAATCAGGCAACTGTCATTTTTCAAAAGGCTGGAGGTCGTACGCAGGACACTAAATCACTGCAATGTGACAAATACCAAAAGCGAACTGCAGTTTTGTGGTAAATGTATAATTGTACATTCATTTTCTGAAAATAATGTTTATTTTCCAGTGCTAACGTGCTGTACTAAGTATAGAACTAACAGAACCATATGTAGATTTACAAGACAATTTAATACAGCAAGGTATGTAAACCCAAAATGTATTTTTAGTATATTTGACTTCCTGTCTCACAGTATACTGTTTTTTTTTTTGCAAATTCAGAGGCAGTAGCATATATGTACAGTATCTCACAGACGTAAGTACACCCCTCACATTTTTGTAAATATTTTATTATATTATTTCATGTGAAAACACTGAAGAAATGACACTTTGCTACAATGTAAAGTAGTGAGTGTACAGCTTGTATAACAGTGTAAATTTGCTGTCCCCTCAAAATAACTCAACACACAGCCATTAATGTCTAAAAGGCTGGCAACAAAAGTAAATACACCCCTAAGTGAAAAATGTCCAAATTGGGCCCAAAGTGCCAATATTTTGTGTGGTCACCATTATTTTCCAGCACTGCCTTAACCCTCTTGGGCATGGATTTCACCAGAGCTTCACAAATTACCACTGGAGTCCTCTTCCACTCCTCCATGAGGACATCACGGAGCTGGTGGATGTTAGAAACCTTGTGCTCCTCTACTTTCCGTTTGAGGATGCCCCACAGATGCCCAATAGGGTTTAGGTCTGGAGACATGCTTGGCCAGTCATTGACCTTTACCCTCAGCTTCTTTAGCAAGGCTGTGGTCGTCTTGGAAGTGTGTTTGGGGTCGTTATGTTGGAATACTGCCCTGCGGCCCAGTCTCTGAAGGGAGGGGATCATGCTCTGCTTCAGTATGTCACAGTACATGTCGGCATTCATGGTTCCCTCAATGAACTGTAGCTCCCCAGTCCCGGCAGCACTCATGCAGCCCCAGACCATGACACGCCCACCACCATGCTGGACTGTAGGCAAGACACACTTGTCTTTGTACTCCTCACCTGGTTGCCGCCACACACGCTTGACACCATCTGAACCAAATAAGTTTATCTTGGTCTCATCTGACCCCAGGACATGGTTCCAGTAATCCATGTCCTTCGTCTGCTAGTTTTCAGCAAACCGTTTGCGGGCTTTCCTGTGCATCATTTTTAGAAGATGCTTCCTTCTGGGACGACAGTAATGCAGACCAATTTGATGCAGTGTGCGGCATATGGTCTGAGCACTGACAGGCTGACCCCCCACCCCTTCAACCTCTGCAACAATGCTGGCAGCAATCATACGTCTATTTCCCAAAGACAACCTCTGTATATGACGCTGAGCATGTGCACTCAACTTCTTTGGTCGACCATGGCGAGGCCTGTTCTGAGTGGAACCTGTCCTATTAAAGCGCTGTATGGTCTTGGCCATCGTGCTGCAGTTCAGTTTCAGGGTCTTGCCAAACTTTTTATAGTCTAGGCCATCTTTATGGAGAGCAACAACTCTTTTTTTCAGATCCTCAGAGAGTTCTTTGTCATGAGGTGCCATGTTGAACTTCCAGTGACCAGCAAGAGGGTGAGAGCGATAACACCAAATTTAACACACCTGCTCCTTAATCACACCTGAGACCTTGTAACACTAACGAGTCACATGACACCGGGGAGGGAAAATGGCTAATTGGGCCCAATTTAGACATTTTCACTTAGGGGTGTACTCACTTTTGTTGCCAGCAGTTTGGACATTAATGGCTGTGTGTTGAGTTATTTTGAGGGGACAGCAAATTTACACTGTTATACAAGCTGTACACTCATTACTTTACATTGTAGCAAAGTGTCATTTCTTCAGTGTTGTCACATAAAAAAGGTATAATAAAATATTTACAAAAATGTGAGGGCTGTGTTCACTGAGGGTCGGTTCACACTAGGACGACTTGTCAGGCGACTTAGTCGCCTGACAAGTAGCGTCCCGTTCTGTACAATGGAACCGTTTTAATCGGAGCGACGCAAGTCGCTCCGACTTAGAAAAAGGTTCCTGTACTACTTTTGGGGCGACTTGAGGTGACTTGCATAGACTTTTATATAGAAGTCGTTTTGCAAGTCGCCGCCCCTGTCGTGTCCAGGTCGCCTGAGGCAGTCGCGCTGCAAGTCGCGCTGCCTCAGTGTGAACCGACACTTACAGGTCTTTTTCCCAGTCCCACTGTGTGACTGGACACTGAAAGGAAAAGCAGCAGACTGACAAGCTCATCTCTCTGTCACTCCGCTCTTTCCTTCGATCAGCATGCCCTTGTACTAGAATGCACCTGACTGGCTCCTTGTTCTGCTTCTCCTTTCTCCTCTTTGAGCTCTGCTGTACAGAGACTGCAAGAGGCTGACACTAGGCCAAATTGACATACATACACTGCTTGTAATTATAAAAAAAAAAACCTCAGGGATTAAATGATAGTAGAGCTGCATTATTTTGTGTCTTCTACTGTATATCTGCCTGAAGTTCAGCTTTAAATTCGGGGTTCAGGGTGACAAACTTAGATGCTTTATCTCACTGGCAAAGTGTTCCTGTTATTAACTATTGCAATTAACATTCACCTTCATTGCTGTGTCGGCTTATTTGCAGCATGACTGTTCAGTAATCATACATTTCTCAATCATTTTTTTTTTTTTTTTTAAATTAGTGAATTTTTTAGAACATAAAAGAAGAAATGCGAGAGTGTAATTTAACTCTGGATCGTAGAAAGCCTTTTTGATTTTACATAATTCTCTAAGCGGAGTCTTCATTAAACACAAAATGTGCATTGTGCCATTCCAGGTCCAGTGAGCTTTAATGAAGAGGTTACTTCTAGTTTAACGCCAGGACCTCCCAACAAAAGGAAAAAAATTAAACGACAAGGGCGCCAATCCGAAGCCTTTTATTAACTTCCATTTAATACCTAAAACATACACTACCTAAATTTGTCCACACTCTTTAACAGTATTTAATCTTCAATTAAAACACCTAGAGCAGAAAACTCTGATAACCGACTACAAGAAAAAGCTTATTGACCTAGCAAATTCTTGCCCGTGTGACTTTTTTATTTCTGCATATTAAAAATGTCATCTTTATGTTTTGAGGGGAAAAAAAAAAATCTGCAGAAATAATGAAGGTGAACAAAGGAAGATGAGGAGGCAATTTAACAAGCAGCAGTGACTGCTGCTATCCCGATTGCTAAACTGGGATTGGCGTCATAGACATAGATGGCCCGTGCAGCTGCAGGAACATGTTGGATCAATGAACTGTTTTTCATATAGGATTATAGACATCTTGGACTTTCTGTACAAGACCAGACCACAACACTTCTGTGTGCCATTGCGGACTATGCTCCCTTCGTTGTCTCCACTAGGACAGGTTGTTATGGAATTAGCACCATTTGCCCTTTTACTGCCAACACCCTTTCAAATTTGTTATGGTGGGACAGTGAAAAGATAAAATCAAACCCACGGCCGTAAATTTGTTTAATGTTAATGGGGCCAATAGCTTTACTGTAGACATAATCTAGTTTGCAGTGCAGCCTCCTGATCACAACTTCATGTGGCTGGGAGAGTGCAGTGGCACCCCTACCTTTCTGGACTTCACCTGGTTCCTCCATGAGCTTGGGACCATAGAAAGATGCAGGGGCTTACAGGATTGTCAAGCAGGTAGATATGGAGGAACACCCCCCACTGAGATTGACTCCAAAATGTTCAAGTTCAGAGCTGTCAAAATCCAGGCACAATGGCCTAAGTGTATAAAGAGATTGGGAACTCTGTCCTCACTCTGCTTAGAGCAGACATTATCTACTGGGGTTCCTTCAGGGGTTGCTATGGGCCATGACTGATTGACATCTTATTTGATGGTTCCTACATAGTTCTGGAGGCAACTACACTTGGTAGTGCCACCTCCAGGACACCAATGATCTTCCTGTTTAAAAGGTTGGCATGCCAACCACCCCTGTAAGGGAAGCATTCTTCCTAATGGCCACCAATATACAGTAAGTCATATTTTTCCCACTGACCCTTAAAAAATTGTTTTTAACAGGGGTTAAGTGTTAAGGCTAGCCAGAGGCTAGCCTGTATTTGTGGGAGGAGTCTGAGAGGGCTATTTAAGCCTCCTCCCCTGACAGGCCAGGGCTCGTCTGCGTTTTCTGGGTTTAGAAGGGGGTGGGGCCGACACGTCACTTCCGGGTCCTTGCTGAGCCACGGTTGGCTGCAATCATGGTGGCGGTACCTCTCTCGATGCTCACACCAAGGATTGCGCCTGCCACCCACCTTGTTACCTCTGAGTACATTTTCCCCCTGCTTTTCCCGGTGTTTTGCCGGGGGGCGCGATCGGCCGCTCACAGTTCCTTTCATTCTCCCTGGGTTGGTCCGGCCCGCTTCTCCCAGTGTTGGGGGGGGGGGGTGTTCACTGCCTGCCTCCTCTCCGTGCACATTTAGCTCCATGAGGGAGCCGCCTGCCGGGGGGTGGATGATCGGCCGCCAGCTCCTCTCTCCACATGAACATCTGCTTCATGTGGGAGCTGCCAGCTTCTCTGGGTGTTCGTCGCCGGCCTCCTCTCCCCGTACACATCCAGCTCCACGAGGGAGCCGCTGGTGGGGGGGGGGGCGATCGGCCGCCCAGCAGCTACTTTTCCCTGGGCAGTTCCAGCAAAAGGGGGGACCTTCCCACAGTGTTCCCGCCCGCTTCTCCCGGCGTTCCTGCCGGGGGGGTTGTCAGCCGCCCGCCAGCTCCTCTCTCCCCATGCAGATCCAGCTCCACGAGGGAGCCGCACGCCGGGGGGGGTGATCGTCCACCTCCCCCCCCCTGCAGCTCCTCTCTCCCCATGCACATCTTGCGCCATGGGAGCTGCTCTTCCGCTTCTCCGGGTGTTTACATGGGGGGTGATCAGCTGGCCACCTGCTCATCTCCTCATGCGGCTCCACGAGGGGGGCGCCCGCCCGTTTCTCCCGGTACTCACATGGGGGGATGCCTGCCTGCTCCTCTCTCTCCCCACAATTGGTATCACTGCAAGCCCAGTCACAGAGGACATCAGACCTGCACACAGCAGTCATGGCAACGGCTAGTCGTGAGGTGAAGGGTTGGTGGCTTGTAGTAGATGTACCATGCTGGATTGTTTATCATTCATTATTATCAATTTTCATCATGGTTTTAGTCGCATGTCATTCCCGAGCTTACATAGCGTTTCTGCCCCAGGAGTTCTGTCATAGCGTTCTGCCCCAGCGTTTCTGTCATAGCGTTCTGCCCCAGCGTTTCTGTCATAGCGTTCTGCCCCAGCGTTTCTGTCATAGCGGTCTGTTTCGGCCATAGCGTTCTGCCTCAGCGTTTCAGCCATAGCGTTCTGCCCCGGCGTTTCGGCCATAGCGTTCTGCCCCGGCGTTTCGGCCATAGCGTTCTGCCCCGGCGTTTCGGCCATAGCGTTCTGCCCCGGCGTTTCGGCCATAGCGTTCTGCCCCGGCGTTTCGGCCATAGCGTTCTAGCCCGACGTTTCTGTCATAGCATCCTGGCAAGACAGGGAGGATGTAATCCACACACATTGCTGCTTTTACTTGGTTATTGTGCTTTTTCTTGGTCAGTGTTTCTATCATAGCGTTTCTGCCCCAGGAGCTCTGTCATTGCATTGTTCTGCCCCAGCGTTTCTGTCATAGCGTTCTGGCCCGGCGTTTCTGTCATAGCGTTCTGGCCCGGCGTTTCTGTCATAGCGTTCTGGCCCGGCGTTTCTGTCATAGCGTTCTGGCCCGGCGTTTCTGTCATAGCGTTCTGGCCCGGCGTTTCTGTCATAGCGTTCTGGCCCGGCGTTTCTGTCATAGCGTTCTGGCCCGGCGTTTCTGTCATAGCGTTCTGGCCCGGCGTTTCTGTCATAGCGTTCTGGCCCGGTGTTTCTGTCATAGCGTTCTGGCCCGGCGTTTCTGTCATAGCATTTCTGTCATGGCGTTTCTGCCCCAGCTTTTCTGTCATGACATTTCTGCCCCAGCTTTTCTGTCATGACATTTCTGCCCCAGCTTTTCTGTCATAGCGTTCTGCCCCAGCTTTTCTGTCATAGCGTTCTGCCCCTGATTTTCTGTCATAGCGTTCTGCCCCAGCTTTTCTGTCATAGCGTTCTGCCCCAGCTTTTCTGTCATAGCGTTCTGCCCCAGCTTTTCTGTCATAGCGTTCTGCCCCAGCTTTTCTGTCATAGCGTTCTGCCCCAGCTTTTCTGTCATGGCGTTTCTCCCCCAGTTTTTCTGTCATGGCGTTTCTCCACCAGGGTTTCTGTCATAGCATTTCTGCCCCAGTTCTATCACAGCATTTCTGCCCCAAAGTTTCTGTCATAGCGTTTTTCTGCCTCAGCGTTTCTGTTGTAGCGCTCTGCCCCAGCATTTCTGTTGTAGCGCTCTGCCCCAGCATTTCTGTTGTAGCGCTCTGCCCCAGCATTTCTGTTGTAGCGCTCTGCCCCAGCATTTCTGTTGTAGCGCTCTGCCCCAGCATTTCTGTCACAACGTCCTGCCCCAGCATTTCTGTCTCGGCGTACAGTCTCGGCATTTTGTCATAGCGTTTCTGCCCCAGGATTTCTGTCACAGTGTTTCTGCCCCAGGATTTTTGGCACAGCGTTTCTGCCCCAGGATTTTTGGCACAGCGTTTCTGCCCCAGGATTTTTGTCACAGCGTTTCTGCCCCAGGATTTCTGTCACAGCGTTTCTGCCCCAGGATTTTTGTCACAGCGTTTCTGCCCCAGGATTTCTGTCACAGCGTTTCTGCCCCAGGATTTTTGTCACAGCGTTTCTGCCCCAGGATTTCTGTCACAGCGTTTCTGCCCCGGGAGTTCTGTCACAGCGTTTCTGCCCCAGGAGTTCTGTCACAGCGTTTCTGCCCCAGGAGTTCTGTCACAGCGTTTCTGCCCCAGGAGTTCTGTCACAGCGTTTCTGCCCCAGGAGTTCTGTCACAGCGTTTCTGCCCCAGGAGTTCTGTCACAGCGTTTCTGCCCCAGGAGTTCTGTCACAGCGTTTCTGCCCCAGGAGTTCTGTCACAGCGTTTCTGCCCCAGGAGTTCTGTCACAGCGTTTCTGCCCCAGGATTTCCGTCATAGCGTTTCTGACCCAGGATTTCTGTCATGGCGTTCTGCCCCAGCATTTCTGTCTCAGCGTTCAGTCTTGGCATTTTGTTCATAGAATTTCTTTCTTTCTGGCCCAGGATTTCTGGCATTGCATTTCTGCCTCAGCGTTCTGTCTTTGCGTTTCTGCCCCAGGATTTCTGTCATGGCATTTCTGTCATTACATTTCTGCTTCAGCATTCAAGTATCAGCGTTTCTGTCATAACGTTTCTGCCCCAGGATTTCTGTCATTTCATTTCTGCCTCAGCGTTCAGTTTCAGCATTGCTGTCATGGCGTTTCTGTCATGGCGTTTCTGTCATGGCGTTTCTGTCATGGCGTTTCTGTCATGGCGTTGCTGTCCCTGCATTTCTGCCCCTGCGTTTCTGCCTCAGGATTTCTGTCATTTCATTTCTGCCTTAGCGTTCAGTTTCAGCATTGCTGTCATAGCAAAAATGAAAAAAAAAAAAAAAAATCTGTCCGTGCGTTTTCTGCCCCAGGTTTTCTGTCATAGAGTTTCTGCTTCAGCGTTCAGTCTCAGCATTTCTGTCCGTAAGCGTTTTCTGTCATTCCGTCACTGTCCTTACGTTTCTGCCCCAGGATTTCTGTCATAACGTTTCTGCCGCAGCGTTCAGTCTCAGCATTTCTGTCATAGCGTTTCAGGCTCGGGGTTTCAGCCATCATCGTTTTTCAGAGGGGCGTTGTTCAGTCACGGCATACGCCAGTAGCTGTTTTCATCTTTGTCGTTTGTCATGTCTCATCGTATCTTTGTTCATGTTTGTACCTGGGTCAGTTAGCTAGGGCTCACATGTCAGGATCTGTCACGTCTACAGATCCATACGGGCTGAGGTTTCGTTTGTTAATGATTGTTGACCACAATCTTCTCGCCCGTATACCATACGTCATACGATGCACGTTCATTCAACACACCTGTACAATCACCCACCACGGTCTGTGGGTACACCAGCCCTGAGTTTTCAGTTTAATTACCTGTCTCTGTGCTGCCGGTTACTCGGGCTTACTTACCATTTACACGGGGGGGATCCGTCAGCAGGTTCATTCACGCGCAGTGGTCTTGACATTTCTGCTCCTGTTCTCATATTTGGGTAGGCACAAAGGGGCGTTGTTGTTCTCATGTCTTGTCTGTCATTTCTCTTGTTCGTGTTCTCAGGTTGGGCTGTGTTGGCATCCATCATCCCCTTGTTGGTCCTTAAGTGGTAGGTTTGGGCAAACGTCGTCATGATTCTGGATTCCACTCTCTGTATTGATCTCTGGGCGAGGATGTGGCCTGGAAGACTGCAGGGATGTCAGTCCAGTCATTTTCCGTTCCCCAGCCAGTTCCAGGTAGGGGGGTTTCAGTCACTTTGGGTATGACTGTTTCAGGCCATGGGACTCATTTCCCCGGGGTGGAGTCTGGTCCTCCTTCCTCGGTTCAGGATTCAGACTTGCTTGCCAGGTCAAAGGCTGAAGCACGACCGGAATCAAATCTGGTGGGACCAGTATTCTGTGTCTGGCTTGGTTTCGCCATGTTGACAATGCTCATTGCATGGGCCTCATCCAACTACTCCACATCCTTCAGGTATTTAGCATTTTGAACTCCTGCCAGTTGTCTTTTGGCACTCACCCTTGCACTTTCCCTTAACAGTATGGGTAGGTCAGGGCTTGGGGTGGGGGGTGGGGTCACTGAGCACTTCTCTGGTGTCCGGTCGAAGTTTCGATCTTCTCGGCTATCATTTTGCAGGAGCTCCTCAGGACAGCTATTGCTCCCCTTCCTCCACGTATCCTCTCATTCACAAGCAGTTCATTCTCATGTCTGGGTCGTCTCAGGCTTCAGGCTTCATCCAATTGTTCACGGGACGTTTAGTTGGGTTCTGGGTAGCTTCACACGTTCTATAGGGGGTTCGGTCTCATCACCAAGTCAGGAGTCGGGGGAAGTTTCTCCTGTCATAGTGGATACTTATCGGATATATATTGTTGCCATCCGGGCGCGCGCTTCTCCACTTGATGGATTCTCACCTTCCCTTCTTCACCTAAATTTGTGTCTTTTTGCCCTCTTTTCAGGCATACTGACCAATCAGGCCAAGGCACACCTCAGGCCTTGGTGCTTAGGAGTATCACTTTCTCACTCGAAGACTCTGACTACAAGTGTTAAGGCTAGCCAGAGGCTAGCCTGTATTTGTGGGAGGAGTCTGAGAGGGCTATTTAAGCCTCCTCCCCTGACAGGCCAGGGCTCGTCTGCGTTTTCTGGGTTCCCACCCACCCGTTTCCCCCAAGCTTCATACTTACTCACAATACTTTTCTTACATTCAGGGTATGCCCTCTTTTCAGGCATACTGACCAATCAGGCCAAGGCACACCTCAGGCCTTGGTGCTTAGGAGTATCACTTTCTCACTCGAAGACTCTGACTACAAGTGAGAATTAAAAAAATATTTCAAGGTTTCCTCTAAGGCAAGGGTCTCCAAACTTTCTAAAGAAAGGGCCATTTTACTGTCTTTCCGACTTTAGTGGGGCTGGACTGTGCCCAGTGTGATTATTATTATTATTATACAGGGTTTATATAGCGCCAATAGTTTACGCAGCGCTTTACAATATAAAAGGGAGACAATACAGTTATAATACAATAAAATACAAGCGGATTAAGAGGGCCCTGCTCAGAAGAGCTTACAGTCTAATAGGGTGGGGCAGGTGGTACAAAAGGTTGTAACTGTGGGGAATGAGCTGTTGGAAGTGGTAGGAGATTAGTTGGAGATGTGATAGGCTTTCCTGAAGAGATGAGTTTTCAGGGATCGCCTGAAGGTATCCGACTATCCCCTGCCTCAAGAGTAGGGGATAGTCGGATAGATGGAGGTAGCGAGTTCCAGAGGATGTGAGAGGCTCTGGAGAAATCCTGGAGACGAGCATGGGAGGAGATGAGAGAGAGCTTGAAAGCAGGAGGTCTTGAGAAGAGCGGAGAGGTCGATTTGGGTGATATTTGGAGACAAGATTGGTGATGTAGCTCGGGGCAGAGTTGTGAATGGCTTTGTATGTTGTGGTTAGTATTTTGAATTTTATTCGCTGGGTGATTGGGAGCCAGTGTAGGGATTGGAGGAGAGGGTTGGCAGACACTGAGCGGTTGGTAAGGTGGATAAGTCTGGCAGCAGCATTCATGATAGCCTGAAGAGGGGATAGCCTATGGAGAGGTAGGCCAATGAGAAGGGAGTTGCAATAGGCCCCTTTCACACTGAGGCGCTTCTAAACTGCCAGTAAAACACTGAGTGCTTTTGAAGAGCTTTCCATTCATTTCAATGGAGGGTTGCATTTTTCACTGCCCTGCCAGAACACTGCCCCGGTGTGAAAGCATTGATTGATCTTAAATGGAAATAGCTTTTTGTAAAATTTTCAGGTGCTTTTTTTAGTGTGAAAGCGCCTAAAAAGTGCCTCAGTGTGAAAGGGGTCTTAACAATACACAATCTTTGGTATTGGGGGGAGAAATAGTTGGAGTTAATGGCAGGAACAGTGCCATATTTTTGTTGTCAGTGGAAGGAATAATGCCCCAATCGTTGGTGTTCATGGGAGGAATTGTTGGTGTCAGTGGAAGGGATAATGCCCCACTGTTGGTGTCAGTAGCAGAAGTAATGTCTCAAGGGCTGGATAAAAACAAGCAAAGGGCTGCAGTATGGAGACCACTGCTCTAAAGTAAAAAAGGGTGAGAAAGGCTAGGTTAAAAAGCCATGACCATTACACATAGGGGACTTATCAGCTTCCTTGTCGTAACAGTACACAAAAAGAAAAAGTTAAAACAAAGTAAAGTAGAAAATACTCTAATTAAAAAAATAATTAAAAAAAAGACTCTTCCTACATGCATACACAATAAAAATATGCATACTGTACATACATATAATACTGTGTATTATATATGACGTCAACACAGTCTCATTTTTTTTTTTTTTAACACCCATTTGCAATGACTCTCCTATAAACCGTCCTCAGGCTGGTCAGTTTATTACAGTCACTGTACCAAAAATAATTTCTAGAAATGTAAAATATATGCATTTGTTTATTGAGCATACAGGGCTAACATATGTATAAAAAAAAAATTAAAAAAAATTTGGGTTGCTGTACTTGGAACTTATTGGAGAATATAATTCACTGTTTAACTATTGGAATAATATTAATTATACAAAGCATTTTTACAGTTGTATTTTTTTAAAGCCATTGACAATGCCAAAGTCCAATATGCACTGGAAGATCCTTCCTCCCCTCAGAAAAGTCCTTTGGGAACATACTCTTTGATAGCCCTCATTCTTCGTAATTTACAGCTAACCTTGTCTGCATGGTTATAGGTCTGTTCACGGCTGGCTATGAACGCCAGTACCAAAGAGATTACCCCCAACCCATTCCAATTTTGATTGGTATTTGAGTACAATTGCGCCTTTGATTTCATTTTTTCAAACACATTTTAAATACTATACAGTGTTAGTGTAATTCATATTTTTTAAATGACTTTCAGCCTCTTTGGCTTTACATTTTGCACTAGCATTTTTTTTTAAATGCCATATTAGATTTATTGAAAATTTTCACAAATACAGAAAGAAAGGTGGCAAAACAAAAAGGACACGCCCCAATGGTGTGGCCTATTAACAAAACAATATGGAACACCTCCTGGGCCAACAGGGAATAGCCCAGAATTAGAAGACCAACCGTGTACAAAAAACGATTTTCCAAGGAAAAAATTAATAAAAATGGAGGGCGGGAGAAAAATAAAGTGTGGGGGGGGGGGGATCCATTGCACAGGAGATGTCAATTTAAGCATGAGCACTTTATTTCATCACCTAATGGTAACCTTTAGTAACCCTTTGTGTGTTTTGCAATTTTTATGCGTGTTCTGCATTTGATCAACCCTAAGCGGAGCAAACTGTTTTTACATTCCTACTCTGCTTCTTTGCCATTTGCTTATTAGAGAGTTTGATGATCAGTTCTTTTATCCAAAGGCGCTAAGGTTTATATTTCTCTACTACATGCCTGGAGTTTGCCTGTTCTGCGTGGGATTCCTCCGGGTACTCCGATTTCCCCCCACACTCCATAGACATGCTGGGAGGTTAATTGGCTCCTGTCTAATCTGGCCCTAGTACTTGTATGTATGAATGTGAGTTAGGGACCTTAGATTGTAAACTCCTTGAGGGCAGGGACTGATGGGAATGTACTATATATATATATATATATATAAATACATATATATATAAATACATATATATATATATATATATATGTGTGTGTGTGTGTGTGTGTGTGTGTAAAGTGCTGCGTAAATCAATGGTGCTATATAAGTACCTGTAATAATATTTTTTTTGATTTTTGATTAACAAAAATTTGAAACAAACCCAGAATGCAGAGAAAAAAAATTGCAAAGGGTTTAAAGGAGCAGGGGGCAGCACAGTGGCTTAGTGGGTAGCACTTCTCCCCCCTCAGTGGCACTAGGGTCATCGGTTCAAACCCTGTATGTATAATATATACGTAAAGTGCTGCGTAAATGGAAGACGCTATAGAAGTACCTGTAATGATAATAAAGGAGTAATAGGGCTAAATCTCTTTTGGCTCTACTACTGCCAGGGATCACAGGAGTGGACTTTGTTTTGCACTCCTGTGACCCATATTCAGCTGACCGGGGGATAAAGTCTGCTGTCTGCTGATGCTATTCAGCCGGCCCAGGCTCTGGGGAGATCCCCACTTTAATGTTGGGATCCACCCAGATGCCTGGACCAGCAGCTGGCTCAGACTCTCAGTATCCAGCTGAGAGGCTGAGCCCGCCGCTCCCACCCCCCCCCCTGCACACCCTGGAGCCCCAGGGAGCAGTGAAGGGACAGAGCAGAGTCGGTGACTGAAGACTAAGCACTGAGCAATCAGCGATCTTTGACCGCTCAAGTTCTTGGTCTTAGAAGTGGTGGGGGACAGATGCTGCATCCACCTAAGTCAGGGCTCGACAAACCCCGGGCGCCAGGTCACATTTGCGACTAGAATTAGCGACCTGGCGCCTGAGGCGGCACAGCTGGGGGTATCCTGTCTCCATGCGGACTCCGACCCCCCCCGTGCGATTGCGTCGGGCCGCGCCGGCCGGTAATTGAGGCCGCGGCTTTGCGGCCTTCTTCGGTCCTTCTGGAATCTGGCGCCATTTTGTGGTGGCCGTTGGTATTACAACCAGCAATGCTAATGCAATGCTAATGGAGGCAGCGCTGCGATACCTGCCTGTTTTCACTACCCGCCCATCTCCTTCCCAAAGTGGAGAAGAGAAGAAAGCGAGTGTGGGGATAGCCTTTTTTTTTTTTTTTTTTCGTAATAACTTTTATTTTTATTTATTTATATTTTTAAAGTAAAAACAGTTTTTTTTGTTTTATTTTCTTAATTAAAATTAATTTATTTGTTATCTCCCTGCTTGGCCCCTTTCCCACGGGCTGTCTGATCAGGTTCGCCTGTCCGTTTTTCAGGCGGACCTGATCGGACCCTTAGAGCGCTTTCACACCGAGCCGCGGGGGGCGTCGGCGGTAAAGCGGCGCTATTTTTAGCGCCTCTTTACCGTCGTTTTAGTGGCGCTATTCAGCCGCTAGCGGGGCGGTCTTTCTGTGCAAATTTAAGATTAGGTTTTTTTTATATTGAAAATAAAGCTTTGTCGGTCGTTAAAAAAAAAACCTGGCTCCTAACTTTTTTAGCTGGCTCCTAGATTCCAAGCAAATTTGTCAAGCCCTGACCTAAGTGAGTATGTAGATTTGTTTTTTTTTTCAATGCCAAATTTCTCTTTTAACCTCTTCACGCCAGCAGTACGCATATACGTGGCCTCTCGGCGGGTGGGCCTTAACACCGATCTGCCGCATATATGTGTACCAGAATGTAAACAAAGCTGTGCTGAAAGCGTGCGTCCGGCACAGTTAACGGCGGCTAGAGGAAAGGTCCCGATGCCTACTTGTGATCGGACGCTTTCTGATCATGTGACCGCCATGACAGCCAGAGAGGGAGATGTTACCAGCACACAAAGATCTCCAAAATGAGGCCAAAGCTTTATTCAGCGATCACATCATTACAGCAAATAGCAACATTTCAAAGCTATGCAGGACCTCTTCTTCATCAGGCATGTGACAGCCAATCACAGCGGTCACATGATCAGAAACCCCACCCCCCTCCCACTATCAGAAATCCCTTAAAGGGCCGGGAGGCGCCGGTGTTAAGGGATTAATACTAGTTTATGAAAGAGTAATGTCAGCTCTCTGCCAACTCAATAATGAAGCATGTGAAGCACATCAGTGTTGTCTTTTTTCCCTCCTGTAAGCATGTTCACTGGCAGCACTGTGCTATCCAAAAAAAGCCGACAAACTGCTGTTTTTTATTCTCTGTCTGCTGTTCAAGTGACTCGAGAAAGCCAACATAAAGACAGACCAAATTTTGTCATGTTACAACCAAAAAATGTAAATGTATTTTATTGGGATTTTATGTGATAGACCAACACAAAGTGGCAAGTAATTGTGAAGTGGAAGGAAAATGATAAATGGGTTCCAAATTTTTTACAAATAAATATCTGAAAAGTGTGGCTTGTATTTGTATAGCGTCCCCCCGGAGTCAATACTTTGTAGAACGGCCTTTCACTGCAATTACAGCTGCAAGTCTTTTTGGGGATGTCTCTACCAACTTTGCACATCTAGAGAGTGAAATGTTTTCCCATTCTTCTTTGCAAAATAGCTCAAGCTCTGTCAGATTGGCTGGAGAGCGTCTGTGAACAGCAATTTTCAAGTCTTGCCACAGATTCTCAATTAGATTTAGGTCTGGACTTTGACTGGGCCATTCTAACACATGAATATGCTTTGATTTAAACCATTCCATTGTAGCTCTGGCTGTATGTTTAGGGTCGTTGTCCTGCTGGAAGGTGAACCGCCGCCCAAGTCTCAAATCTTTAGCAGACTCTAATGCCGCGTACACATGATCGGACATTCCGACAACAAAATCCATGGGATTTTTTCCGATGGATGTTGGCTCAAACTTGTCTTGCATACACACAACTCTTGTCAGAAATTCCGATCGCCAAGAACGCGGTGACGTACAACACGTACAACAAGCCGAGAAAAATGTTCAATAGCCAGTGCGGCTCTTCTACTTGATTCCGAGCATGCGTGGATCTTTGTGTGTCGGAATTGTGTACACACAACGGATTTCGTTGTCGGAAAATTTGAGAACCAGATCTCAAATTTTGTGCGACGGAAATTCCAATGGAAACTGTCCGATGGAGCCTACATGCGGTCAGAATTTCCGACAACAAGCTCCGATCATACATTTTACATCGGGAAGTCCGATCGTGTGTACGGGGCATAACAGGTTTTCTTCTAAGATTGCCCTGTATTTGGCACCATCCATCTTCCCATCAACTCTGACCAGCTTCCCTGTCCCTGCTGAAGAAAAAGCATCCACACAACATGATGCTGCCACCACCATGTTTCACGGTGGGGATGGTGTGTTCAGGGTGTTGTGCAGTTTTAGTTTTCTGCCACACATAGCGTTTTACTTTTAGGCCAAACATTTTAATTTTGGTCTCATCTGACCAGAGCACCTTCTTCCATATGTTTGCTGTGTCCCCACATGGCTTCTCGCAAAGTGCAAACAGGACTTCTTATGCCTTTCTTCCAACAATGACTTTCTTCTTGCCACTCTTCCATAAAGGCCAGCTTTGTGGAGAACACGACTAATAGTTGTCCTGTGGACAGATTCTCCCACCTGAGCTGTGGATCTCTGCAGCTCCTCCAGAGTTACCATGGACCTCTTGGCTGCTTCTCTGATGAATGCTCTCCTATTCCAGCCTGTCAGTTTAGGTGGACGGCCATGTCTTGGTAGGTTTGCAGTTGTGCCATACTCTTTCCATTTTCGGGTGATGTATTGAACAGAGCTCCGTGAGATGTTCAGAGCTTGGGATATTTTTTTTTATAACCTAACCCTGCTTTAAACTTCTCCCCAACTTTATCCCTAACCTGTCTGGTGTGTTCCTTGGCCTTCACGATGTTGTTCGTTCATTAAGGTTCTCTAAAAAAACCACTGAGGGCTTCACAGAACAGCTGTATTTATACAAAGATTAAATTAAACACAGGTAGACTCTATTTACTAATTAGGTGACTTCTGAAGGCAATTGGTTCCACTAGATTTTAGTTTAGAGGTATCAGAGTAAAGGGGGCCGAATACAAATGCACGCCACACTTTTCACATATTTATATGTAAAAAATTTGGAAAACCATTTATCATTTTCCTTCCACTTCACAATTATGTGCCACTTTGTGTTGGTCTATCACATAAAATCCCAATAAAATATTTATGTTTTTGGTTTAACATGACAAAATGTGGAAAATTTTAAGGGGTACGAATACTTTTTCAAGGCACTGTATAATGTACCTATACTAGCTATCTTTAATAACTCATGTTATTTTTTTTTTTTACCCCAAGACTGCATTAAAGGGATTTAACACTTGTCTGGAATTCACCTTTAAATAAACAAACTGCTCTGCATGCAGTAAAAATAAACTGTATAAACAGTATAATTGTACGCAGGTTGGCTTTCTCTGCTTTCAAGAAAGCCCATTTATAAAAAGAAAACACAATGGCTTGTTGACAACTTGAGTACTCAACTCGGCAGGCTAAAAATAAAAACGGAGCGCAGACGCGGGCAGACACAATGGTGCAGAGCAGGGGAAGCATTTCATTGCACACAGCCCTGTAACGTTGGCATTTGTCAATGCAAACTGCTCAGGGTGCCCCGGGGACAGGCGACTACAAAGAGAGCACATAGCGTCCGTCTACTGGGAGAGGACGGGGCCCGGGGTGAGAACTCAGCCTCTGTTCTGATGAAAAGACAACTTTATTGATCACAATGAGTGTATTCTGCACCCACGGCCAGTCTATGAAATCTTGTGGGAACAAGACGTGGCACATTTCGAAGATTCTTCCTTCTTTGTGGATCAGATGCAGCGATAAGAGACCTTCCTTGGCTCTCTGTGAGCTGCGTGCTGTGACGCACATTTAATGTTAAAAATATCAATAAAACAAATGTCTGTATAGAAAGAGAAATAAACAAACTCTAATGCCGCGTACACACGATCGGACATTGATCGGACATTCCGACAACAAAATCCATGGATTTATTTCCGACGGACGTTGGCTCAAACTTGTTTTGCATACACACGGTCACACAAATCTTGTCGGAAATTCCGAACGTCAAGAACGCGGTGGCGTACAAGACGTACGACGAGCCGAGAAAAATGAAGTTCAATAGCCAGCGCGGCTCTTCTGCTTGATTCCGAGCATGCGTGGAATTTTGTGCGGCGGAACGATCGGAATTTACGTCAACGGATTTTGTTGTCGAAAAATTTGAGATCCAGATCTCATATTTTGTGTGACGGAAATTCCGATGGAAAATGTCCAATGGAGCCTACACACGGTTGGAATTTCCGACAACAAGCTTCCATCGAACATTTTCCGTCGGAAAATCCGACCCTGTGTACGGGGCATAAGAATAAAATGTAAATGATGTAGAAGGCTTTTTTTCAATTACATAGCACTGATGATGAATTCTTTCGGACTTTGCAGTGTATACCGATCAGCCATGACAGCATGATGACCACTGACAGGTAAAGTGAATAACCTTGATTGTCTCGTTAATGACATCTGGGATATATTAGGCAGCAAGTGAACATGTTGTCCCTGATGTTGACGTGTTGAAAGCAGAAGAAATGGGCACGTGTAAGGATTTGAGTTTCCTTTGAGATGTCTTTTGACAAGGGCCAATTTGTAATGGCTGGACGATTGGGTCAGAGCAACTCCAAAACTGCAAATTGTGGGATGTTCCCGGTCTGCAGTGGTCAGGGCCTACCAAAAGTGGTCCAAGGAAGGAAAACCAGCCAACTGTCGAAAGGGTCATGGGCCGCCAAGGTTCACATTGGGAACGAAGGCTGGCCCATATAGTCCGATCCAGTAAAAAATAACTACTTTAACTCAAATTGCTGAAAATGCTGGTTCTAATGGTGTCAGAACACTCAGAGCGTCATAGTTTATTGTGTATGGGGGCTGTGTAGCCGCAGACTGGTCAGGGTGCCCATGCTGACCCGTGTCCTCAGGCAAAAGCGCCTACACAATGGGCACGTGAGCATCAGACCACGGAGCAATGGAAGAAAGTGGTCTGGTCTGATGAATTCAAGAATGAGGAACACAACAAAGAGTTTGAGGTGCTGACTTGTTCTATTTTTATGATTTTGAGCATCTGTGGGATGGGCTGGAAAAAGAAGTCCAATCCATGTGGGTCCCTGGTCCAACCCAGGCTCCTGGGTTTAGTACCAATTTAAAGAATCTGCTACTGATGGCTTGGTGTCAGATACCACAGCATAACTCCAGAGGTCTAGTGGAGGTCATGGTGGCTGGTCATAATGTTATGGCTGATTGGCGTAAGTAGATAATTCATTATTACAAGCAGCACCTCGATGTATTCCCACTCAATACTTCCCATTACACCCAGTGACTTAATGTCTCCTTATTACACGCAGTACCTTACACCTCTCCATTATGTGTACAAACCCTTAACCACTTCAGCCCCGGAAGGGTTTACCCCCTTCCTGACCAGAACACTTTTTGCGATTGGGCACTGCGTCGCTTTAACTGACAATTGCGCTGTTGCGCAACGTTGCACCCAAACAAAATTGACGTTCTTTTTTCCCCACAAGTAGAGCTTTCTTTTGGTGGTATTTGATCACCTCTGCGGTTTTTATCTTTTGCGCTACAAAACAAAAAAAGAGCGACAATTTTGAAAAAAAAAGCAATATTTTTTACTTTTTGCTATAATAAAAATCCCCCAAAAATATATTAAAAAAAAAAAAAACAAAAAAAACAAAAACACATTTTTTCCTCAGTTTAGGCCGATATGTATTCTTCTACATATTTTTGGTAAAAAAAAAAAAAAAATCACAATAAGCGTATATTGATTGGTTTGCGCAAAAGTTATAGCGTCTTACAGGCGTCTAGGCAATAAAATATTTTCACATTTTTCCGTCTGTTAGCCTATAATACTAAATGTGCACAAGAGTTTTTTTTTTTTTTTTTTTTTTAAACAGCGTTTTTGCGCACTTTTCAGGCTTGAGTGTTTTTTTTTTCTATTTTTAGCCAATGGAAAATTAGTTACTAGGCAAGAAAAATAAATAAATTATATATATATATTTTTTTTCCCTTTTCTTTGCATTTATTAGTATAATAATAATAAATCTGAGCAGGAACTTATCTGAAAACAAGTTGCCAAAATATAACCTATAACCTAATCACACTTGAGCTGAGTGTCCTTGGTAATTTTTCATCTGTTGTATAGGTGTTTTTACATGTGTTTTAGGCTTGAGTGTTTTTGTTTTCTATTTTTAGCCAATGGAAAGCTAGTTAATGAGCATGAAAATATTGTCACCCCCCCCCCCCCCCACCCTATTTTTAGCCAATGAAAAACTACCGGTAGTTACTAGACATGAAAAATGATTTTCCTTTTTTTTCCTTCCATTTGTTAGCCTATAATAATAAAAAATCTGAGTAGGGATTTATCCAAAAACAATTGCCAAAATAAAGCCTCAAGTCCTACTGACACTTGAGCTGAGCGTCTTTGGTAATTGTTCAGATTTTTTGATTCAATTTTTGTACAGGTGTTTTTGCACGTGTTTTGGATGTTTTTTTTTTTATTCTATTTTAGAAAATGGAAAACTAGTTAGGTGGCAAGAAAATATTGTAATTTTTTTCTATTTTTTGTCAATGGAAAACTAGCTACTAGGTAAAAAAAAAAAAAATTAAAAAATGTTTCCATTTGTTAGACCTATAATATAATAATAATAATAAATATGAGTATGCATTATGCTCATTTTACAGGCTGTTCCATTAAAATCTATTGGGGTCAAATGCAAGATCCTGTGCCAAAAGAAGCTCATGCACTTTTTCGAGCAACAAGTGACACTATGCTGAGATATGAACAGGCATCATTATACAGTGAGGGAAAAAAGTATTTGATCCCCTGCTGATTTTGTACGTTTCCTCACTGACAAAGAAATGATTGGTCTATAATTTTAATGGTAGGTTAACAGTCAGAGACAGAATAACAACAAAAATATCCAGAAAACGCATTTCAAAAAAATTATAAATTGATTTGCATTTTAATGAGTGAAATAAGTATTTGACCCCTTTGCAAAACATGACTTAGTACAAAACCCTTGTTGGCAATCAGAGAGGTCAGACGTTTCTTGTAGTTGGCCACCAGGTTTGCACACATCTCAAGGGGGATTTTGACCTACTCCCCTATGCAGATCCTCTCCAAGTCATTAAAGAGGTTGTAAACTCTGAAAAAAAAAAAAAAACCCTGTAGGATAAAGGCGTAATGAGCTAGTATGCACTGTATACTAGCTCATTATGAAATACTTACCTTAGAATGGAGCTGTTGCAGCGGCGTCTGCACACTGCTGAGACGGCTGACACTTTCCCCGTAGTTTCTTCTGGGTTTGTGGGCTCCGGCGCTGTGACTGGCCGAAGCCGCGATGATGTCACCCCCGCACATGTGCGCGGGAGCGGCTTTTTATGGCATGGGGCTCGGAAAGGAACGGCAGCCGTGGTTGTTCCTTCAGGGAGCATGCGCCAGTGATGTCACTGGCTGCATGTAATGCATTTAATTAATTCTAAACGGTACCTGTTTAGAAGATATTTCCACTACCTATAGGTAAATGTCTGCAGAGGAAGTTTACTTCCTCTTTAAGGTTTCGAGGCTGACGTTTGGTAACTCGAACCTTCAGCTCCCTCCACAAATTTTCTATAGGATTAAGGTCTGGAGACTGGCTAGGCCACTCCAGGATCTTAATGTGCTTCTCCTTGAGCCACTCCTTTGTTGCTTTGGCCATGTGTTTTGGGTCATTGACATGCTAGAATACCCATCCACAACCCATTTTCAATGCCCTGGCTGAGGGAAGGAGGTTCTCACCCACAAATTGACGGTACATGGCCCCGTCCATCGTCCCTTTGATGTGGTGAAGTTGTCCTGCCCCCTTAGCAGAAAAACACCCCCAAAGCATAATGTTTCCACCTCCATGTTTGACGGTGGGGATGGTGTTCTTGAGGTTATAGGCAGCATTCCTCCTCCTCTAAACACAAGTTGAGTTGATGCCAAAGAGCTCGATTTTGGTCTCATCTGACACTTTCACCCAGTTTTCCTCTGAATCGTTAAGATGTTCATTAGCAAACTTCAATTGGGCTTGTACAAGGGCTTTCTTGAGCAGGGGGACCTTGTGGGCGCTGTAGGATTTCAGTCCTTCACGGCGTAGTGTGTTACCAGATGTTTTCTTGGTGACTATGGTCCCAGCTGCCTTGAGATCATTGACAAGATTCTCCCGTGTAGTTCTGGGCTGATTCCTCAGCGTTCTCATGATCATTGAAACTCTACGAGGTGAGAACTTGCATGGAGACCAATACAGAGGGAGATTGACAGTTATTGTGTTTCTTCTATTTGCGAATAATTGTTGTCACTCTCTCACCAAGCTGCTTGGCGATGTCTTGTAGACCATTCCAGCCTTGTGTATGTCTACAATCTTGTCCCTGACATCCTTGGACAGCTCTTTGGTCTTGGCTATGGTGGAGAGACTGGAATCTGATTGATTGATTGCTTCTGTGGACAGGTGTCTTTTATACAGGTAACAAGCAGAGATGAGAAGCTTTTTTTGTTGTTATTCTGTCTTTCACTGTTACAATAAACCTACCATTAACATTATAGACTGATCATTTCTTTGTCAGTGGGCAAACGAACAAAATCAGTGGGGATCGAATACTTTTTCCCCCTCACTGTATGTAATGAAAATCCTAATGTTGAGGACCGAAGTGCTTCTGGTGAAGCTTCAAATTTCTCTTCAAATCGCCCAGGTGTGAAAGAGGTCTTATATGTCCTTAACAAATATGTACAGTTATTTACTGTGACTAGAAAAGAACTTGAAGCACCGCTCCTTGAAGTGGGGGGGGAATAGCTCTGTGGGAGTGGGAGGGTGCTGGCATCCAAACTTAACTCCTCCAGTGGTAACAATTTAAGACATCGAGGACACCGCTCTCCTGACCTGACCCATGTAAACACTACTACACAAACCATGCCCCCCCATCTACACGTTTCCCCCATACTCATTCACATGGGGTGGACTGGGAACTGGGGGCCCCCTCGTTAAGCCCCCCCCCCCCCGCCCGCAGACCCTCACAACCACCGGTCAGGGTTGTGGGGAAGATGCCATTGTCCCTATCAACATGGGGACAAGGTGCTTAGGGGTGGGGGGGTTCAGAGCCTCAAAGCACGCCCACATGTTGAGGGCATATGGCCTGGTATGATTCAGGAGGGGGGGTGCTCGCACGTCTCCTCTCCCCTTTCCTGGCCCGCTGGGCTGCATACTCGAATAAGGGTCCGGTATGGATTTTGGGGGGACCCCACGCCGTTCTTTTTTATTTTGGTGTGGGGTTTCCCTTAAAATCCATACCAGACCCGAAGGGCCTGGTATGGATTGGGGGGGGACCCCACGCTATTATTTTTCTGAATTTTTCATTGCTGCCATTCTTTTGTTTACATTTCAGCTGTCAGCGGTGAAGCCCGCTGACAGCTGATGAGTCATCGGTTGTTAAGGAGGCAGCAGACGGATTTCCAGCCTGATCCTTAACAACCGGCTATTCTTTACACGAAATTAGCATCAGTCGATTATTTTTCAACCGATTCAAATTGTTCCGAAAATGTTGAATCCGTTAGAAAATTATTAAACTAAATTAAATTTTATGAATATAAACAAATCCCGAAACAAATCAACGAAACAAAACTTGTAACATAACGTATTTATCCTGAAACGAAACTATTTTTTCTGTTCTGAACTCCAATGTTAATGTATAATTATTTACATTAGCAAATTGGTCAAAAAGTGGCATTAAACTTCTGATTTAAACAAAATATATACTCTTCAAGTATGTATTCTTAACTTAGAGAAGTCCCCTCTATTGCTCGCAGCCTCCTACAGGTTTTTATTTTATTTATTTTTTTGCTGCTGTAACCAACTTTCTGATAGAGGGTGGCTATGGGCATTCTCCAATGTCCCATTGTATGTAGGAACTTGCTCATTCCCAAGGTTGCTTTTGGATTATGGGATTTGTAATGTGCATAGACCGATGATCGTGACTGCAACCATATTACAATGCTGGTTTATAAGTAAAGGAGAGGTTTGGGAGCTCACTGAGAAAGTTACAAGGAAATAGAAAAAATTTCATGAAAAAAAAATGACAAGACCATTATGTAGTGGATGTTTAAGAATTATTTTTTGGAGTATAAGGAAATCATTTAGTGTCACTTGAAGATGAAGCTAATTGGTGTATACTAATGGTTGTAGATTTGCTCTAGGCATCAAACCTTGGGTCAAAAAGGGTTAATCTACATGATAGCCTCTGTTTTTTTCTTCTTTTTTTTTCCCACCCACTTCACCAACATCCTCCAGCATCCATCAAAACGTAACAGAAAGCTTCTGATGAGACCAGTCGTTCACTTCAGAAGGCCAAACTCTCCAAATGTTCAATAGGCTCTTCCTCACACAAGATCAGTTGGTCTGAGGTTAGAAGTCCATTCTCTGTCCTCCAGCCAAGACCTCCTTTGTTCATGCACTTCCGGCCTGTGCGTCTAGAGCATGAACCTGTCTGCTCCCCTCACATTCCCATCAGAAAGTGGCAAACGACCGGCTTGACCAACAGCTGTACCAGACATGCGTGGGCAAGACATTTAGACTAGCTGTCAGGAAAAATGACTATACAAGAAAAGAGGGGTCAGATGTCAAACGCTCAATAATTAGTGTCTGAGCTTTCCACCACTTTTCCCACTACCTACCTTCCGTACGAGGGAAGAGCTTCCCATACCGGGGCCCTTAATGCTTATTTTGGTGTCCAGAATAAGCAAATAATACGCAAACTATCAACACTGTAAAAGCGGATGGAGATGGGGAAAGCCAAAAGCTATGCTTATTTGCTCTCGGCAAACCATAATATCCCTGGATGTCCCTCAGATGCCCTTGGAAAAGTAAACACGCAGGTTTGCAAAAAAAAAAAAAAAAAAATTTCCACCCGCATTAGCAGAGACTCTTAATATCAGCCGGCTCAATGTTTAGGGGACGCGAGGGTCCATAGGTTAAATATAGTATAAGGAAAAGAGCTCAAAGGATTTACTAGTACGAAGGAAAACAAAAACACAACTGTATACGTCGTGCTGTAAGTCAAGGAAGTAGCTTGTACAATTAAACATTCAATAATAGACAGAGTGAGGTTAGTTTACTGTATAGAAAGAAAATAAACTTGTGAATCGCACCAAGGCCCTCTGGCAGGGAAAAGTTTAATACACAACAGAAGCCGAGCGTTAATGGACGGGGCTGCAGACTTCAGGGCTCTGTCAATGCTCCAGACACCATGACTGACATATAGATCATGATAGATGGGCATTCCGTAAACACCGTGAACAAAGGTTTCTATTGTAATATTTTTTTTGGGGGGGGTAGGGGGGTACAAAAGAGAGCCGAAAAAATCTAACAGTTTTCAGTGAGTCGTACCCTTTGAAATTGATGACCGTTGACATCAAATTAGGCAAAATTAGTGCAAGAGCAGCAAAATGTGTCACTTCCCGCTTGGAAAGATGAAACTGCTTTATAAAATTTTAATATTTTTTTTGTTTTTGTAAAATAAAGAATGATAAATAAAAAATATAAATATTGAAAAATAAAAAAATTATAAATAATGGAAAAAAAAATAATCATAAAGAATTCAAAAATGAATAATAAATAAATAAATAAATAATGGAAAAAATAATATAAAATAATGGAAGAAAAAAAAAAAAAGGAAAAATAAATAGTGAAAATGTAATTATTTATTTAAGGCCTCGTCCACACATGACCTTTTTTTCTCCCCTGGACGCCTTGCTCCAGGGGAGAAAAAAAACAGTATTAAAAACACGACTAAAGCCGTGTTTGGGTGCGTTTAGGCGCATCATCACTTGGGCGTTCATTCATTCCATTGGCCAGAAAATGGCCATTGGAATCAACACTCTCCTAACACTTTAGCCCATTTAGGCACGTCAAGAGTTTTTTTATGCTCAAATGCTCTTCTCATATATGGGCTGTTTTTTTTTTCTGCCTCTAAACGCCTGCAAACACGTATGGACACATAGGCTGTTTAGAGGCAGAAAAAAAAAAAGTCAAACGCTCAAAAGTGGCATTCTTGATGGCTAGAGTACATGAGGCCCAAAGTGAAAATACACTGCATCTGAGCCCCAAAAACACTATTTAATTCATTTTTAATATCTAAAGCAAACTCAACACCCTGCCTCCCAACTCCATGTCTCCATGCTTTTTTTGCTGAGAAATCACTTCGAAAAAGGGGGGGGGGGGGAGCAGCCCCGATCCTCTTCTTCTGGAGTACCCCGCCGGCGCTCCAGGCCCCTCCATCAGGTGATCCCCATGGAAAGCCGATTTCCCTGGGGGCACCTGTACAGGCTCGCTCCATCCATTGACACAGAGGGCAAGACCCCGCCCCCCCATCACAGCTTTTGATTGACAGGAGTGGGAGCCAATGGCTCCTGCTGCTATCAATCTGTCCAATGAGGAGAGAGACAGCGGATCAGGCTCAGGAAATGAAAAATGGGGGGGGGGGGGTCTGAGGGGAGCTGCAGCACAGAAGGTATTTTACATTAATGCATAGAATGCACTAAGGTGAAAAACCATAAGGCTTTACAACCACTAAAAGCAGGCCCTCCAGCTGTTACGAAACTACAAGTCCCATGAGGCATTGCAAGGCTGACAGTTACAAGCATGGCTCTCACAGGCAGAGGCATGATGGGACTTGTAGTTTCACAACAGCTGGATGGCAGCCAGTTTGGGACTCCTGACTTAAAGTGTTACTAAACCCACAACAGTACAATCAGTCTGTATATGCAGTAAAGCGTGCTTGTTATACCCACTTTGGAACCTAAGGGGTTAATCCTCAGCATTGTGTAAAAAGGCTGTTTGATCCTGTCTTCCCCCCCTTCTTTCACTGCCCTCTGTTAATTTCCTGATAACACAGAGCCTATAGAGTCAGGCTGCACATGCTCAGTTTGGTGTTTATAGCTAGAGAGATTTTTTTTTTTTCTTGGGAGGGTGCATGTGATCAGCACAGGGCCAATCAGCACTGTCCAGACAGAGGGTCAGGGGTCCTGCAGCCTCATAGGACAGTCAGAGGAGAATGAAAACTCCTCCTACAAGCTTCACCAGGAACGGATAGAAATCACAAGACTGATAAATACTTCTGACGAGAAAGGGTATTTATAGGTTTATATTTACTAAAATAATTGCATTCCCATGTTCTGTGTATTCTGGGAGACCAGATATAGTGAATGCAGGCTCCTGGGTTTAGCAACACTTTAAATATAAGCAGTTTGAACTTCAGCTTTATTTGCCAGAAATGCGACGTATGAGTGAGCTTTGCGTTTACGGCACATATGTGAATGCATATACAAAGTATATATATATATATATATATATATATATATATATATATATATATATATATATATATATATATATATATATATATATATATATGCGTCAGCTGTTATCAAGGCGAAGCAAGTTCACCATTCATCTGAAAAATCGTTTTTTAGTTTTACTTCCAAGAAAAACCTCTAAGAATAGTCGTGTCCGCGGGGAGCTTGTAAATCATGTTTTATTACTCCCGCCTTCGTTATGAGGGAATATCGCGCTGAATTATCTTCAAAGAAACAAAGTGCAGCAAGAGGGTGTCAGCAGACCAGAGCGGAGGGGAGGACAAGACGTTTCAACACGTCATGTGATGTTTGTTTCTAGAACTCTCAAAATGAGAAGGGGGGGGGGTGGAGGGGGGCTGGAGAAAGCCAAACTGTAAATGTGAGTGATGGACGCGGAGACGTTGATGGCACTCTCTCTCCATTGTGATGTTTTATAACCACCAAAACCTCTGACCTACATATGTAAAAACAAGGATGACGAGCGTCTCCGCTAATCCCAAGAATTAAGTTCACTTGTAAGAAGTTGGAAAAGTTCCTTTTTTTCCGTGTTTAATGGAGCATTAGAGGCTAGAATAAATAAACGGCTTTTGATTTTTGAAATGATTTTTAAAACTGAACTCTGGGCAGGTATTAAAAAAAAAACACAAACTGATACACTTCGTAATCATTAAAGGGGTATTGAAGGATAAGTTCACCTCTTGGAACACATTACAGGTTCCACTCATATTTAGAGTATATATAACATGTTCCAGCTCTTGCTGCTAGTCCCCCCCCCCCGATTTTCCTGGTGACAGCGGGCGGGGGATCCTCTTCCTGCACCCGCTGTCACAATTTAAAATCATTGTTAAGTCTTGTTTTTTTTTTTTTCCCTATAAAAATAACAAACCTGTTATACTTACCTGCTCTGTTGCAGTGGAATTGCACAGAGCAGCCCTGATCCTCCTCTTCTCGGGTCCCTCTTCGGTGCTCCTGGCCCCTCCCTCCTGTCGAGTGCCCCCACTGCAAGCAGCTTGCTATGGGGGGCACCCGAGCTCGAGTCACAGCTCCGTGTGTCCATTCAGACACTAAGCCCCAACCTGGCCACGCCCCCTTTCCCTGATTGGCTAGCCAACTTTGATTGACAGCAGCGGCTTCAATCAGGAGGGAGAATCTCGGACGGATGAGACACTCGTGGACATCGCTGGACTGAGAGGGACCTCAGGTAGGTATTAGGGCTGCTGAGGGGAGGCTGCTGCACACAGAAGGCTTTTTATCTTAATGCATAGAAGGCATCAAGATTAAAAAAATCACAACTTTACAACCACTCTAAAGTGATATTAAAATAATTTTTTTAAATTATTAAATATATCATACTTACCTGCTCTGTGCAGTGATTCTGCCTTTACAACCCCTTTAACCACTTGACCTCCAGAAGGTTTTACCCACTACATCACAAGGGCATTTTTTTGCTATTCGGTACTACACTACTTTAATTGGCAATTGCGTGGACATGCAACACTCTACGTAAATTCAGTTTATATCAATGTTTTCACACAAATAGAGCTTTCTTTTGGTGGTATTTGATCACCACTGGGGTTTTTTATTTTTTTGGGGTGTTAACAAAAAAAAAAATACAGAGAATCTAGGAAATGAGGTGGATCTGTTTTATCTGCAGCTTCAAATACACATTGTGAGAAGCTCACAGTATGCAGTGAAATCGGAGTAAGCAATTTCAGTCCAGAAGAGAAGCCGGTACAACTGTGCAGGACTGAAGGAAAGGCTGGAGGTCAGATTTAACTACTTGACTTCCAGAAGATTTACCCCCCCCCCCTTCCTAAACAGGCCATTTTTTGCGATACGGCACAGCGTTATTTTAACTGACAATTGCACGGTCATGCAATGCTGAACTCAAATAAAATGTATGTCCTTTTGTTCCCCACAAATAGAGCTTTTGGTGGTATTTGATCAACTTTGTGTTTTTAGTTTTTTGCGCTAGAAAACAAAAAAAAAGACCGTCAATTTAAAAAAAATATATATATATATTTTTACTTTCTGCCATAAAACATATTCAATAAAAAAAAAAAATATCAAATTTCTTCATCAATTTAGGACAATATGTATTCTGCTACATATTAGAAATAGAGCCATCTTTTTTCCTTTTGGTGGCATTTAATCACCTTTGCATTTTTTTTGTGTTCTAAACAAAAAAAAAAAAAACAATATTTTTTACTTTCTGCTATAAAACATATACAACAAAAAAATTAAAAAAAAATCTAATTGCTTCATAAATTTATTCCAAAATGTATTCTCCTACTTGTCTTTGGTTAAAAAAAAAAAAAACATTAAAATTATATCATTTCTGTTGAAGCTATAGCATCTACAAACTATTGTATAGATACTGGAATTTTTATTTTTTTTATTATACCAGTGATGGCGGTGATCAGCAACTTATAGTGTGGTGGGCAATCTGACACTAACTGACGCTGGCTGGGGGGGTAGACTAACTGGCACTGACATCAATAGTGACACTAATACAGTAATCAGTGCTAATACTATACCAGTGATGGCAAACCTTGGCACTCCAGATGTTTTGGAACTACATTTCCCATGATGCTCAAATACACTGCAGAGTGCATGAGCATCATGGGAAATGTAGTTCCAAAACATCTGGGGTGCCAAGGTTTGCTATCACTTTACTATACACAGTTACTGTATTAAAGAGGAAGTAAACTCTCCCACTCTGATGCTTCTTTTCATTTAGTCCATTATAATAAGTAAATTATCAAACTATAACCACTGTAATCCAAAATCGCATATTACTTACTGTTTAAAGAAACTTTAAAAAAATTGTTTCCAGGGGTAAGGCAGCGCCATCTTAAGTATTGTTTTCTGAGTCCACAGTAGAGTGTATTTCCGCCTTTACATTGAGCACTGCCTGTACTGTTAACTAAGCCTCCTTCTCAATCCAACGTTTCTATGCCAACCCTGCTTCACTGCTCATAGCTGACTTGTTTTATTTCATAGAATTTACTTGTGCCGATTATCTAGTGTTTGCCTATCTCAGTCTTATCAGCTTCAGCTGATAAGACTGCAGGAATGCGGTTGGTCCGATGCCCAGGACATGGTTACATGGGGTGTAGTAGGAAGCTCTAAGTGATTATGCAGTCTTGTGCCCTAGGAAGTCCTGATAATAGACAGACAAGCACACAGAGTGTGCCGTAAATCAGGGGAGATATGGGCATGCTCAGTGACGTCATTCTAAAGGACAAAAAAGGATTACAACAATACTAAGCAAGTAAGGAGATCTCTACAAGCAGTGTTCATTAGGGTTTTTTATGCTGATTTACATGGGACAAAGTTGTGGGGGAGAGTTTACAACCTCTTTAATGACCCTGGCTGGGAAGAGGTTAACATCTAGGGCCGATCAGGTTTTTTCCCTGCTTTGGCGATCAGCAAGTACCGTTGTCCAATCATTGGCCAGGACCCGATGATCGGCTTCTACTGTAACAAATCACAGCCAGGGCGGCAGGCGCACATGCACTCCTTACCCAGAAGCGTTGATCATGTATCAAATACGTGATTCAGCGTAGAGTGGCCGCCCTGCAGCAGTATATCTGCGCAGGGTGGTTGGCAAGAGGTTCAAAACAGCGCGCCTGTGCGGGGCTCTGCCCACAATGCGACACGTCAATCATTCACAGTTTCCTGAGAATGAGTGAATTACAAATACCGTCAGTCACTGCAGCTGACAGATTGTAGTTCTGAACAAACTGCAAGGGCGCTGATTTATAAAAGAGACTGCCAGGTTACCGGTCACCGTCAACTGGATTTGTTTTCCCTCACAGGGTGTGGGTACTCTCGGTGAGGGATTTACATCTTCTGCTCCGGCTCCAGGTTCTTGCGGCTTCCCACTGGTTTCCATCTCCCCGCCCTCACACAGCTTTGTGGCATGGTTGGCAGTGTATGCATCCATCTATCTTCATGGACATTCCATTTTGAAGTCTCTTTTATAAATTCAGGTTAGTATACCCACCTATATATACTCATTTTCTTTAAAAAAAAAAAGTAATCTATACCAGCTAGCAGGCCAGGAGTCCTCCATCAATCGCATCTGTCTGTGCTTTTCCAGCAGAAGCGAGACTCCTCTGGCGAAACGCATCGAGACCTAACACAACCATCCTAGACTACTGACAGTCATCTGTATGACACATCCAGGTGCTATGGAAAGGTCTATGACAGGGATATGCAATTAGCGGACCTCCAGCTGTTGCAAAACTACAAGTCCCATCATGCCTCTGCCTCTGGGTGTCATGCTTGTGGCTGTCAGAGTCTTGCTATGCCTCACGGGACTTGTAGTTCTGCAACAGCTGGAGGTCCGCTAATTACATATCCCTGGTCCATGATATGAAAGCAAAATTTGCTAATATGTTGATATCTAATATGTTTTCTTTTTTCTGTATTACATGTTTTTAAACGTGTGTTAAATACAAAAAAAAAATACATTTTACCTGTTGTGTGCTCTTTAAAAGTCTCACGGGCAATTTTTGTTTTTTTGCAATTTTTTACTATTGGGGACTGAGCATCACCTCCACCATCCTCCGATGTTGAAGAGACATTCTTACTTTACGGTATTTCTTTACACCCGCCTAAAACTTTTCCACAGTACTGTACATCACACGGGCATAATCCACTGTTACCATCAGAAATGTCAGGCAACCATTGCTGGAGTGCAGGTAGACATCAAGTGCGTGATACCAGGTCAAATCCAGGCTCTTACACTGCTAGTATTTAACCAAAATACATTTTTTTAAATTAATTAATACAGTGTTCATTTGTGTCTTTAATATCTGCCGGGAGTTCGGCTTTAACAATCCCTTGTAAGCTTCTTTTAATGTAACAACTTTCATTTCATTTTAAAACTTTTTAATGGCTTTGTGAGCAAACAAATACAAGCAGAATGGGGGGAAGAAAGGAAAACTTTGTTGCTATCAGCAGCTGCCATGAGCAGTTGGTTGCCTGCGATTTTTTTTTGCTCCTACTCTTTTCAGAAGTGCGGTTTAATATTCAGTTTTGTTTCGCGAGATGATATATACAGATACAGCATTCATAGGAAACCGCAAACACCTCAACCAACCACCCCCCCCTCCCCGCCAACCCCCACTTCAAGATAGGCAATATTTAGGAAATATAATATGTGCGCTCTACTGAGAACAACCTGCTCCTTTTGTTTTGGTTTTATCAGCATTCACGCGATAGCGGGAACAAGGAGAGAGAAGGGAATAGGCAGGCCTTATCTTTACGGATAAGTGATTGCATTAGCTTACAAATATAAGTTTCTATTAAGTGCGGAGCTGCTTTGAAAGGTCGGGGGGGAGGGACTTTTTTTTTTTTTTAAACTTTACTTTTATTTTCATCAGACACTTCGTTGTTAAGGCTATAGGCGTTTCAGAATTAAAAGTGGATTCCACTTGCAAATATTTTTTTTTCCCTTTATTGTTCTTTTAATGCCTAGTAGGCTATACGTGGTTAGAATGGGTCTTATAGCTGCATACATTGAATTTACATAATTTTTTAAAGCTGGGTTTATTCAAAAATTAAAATAAAAAAATCAGCACAAGGGACAGTACTTGCAGTCAATGAGAAGTGTCCCTTGTGCTGCTGTCTGTGGTTTTAGGTGAAATCCTCCTCCCACCCCCAAGAGTTGTAATCTTTGGTGGCATGGGGTTTTAAACAAGCCAAAGAACCTGTTATAGTTACTCCTCAAGTGTGCGTGCTGACTATGCCCGCCCTTTGCGTTCCGCGACCTCCCCATTCACAGAAAGCTGTACTATCGCTTCCATTGTGGCACCCTTTAAAAGTACGCAGTCTCAAGGCACCCAGTCTAAAATGTTAAAGTAAATATTACTTATCAACCGGAAACCTGAGTCTGGGTCAATGCACCCAACCGCCATGATTATACTAACTTCACATTAGAAGCCCCCCGTCACATCAAAGTCCCCTCTATACATGAGAAGGGTCTCTGGGTACATGGGTCCCCCAATCCCACAGTCCACCCATCAAAGCCCCCCCGGCATCCCCCAATCACACAGTCCCCTCTTCACATCAGAGCCCTACCTTTTGGCTCCAGCAGGACAGCTAGCGGAGGATGCCTGGAGGAGGTGACTTTGGTCCTGAATTCTGGGGACATCCCTGCCTAGATTAAAGTCATGGGTTGACATGGCAGAGACATGCCAGCTGCCATGACCATAAAATGGAATGGCCCTAAGGCACCATTGGTTTATATGGTGCTGCCCGGCCCACACTATGGCAACTTATGAAACTGATCCAGAGCAAACTGGGCCCATGCTCATGGCACCCTGGTTGAAAAACAGTGTGTTAAGCTGGGTAAAGACAGGTCAAATGTCGGGAGACAATTGCCGGTAAAAAAAAAAACGGCCGACATTCGGCTGTGTATGTGTCGTTCTGTCCGACAGAAGCCGGCTTCTGTTGGACGAACATGCTGGAGAACCAGCAGCTGACCGACTCCCGATCAGTGCTCTCAGCCAATGGCAGAGAGGCCTGATCAGAGTGTTCTGTTGTGCCCCCCCACCCATCAGAACACAACAGCTCAGCGGGGGAGATTACTGTACCTACCTTGCATAGTGAGTACCGGAGCCGACAGTTGAAGAGAAAAAAACCTTTAGTGTAGCTTTAGGCTGTGGGGGTCAAGGCTAGTGTAAATGGGCCTACATATTCTGCAAAGTGCTACATCATACGTTGATGTTATATCAATAAATACAATTAATTATTCAGAAACAGCTGGCACAATACAAGATCGGAAAACAGGATCGGCTGAAGGGAATGGCACCGTAAGTCCGGCCCTTTGGACAAGAGAGGAAGGTTACAGCCTGGTCAGGAAGCCTCCCCAGAGATGACAGAAAGGCTCTCCTAACCTTTTTCTATCCATATAAATAAACAGTTGAACATGGAGAGCCTTGAACCGTGGGCCCGCTGTTTACCTAACCCCTGAACTGTGAGAGACATCAATCCCACACTTATTAAAGAAAGACCTCACTATCCGGACTGGCTTTTGAGCAGCCCGGCTCCCCTGCATATTTACAACCATGCAGAGGTCAGAGAAAGTTCTGATGGGCCATGTCTTATAAATAAGAGAAAGTCTCTGTGACGGCGAGGAACAGTGGTATTAGGATAAACTCAGACAGCTTTAATTAGAGAACTTCGCTAGACTAAAGTATCAATATACAGGTCATGTTATTCAGGCTGCCAGAGGAGACACTTATCTCACGGCTTGCCGAGATGAGAACTGCTGGTGTTGTGAAGTTATTGTAGCCTGTATGGTATCCCTGTTCACACCGCAGACTGATACTCTCCAGAAAGGCTCCCCGATACAATGGACAAGCCAAGGGAGCTTTATCACCCTGAATTGGGTACAGAAGTGCCATTGTCCCAGACAAAGCGAAGAGGAACCTACAGCCTAGACAGGAAGAACTGGAAACGCCAAAGTCAAATGTGCAAGGGAAAAAAAAAGTTTGAACCTGTTGGTAAACAGAAAAGAACCGCAACTGAGAACATTGTGGCTAAATGGTTTGTTTCATTGTCTTGCTAAAAGTACAAGTTTGTACGTTTTCAAAAGACCCCCCCCCCCCCCCCCAGCCTCCTTTGCTAGCCACTCAATACACATAGCACTGACATCCCCACTCCAGGTCTGTTCTTACCTCTTTTACAGGTGTCCAATGCCTGCCTGGGTCTTCCCATGTCCCAAGGCCCACTATGCTCTAAAACAAGGTTTCTCCAGAAGGTTTCTCCAGGGGTTCCTCCAGAGGTTGTTAGGGGTTCTTTCAGCAATGAGCAATTTCTGGCTCTCAGATAAGTTTTTTTTTAGCTATCTGTAAGGGGGTAATTCTTCCCAATGACCACAAGTGTAAGGAGCATTCTTCCCACTGACCATCACACTAATGTATCATAAGTTGTAGATATAGGACTTTTTAGCAGGGGTTCCCTGAGACTGGAAAGTTATTTCAAGGGTTCCTCTTTCCAAACATATTATATACTCCTGGAGTAAAAAATCTAACAACATATTATTATTTATGGTATTAAGGTTTGAACATGCAGACACAGATTTAGTCATTGTGATATATAACCAGTGTTAATTTTGACGTCAAATTTCGATTTAGTTTTAATCATAGTCCTTTGACTAAAATGCCATTTTAGTTTTACTCATATTTTAATATTAGTAGTATTATAGTAGTTTAAAATAGTGTTAATTTCGTCAACAAAAAATACACTTTATTGGGACACCTGTCTTTACACGCACATGAACTTTAATGGCATCCCTGTCTTAGTCCGTATTGAGTTGGCCCACGCTTTGCAGCTATAACAGCTTCAACTCTTCTAGGAAGGCTGTCCACAAGGTTTAGGAGTGTGTCTATGGGAATGTTTGACCATTCTTCCAGAAGCGCATTTGTGAGGTCAGGCACTGATGTTGAACGAAAAGGCCTGGCTTGCAGTCTCCGCTCCAATTCATCCTAAAGGTGTTCTATCAGCTTGAGGTCCGGACTCTGGGCAGGCCAGTCAAGTTCCTCCACCCTAAACTCGCTCATCCACACTATATTGCCAAAAATCAATTGGTGGAGGGGGGGGGGGGATTATGATGTGGGGTTGGTCTTGGCCCCTTGGGTCCAGTGAAGGGAACTCTTAAGGCATTTTGGACAATTTCATGCTCCCAACTTTGTGAGAACAGTTTGATAATGGCCTCCTTTCTGTTCCAACATGACTGCGCACCAATGCACAAAGCAAGGTCCATAAAGGCATGGACGAGTTTGGGGTGAAGGAACTTGACTGGCCAGCACAGAGTCTTGACCTCAACCCGATAGAACACCTTTGGCATGAATTAAAGCGGCCTTCTCGTCCAATACCAGTGCCTGAACTCACAAATGCACTTCTGGAAGAATGGTCAAACATTCCCATAGACACACTCCTAAACCTTGTGGACAGCCTTCCCAGAAGAGTTTATTTATTTATTTTATTTATTTTAGGTACTTATATAGCGCCGTCAATTTACGCAGCGCTTTACATATACATTGTACATTCACATCAGTCCCTACCCTCAAGGAGCTTACAATCTAAGGTCCCTAACTCACATTCATACATACTAGGGACAATTTAGACAAGATCCAATGAACCTACCAGCATGTCTTTGGAGTAGAGTTGAAGCTTTTATAGCTGCAAAGGGTGGACTACCTCAATATTTTTGGCAATATAGTGTATTTTAGTTGACGAAACAAACACTGCATGGGCCATACCGGTTTTGAAGGAGCAACAACTCATAGACTTGATTTAGGCATTGCTCCTGCAGTACAGGTACAACCTATTGAACGCTAGGTGTGATTATTACAGCACTAGATTTTTCCTTGTATAAGCTTTAACAGGTTAATATCATTTCAAATTTCATTTAAAATATTAATCTGCAGATTTCTTTTAAACAACACCTGAGAATCCTGTTATGAAGGTCACTTCCTGTTATCAGTGACAACACTGGTCTTTATCTTTCAGTTGTGCTCCTGTGTTGTCACCCTGTCTCTATAGACTGCACTGGAAATGCCTCATACTCAGCTCTGACGGGCCAATCCCTTGACACCCCTTGTCTACATTACAATAATGAAGGTGAAAATAAATGAGCGCATTACCGTCCCATTCACTAAACACAAACCGTCTGTGCTGTGCGCACTGGGAAACGCTTTGAGGCGCTCTCCGTCGTGAGAATCGGAGAAACCATTTCCTAAAATTATCTCAATTGCTGTCATTAACACCAAAGTGAAGTATGTGATGTTTTGAAACAATTGTCTGGTGAACAGGAAGTGAGAGCGAGTGAAGGAGGGGGGGGGCTGGACGGAGTCTGAAAATCTGCAGGTGCAGGAAGGAGATCCAGCGCCAGCACAGGCTGCGCTACACCTGGCAAGGTCACAACCACAGCTGTGCCACCGAGGGACGATAATTATTCCCACGGGGCCCGGGGTCGGCTATGCTCCTAATTGTCCCTTGCAAGTCTGAGGCTTTAATGTGACTATTTTTCAGCAAGTGACAACGAGTCGGAGCAGAGGTTAAAGAACTGTTTTAAATAAGTAGAACTTAAGAACAATTCTGTGGGGATTTTCCAAGCCGAGAGGGCATGAAAATAATGACATCACCTCGATCTTCCTTCATAGACCCTCAGAATATTTTGTTTGAACTTAAAAAGTAAAGTGTTACTAAACCCACAATAGTAAAATCAGTCTGTGTATGCAGTAAAGCATGCTTGTTAGGCCCCTTTCACACTGTTGGACCGTTGAGGTCCGCCTGTCAGTTTTGTCGGCGGACCTGAACGGGCGTTCCATGCTAGTCTATGGAGCGACGGATGTCAGAGGTGACATGTCAGCTGACATCCGACCCGGTCCGATCCGCTAAAATCAGACCGATGCCCCTACGTTCGCATCCGTCCCTCGCGTATCGGATGCGATCTGCTGAAAACGGACATGCTGTCTGTTTTCGTCCGATCTTTCCATAGTTAACCAGTGGTGATCGACAAGCCCCTCCCCGCTCAGTGAGCAGAGAGGGACCTGTCATCCGCCGGCTCAGCGAAGATCAACGGAGAGATCTCCCGCTGAGCTGGCGGACAGAGGCGGACTCCGAGGCAGTGGATTCGCCTCGTGAGAATGATGCCTTATACTCATTCCTTGATGAACCTGTATAAAAATACTGTCTTGCTGTGTCACTCATCCATAGAAGCCATTGTTTCCAGACACTGCACTAATGGTGGCCAACAAGCCTGGAACAGCTATCTGCAGTCTGGAATGGAGTGCCTTGAAAAAGTATTCACACCCCTTGAAATTTTCCACATTTTGTCATGTTAAAACCAACAACTTAAATGTATTTTATTGGGGATTTTATGTGATAGACCAACACAAAGTGGCACTTAATCGTGAAGTGGAAGGAAAATGATGGGGGTGCCGCCATCTTTGGTAAGGGAATCAGGAAGTGAAGACTTGCGGCTTCACAGCCTGGTTCCTTACTGCGCGCTGCGCGATCCCACTGGTCCCTGCTGTCTTCTGGGACTGTCTCCCAGAAGACAGCGTGGGGGACGGAGGAGGCGCCGGACATGGCGTAGATATCCGCGGATACTGCGGCTATCTATGCCCGGAAGTGGGAGCAAATACCTGGATTAGACAGGTACCTGCTTCCCCCCCCCCCCCCCCCGAAAGGTGCCAAATGTGACACCGGAGCGGGGGGAGGATTCCGAAAAGCGGAAGTTCCATTTTTGGGTGGAACTCCGCTTTAAGTGCAATTTTTGTGTGTGCTTTTCACATGCACTTTTTTTGTTCACTGGTGTTTTGTTTTTTGAGTTAAAAAAAAAATAAAAAATCTGCCTCTTATATGAGTAATCATCGAGACTAATGACCTTTTCAGCTATCTATAAGGGGGAGAGTCCTCCTACTGACCACAGGTGTAAGAAGCATTCTTCCTATTGACCATCACACTAATGTATCGTTGAGCTGTAGATAAAGTGAGGGTTCCTTGGGATCTTTATTTCAGGAGTTAGAACTTAATTTCAAGGGTTCCTCCAAGGTTAAGAAAGGCTGGAGTATACTGGAGTATACTGTCAAGTTGTCATTAAAATACAGACAAGTCATCCACAAATTTTGAGGCCACCTTCTCTACCCCAGCAATAAATCAGTTGATGGCTCCAAGGTCATGCTAGGGTACCGTCTTCCCATAAGACAAAGACTGATTGTGCACAGAGAATTATGTACTAATGCAAACAGTTACTCAATCTATTTTTTTTTTAAAGGTAATATGATGTGTCCCTATTAAGCTGATAAGCGGGGGGGTTACCGCTGACTCTACGGCTGACGTTCCTCTTTTACCTTGGGTGCACAGGGAATATCTCTTCGGTCGGGAAGTCAATATGGTTAAACGTCTGCCGCCAGAAAGTAGCTGCCGTATGTTGAAGGATGATGTTCATGAGCTAGTTCAACAAGCCTCTAATGAACTTATCTCCTTCCATGTCATACTATCTTAACTCTATAGCAAAGACAATTTGTACAACCGCAATCGGACCCGAGAAGCGTTTGATCCCGCCACGCCAATAAAAATTCATCTTACTTATCCAGTCTTCGTGGTACAATAAGGGTCCCCAGAAATCCGTGATCTGCCCACAATGCGTATTATAGTGACACAATTTGGCTCGCCACACATTTGCAATTTAATCATTTGACTCGTGACTTTCCGCCAGTCTAACTATTTTTAAACCTGGATTATAGGAGCTGTAAAGGCTGCATTCATCTGGATATGAAGCTCTTTTTACAAGGGCTATTGTATGCAGGATTGCATGATTAGTCTGACGAGCATCAGACAGGACAGATAAAAAAAAAAAAAAGAGGGGGGGGGGTGAGAATGGATTCAGACAAAAGAGAAGGACGATGTTGCGAAGAATCATTTTATCAAGTGAGTCTAGTTCAATTGATTACTGTGATGTGCAGAATTAGTCTGTTAAAGCGGAATTCCACCCACATTTTTCACTCCTCACCATGCAGCACTAATGTGCATCCTTAAAATGAATTGGCAATTTATTTTTATTTTTTTCTGTTCACTTACCTGATTTAGGCCTATATCTAATTTCACTTCCTCCTTTAGCAGCCACGGCCGTGGACATCATTTCCGCTTGTGCATTGGCTCCTGGGAGATCTTGGTCAGCTTGGCATGGCGCGGCTCCAGTAACATTTAACATCGGCGTCTATGGAAAATCTTGGCGAGCTTGGCATGGCAAGCTGACCAAGACTGCACCGCACTGCACATGTGCGAGATCAGCAGGTGCATGCTGGGTAGCCAGCATGCACAGAATCCAGGGAAGGAGGACACTGTGGCTTCAGATGCCCATACTGGAGATGGGCGCGCTGTGCAGGAACTTAAGAAAATGATGCTGCACAAATAAGATAGACTCCCAAAGGTTGGCATGTAAATTGCCATCATCCCTCAAAATTTAAAGAGAAAAAGAAAAACCTTGAAAATGGGATTTTATGAGCAATTATTGAAAAAATATATAAATAAATTTTTAATAAAATAATACATTTATTAGTACAAAAGATTAAAAAAAAACAAAAAACGGATTTAAACAGAGACAATCACATACATAACAATGATATTATGTACAGAATTAACAGATGTGGCAAAAATCCCACTACATAAATGAGCATCATCCATGAGTGGGAGTCCAACGCGTTTCGAAATATGCAAATACAATCTTCATCAGGGACAATTTGCCACTTCTGAAATGTAAAATACAGTATAAATACATAGAATATACAAGGGATATCATAACATGAAATTGGTTGGGTGTATGTACAACACCTGTCAGAATATTTGAAAAACTTACATGTCAATAATACATTGATTTGAATAGAAATTCCTCCATACCATCAATCGTCCAGAAAGCCTGCGTTAGCCTTTCAACATAAAAGAGAACCCAAGGATGTGAATATCCAACAGGGGTGTCAAAGTATGATAAAGCCTTTAAACCCATTGGCCAACAGAAAAAAAGGAGAAGAAACAGGGAACCTATAAAAAAATGTATATATATAATATACATAATAGCCTATAACATATATGAACATAGGGTAAATTATTATGACATGTAAGTTTTACGAATATTCTGATAGGTGGTGTACATACACCCAACCAATTTCATGTTATTATATCCCTTGCATGTTCTATGTATTTATACTGTATTTTACATTTCAGAAGTGGCAAATTGTCCCTGATGAAGATTGTATTTGCATATTTCGAAACGCGTTGGACTCTCACTCATGGATGATGCTCACTTATGTAGTGGGATTTTTGCCACCTCTGTTAATTCTGAACATAATATTATTGTTATGTATGTGATTGTCTCTGTTTTTAAATCTTTTGTACTAATAAATTTAATATTTAATTAAAAATGTCTTTATATATTTTTTCAATAATTGCCCATAAAATCCCGAGATTTTTCTTTTTCTCTTTAAATGATGCTGCACAAATAGAAAACTGGCCATAGTTTACAGCATACCTTTGTTACATTGCACGAGGCACGAGTATTCTAGGGGTATTTTTATCTTAAAAGTCATATTTCGGCCGGAACTCTGCTTTATTATCCTTATTTAACAAAAACATCTGATCTACAAAATACATTTTCTAAACTACAGACATCCAGGGGATTGCCCAATATGTCCCCATGCCCCCTTCACCAGTCCTGCTAGGTACTGGTATGACTTCCAATAACGTTATGACGTCAGGATGTAGCTTGGATTTTTTGACATAGGGGCAGCTAGGCAGGGCTGCCGTTAGAAATCACCGGGCCCCATACAGCCTACCTGACCTCTGAAAATATCAAAACAATATTTTCACTAAAAATTTTAAATTAGTGGTGCACCGAAATGAAAATTCTGGTGCCGAAAATTCAGGATGCATTTGGCCGAAGCGGTAATTGACAGGTTTTAATAAATATATATATTTTTTTTATAAATAATTGTATTAGATTTGACTTTTTAATTAATATCATGAATTGAAATGAATATGAATTTATTGTCGGCACCTTTTGAAGCGGTGTTAAAAATCCTGCTTGCTGCATTTTTGGTCAGTTAACCGGTTTTCGAGCGACCCACGTACATTTCACTGCGGTGGGGAGGCCGCTCTGCGCAGAATCGCATACTGGTACGTGATCCGGCACTTCCGGGTCAGGGGCACGCAAGAACGCCGCGGGCGACCCTCTGACTCTGTGATTGAATACAGCGGGAGCCAATCAGCGGGTCAGGCGGACTCGATGTCTGCCGGGACCCGTCGATCCTTGAGGACACAAGCAAAACAGCAGTCTGCCTGTGTAAACAAGGCAGATTGTCGTTCTGTCAGAGGGGAAGGTACTAATCCTGTGTTTCTGCTAAGCTGGAACATGGATCTTTCCCCTTCCCTAGTCAAAGGGCCTCCCCCCACAGTTGGTAAGCACAACTTAGGCACACATTTAACCCTTTGATCACCCCTGCTGTTAACCGCTTCCCTGCCAGTGTCATTAGTACAGTGACAGTGCATATTTTTTTTAGCACTGATCACTGTATTAGTGTCACTGGTTCCTAAAAAAGTGTCAGTTAGATGCCCGATTTGTCTGCCACAATATTGCAGTCCCGCTATAAGTTGCTAAACCCCGCCATTACTAGTAAAATAACTAAATGAATAATTAAAAATATCCCATAGTTTTTAGACGCTATAACTTTTGCGCAAACCAATCAATATACGCTTACTGGCCTTTTTTTTACCAGAAATATGTGGCAGAATACATATTGGCCTAAACTGATGAAGAAATTAGATTTTTTACATTTTTTTATATATATATTTTTTTTCAAAAATGTCAGTATTTTTTTGTTTATAGCGCAAAAAATAAAAAAAACGCAGAGGTGATCACAATACCATCAAAAGAAAGCTCTATTTGTGGGGGAAAAAAGGACAAAAACTGTATTTTAGTACAGCGTCGCAGGATCGCACAATTGTCACTTAAAGCGGAGTTCCACACAAAAATGGAACTTCCGCTTTTCTGAACCCTCCCCCCCTCCGGTGTCACATTTGGCACCTTTCAGGGGGGAGGGGGGTGCAGATACCTGTCAAAGACAGGTATTTGCACCCACTTCCGGCATAGACTCCCATGGGAGTCTATGCCTCTTCCCGTCCCGACCGCGCTGTCTGCTGGGAACACACAGCTCCCAGGAGAGAGCGGGGACCACTAGGGACGCGCAGCGCGACTCGCGCATGCGCAGTAGGGAACCGGGAAGTGAAGCCGCAACGCTTCACTTCCTGATTCCCTCACCTAGGATGGCGGCGGCAGCTGCCGAGAACCGAGCGGGTTCTCGGCGTCCCCTGCCGACATCGCTGGACCCTGGGACAGGTAAGTGGCAATGTATTAAAAGTCAGCAGCTGCAGTATTTGTAGCTGCTGGCTTTTAATATTTTTTTTTTTTGGCGGTGTGGGTGAACCCCCGCTTTAAAGTAACGCAGTTGCAAAAAATGGCGGAGCTGAAGTGGTTAAAAAAACAGCACCAAAAAATGCACCTCCCCATTGAAATGCACTAAAACAACAGCAAGAATGCATCAAAAATGGACCCGCGTTGCGTTTCTCATGCATTTTTGAGTCACATGACCTATGGAAAACACACCGTAAGCACGATAAACTCGCGGGGTTTCGGCAGCCATTATCGGCACCTTTTTTTATTTTTCGCCACAGCGATGAAAACCCTATTTTTGGTAGATAACTTTTGAAGCGGCTGAAATTTCGGTGCATCACTACTGAAAGATACATTAAAATCATTATTAACAGACACAAACATAACATAACTTACAAAATTCCGGCTAAAGAAATAAACTGCATTGAGTGTATAAATGGAGGTCTTGGGGCTCATTCACATGGGTGCTGTGACCTGCACAGTGTAAATCTGTGTTTGTTTGTTTTTTTATGTGGCTTTTGCTCTGTGTAGGCAGCCTATGTTAAGCTAAGGGGACGTAGCAGCTGTATGAACACAGCCGCAGGTCCTAATTTGACAGGCGTGTGGATGCAGGTGTATGGCCCCAAACCCGGACAGCATGAATTCGGGGCCACTCACTCGCATCTGCAGACTTATCAAATTAGCACCTGCGGCTGTGTTCATACAGCCACTGCGTCCTCATAGAAGAACAGGCGGCTCCAGCCGCACAAACCAACCGCTCATTCACACTGTATGGGCCAGAGAACCCATGTAAATGAGCCCTTACGTTTTTCAATTATTTTTTACAATTTGTTATTTGAAAAAAAAAAAATGGAATTATTCTTTACAGACCACTGACATCTCTCCTTTGAAACAGAGAAAGGACACGGATTCTTCAATTTCTTTTTCTGTAGCCTCAGCTGCACTGAAGATGAATGAACAGGACACAGAGGCTCCTCCCCATTCATAAACAGAAAATACAGTTTACTTTTTCCACTATTTTTTTTCCTTTACTTTTTCCACTATTTTTTTTCCTTTACTTTTTCCTCTATTTTCACCTGCTGATCTGACAAGCAAGTCTGTTGTTTTTCAACAGAACAAGCTGTCTCATTTAGAGGGCTGAGAGGCAAACCATTAACCACCAACCGAGGTGCTTACAATGATCAGCTTTCATTTATTCATGTAAAAGCTTTATCCCAAAAGGAAAAAAAAAAAAAACTGCTGTAACTGCAGTGGGAGCAGTTTGATTGTTTTTTTTTTTTTAGAACAAAGCAAGGTGCATAAAGACTTGGATAAGGGAGTTTAGGGTGGAGGAACTTGTCTGGCCTGCACAGAGTCCTGACCTCAACCTGATAGAACACCTTTAGGGTGAATTAGAGCGGAGACTGTGAGCCAGGCCTTCTCGTCCAACATCAGTGCCTGACCTCACAAATGCACTTCTGGAAGAATGGTCAAACATTCCCATAGACACACTCTTAAACCTTGTGGACAGCCTTCCCAAAAGAGTTGAAGCTGTTATGGCTGCAAAGGGTGGGCCAACTCAATATTGAACTCTATGGACTAAGACTGGGATGCCATTAAAGTTCATGTGCGTGAACAACAGAATTTATACAGAGAATGCAGACTCCATGAGTGTGTCACTAATTACTCTGGTATGTCATTTTATTCGGCAGTAATGGGTTATTTAAAGGTGATTGTCTTTTAGTGTGGTCATAATCCATGGTCATCTGCAAAAGAATTCCCCATTTTAGTAAAGCTCTCCATTGCTATGTAGCTGAGTAAGTGATTAGTTTATGTTACCACCTATTCCATGCTGAAAAAAGCCGCAATGCCGCGTCCTTCAATGGATTACTCAACAGGAAGTCAATATGTCACCAATGACAACTTTATCCTAAAGATCTCGAGCTCTGGAAAAACACTCCCCAATCACATAAATTTCAGTAAATGTCACAAAAGATTATTTTGTTCCACTCTGTAGTCTAACCTAGGGGGTCTTTTTTTGGTTAAAGTGTCTATAAACCGAAAAATTAAATTCCGTCCAAAACACATCTACACTATAGTTTGCAATCTTATCCTCATTTTCTGTGAGAAATGTAGTACATACCAGGGGATCCTGCCAGTTTCAGCTGTCTCACTGCACTTCCTGTAATAGGGTGACAACTAGTGGTTCACTGAAATTAAAATTTCCAGCGTCTAAACTAACACCTGAAAATTCAGGCTGAAAACTGAAACAGACGGTTTAAAAAAAAATGTAGTATTTAATTTAATGTGGTTGGCATTTTTTCATTGAAGTAAATGGGACGCGATTTTGCATTGAAGTCAATAGGGGGCGTTTTTGCATTGAAGTCAATGGGAAGAGGGCAGTGCCAGAGGGTGTGTTGCTAAAGCTATTTTAGTCATTTTGTATAGCATAAATATAAGATTTTAGATTCATTTTAGTTCATTTTTTTTAGTAGCTAGGCTTCCCTTATTCATATGCTAATGAACTTGTTGGACTGGTGCATGAGCACAGGACAGGAAGTGGTCCTAGAAGAGGACTCCATCAAAAGGAAGAACCAAGCTAAGAAACTAGAGTATTCCTATTGCATACATTGTGCATGCTGATTTGCTAGGGAGGATAGATAGCTTGTGCATGTGTACAGTATATTGTATGTACATTTTGTGATACTCTGTATGTTGTGTATTGTTATTCCTGCAGGCGAGTACAGCATTTTTTGTTTAGTAAAGCAAAGTGACATACAGTGATATTCAGAGGTTTTTTGTGCTTCCTTGCTTTTACCACAAGGTAGCCTTAAAAGACAAAGCAAAACAGAGGATGGGGATAGGGTTAGTAATAATGCCGTTCCTGTACCCCCCCCCCCCCCCAGACCAGCCTTCACTAGATGGTGAACCGTCAGTCCATCATTCTACTGTGCTGGATCCTAACTAAGCTTCATCCAATGATGAGGAATACAGAATACTTTATTAATCCCAAAGGGAATTTGTTACGACACAGCCACACTTAACAAGACAACACAAGATCACAATAGACTGAACAAGATGCAAAAACACAACACAATTACCAACAACAGCCATTAACACCAAATACAAAGTTAAAACTACACTACAAATAAAACATCCATACAATTAAAATACAACATAGAATAAATAGCACAAATTAAAAAAACAGGCAAACTACCTAATACAAAAAATACACCACTTTCTCTAACACCACCCAAGATAATAACCAACACAATACCAACATAGCAATCTCATGCATGGTGCATTCTGATGGGGACACATTATGTAAGGGAGCACTCTGATGGGGACACCTGATGTATGGGGGCACTCTGATGGGGGCAACTGTTATATGAGGGGATTCTGATTGGGGTTCCTGTTTTATAGTGTTACTCTGATAGGGACACCTGATGTAGGGGGGCACTCTGATGGGGACACCTGATGAAGGGGGCACTCTGATGGAGACACCTGATGTAAGGGGCACTCTGATGGAGACACCTGATGTAAGGGGGCACTCTAAAGGGGACACCTGATGTAGGGGGGCACTCTGATGGGGACACCTGATGTAGGGGGGGCACTCTGATGGGGACACCTGATGTAGGGGGGCACTCTGATGGGGACACCTGATGTAGGGGGGCACTCTGATGGGGACACCTGATATAGGGGGGCACTCTGATGGGGACACCTGATGTAGGGGGCACTCTGATGGGGACACCTGATGTAAGGGGGCACTCTGATGGGGACACCTGATGTAAGGGGGTACTCTGATGGGGACACCTGATGTAAGGGGGCACTCTGATGGGGACACCTGATGTAAGGGGGCACTCTGATGGGGACACCTGATGTAAGGGGGCACTCTGATGGGGACACCTGATGTAAGGGGGCACTCTGATGGGGACACCTGATGTAAGGGGGCACTCTGATGGGGACACCTGATGTAAGGGGGCACTCTGATGGGGACACCTGATGTGGGGGGCACTCTGGAGACACCTGATGTGGGGGGCACTCTGATGGAGACACCTGATGTAAGGGTGTACTCTGATGGGGGCAATCAATCTAAGAGGTACTCTGATGAAGACTGCTTATTTAAGGTGGTTCTATTATCTTCTACTTAAAAGTGAATGTGATAGGCCTACTTTTTGTTTTATTAAAGAGAGATTCGGACCTCGGCTGGAAAAAAATTTCAGCGACCGGACCTCCTTGAACATTAACTCTTGCAACGCAGGGGGAGCCCCACTACAAGGGTAGATTGTTTCTAATTCCTGGAGCTGGACTTTAAGCAGTTCTTTACAAGCTCCTCGCTTGTAACGGACTGGGAAACCGAGGGGCCGACTTTGGTAGAATGAGAAATAAGAAATGTTTTTCCCCCCATGGGAATACGGTCTCAAATATGCGTTTACCCTGCTCTTGCTGTACAATCCAAGCTTCTGATGCTAATGTACAAGGTCATAAAACATGCCGAAACACTTGGTGAAAAAAGGAAATGAGGAGGAAACGTCTAAGCCCTAATGTGCACAGAAGACCACAGACCAATCAGCCGGCAGTTATCCACTCACTTATCGTTAGAGCGGGACGGATAATCTCTCTGCTCGCTGAACAGATACATGATGCAGAAGTAACTGAATGAACAATATCCCCACAAGTGACAATGTTATGGGGAACTCAGGTGCTCCTCATAGACGCAGGACACAGATTTTACAGCTCATGAAAGGTGCCGCATTTGAATTGCCTAGAGGAGCGTCAGAGAAAATGTTTTTCGTATAGAACGTTACCCACCAGTAAACTGTAATGAGGAGAATCATGTCCTTGACACCCGTATGACACTAATGCTAAGAATGACAGGGATTAGTTAAAGCTACTACCTGAAAACCTAAATCAAATGTGTATTAGATTGTAAGCTCTTAAGAACAGAGACCTCCTAAGCTTCCTGTATTGAACTGTATTCTAATTGTCTGTCTCCCTTTAAGCGCTGCACAAATTGTTGGCACTACAACACCATGACCTCCCACCTAATATTGAGTAGGTCCCCCATTTTGTCGCTGAAACAACCTTGACCCATCAAGGGGTGGACTCCACTAGACCTCTGAAGGTATGCTGTGGTATTTGGCACCAAGTCGTCAGTAGCAGATCCTTCAAATCCTGTGTAAGTTGTGAGGCGAGGCCTCCATGGATCGGACTTGTTTTTTCCAGCACATCCCACAGATACTGGATTGGATTGAGGTCTGGAGTATTTGGAGGCTAAATCAACACCTCAAACTCATTGTGCGTTTGGAGGTTATGGGATTTTTTAGGTGCATGTTCAATAAGTCATGAAAATACTATTAAAATATATACATTTTATTAATAACCATTAAAAGGCAAGTATTGAATAAAAACAACGCAAATGCGCTGCATTGAACTGTAATGGCATCCCCCCTCCCCCACCTTTAAAAAAAAATATATATATATATATATATATATATATATATATTATTTTCAAAAGTATTGGGAGGCCTGCTTTTATACACATATGAACTTTAATTGCATCCCAGTCTTAGTCCGTTCAATATTGAGTTGGCCCACTTTTGCAGCTATAACAGCTTCAACTCTTCTGGGAAGGCTGTCCACAAGGTTTAGGAGCGGGTCTATGGGATGGTTTGATCATTCTTCCAGAAGCGCATTTTTGAGGTCAGGCACTGATGTGGGACGAGAAAGCCTGGCTCGCAGTCTCAGCTTTAATTCATCCCAAAGGTGTTCTATTGTGTTGAGGCCAGGACTCTGTGCAGGCAAGTTAAGTTCCTCCACCCCAAACTCGCTCATCCATGTCTTTATGGACCTTGCTTTGTGCACTGGTGTGCAGTCATGTTGGAACAGGAAGGGGCCATCCCCAAACTGTTCCCACAAAGTTGGGAGCATAAAATCATCCAAAATGTCTTGGTATGCTGACGCCTTAAGAGTTCCCTTCACTGGAACTAAGGGGCCAAGCCCAACCCCTGAAAAACAACCCCCAAACCATAATCCCCCCCTCCACCAAATCATTTGTACCAGTGCACGAAGCAAGGTCCATAAAGACATGAATGAGCGAGCTTGGGGTAGAGGAACTTGACTGGCCCCACCCTTTAACCCGTAGGGTTCAACTGAATATTGAACCCTACAGACTAAGACTGGGATGCCATTAAAGTTCCTGTGCATGCAAAGGCAGGCGTCCCAATACTTTTGGTAATATAGTGTACAAAGTTATGGACCCTGCTTTGGTCTTGATGAGGTCAGGACCCTGGACTACTGGAGTATGTAGAAGAAGAAGTTGCGAGGTCCAGCCTAGCGGCAAGGAGGAGCAGAGGATCGGTCCTGTAAATCACCATTTTTTGCTGTTCCTCTAGACCAGGGGTCCCCAAACTTTTCGGTAGAAGGAGCCGTGATTGGACACTGGGTGTCATATGAACTGTGCCACGCTCCTCAGGAATAATAGGAAGTAACAGAACAAATCAAAGCATAAAAACACTCTGCCATTGTTCGCCCTATACTTTTGGTCGACAAGAGGAGATCTTCAGGGGATAGGACACTGGGTGTGGACTATATATGCACACTTTTTTTTAATCATTTTCTTTATTGGTGGATGATGTATGCAGATTTTTTAAATTTCTTGACAATTATATATTGTTTACGATTATTGACATGCTTTAAAAAGATATTGTACACCTTTTTGAGCTCCAAGATGAGCAATCAACCCCTGCAGTACAAGGGGCTATTCTTTAGTGGCCCCGAGTTTTGTTCTAACACAGCCCATTGCAGTCAATGACTTACCATAAAGATGCCCACGGGCAGGGGCGTTGCTAGGTCTGCAAAAGATCTGGGGCTAGAGCCCATACCAGTGATCACCAACCTTTTTGCAGGCCTGCGGGTGGCACGCCGGTGGTAAGCCATGTTTCGCGGGCAATGGCTGGTGTTGATGCTTCAATCATCATGGCACCATGGTTTATATGGTGTCAGGGTGATTGAAGCGCTGGTTAAGCAGGGACCCTGCGGCAAGAGACTCGGGGCTATGGGCCCGAGACTAGGGGCTATGGGCCCCAGATTCGGGGCTATAGCCCCAATAGCCACCCCCTAGCAACGCTTCTGCCCACGGGTGTACAGTCATATCTTCTGACTTTCATCTATAGCATACGTTCACCAGCTCAGGCCTCTACTACTTCTTTCCAAGGTCATTAAAACACATTGAAAGTATTTTTTTTTTTTAAACGAGGAAGTGAAAAGGAAACGTCTAACCCCCCCAATGTACACAGGAGACCACAGACCGCTCAGGCCTGTGCAGACTTTACCCTTCTATGGAATACTCAGCCATCAAAGGTTGCTCAGAATTCTTTATGGAAGTAATCTGTGGGCCAAGACAGACTGAAGCTTTGCGGGATAGAGGAATCCGATCAGTTGCTTTTAATGAAATTTAAAAGAAAAAAAAAAAAGCCACAAACAGGATGCAGGCACATTAAGAGACAACATTGACCCGGCAATGGAATGCGAACTTCAGTTCACATGAGCTGTCATACTGACCCCCCCCCCCCCCTCTCCTCCCCACCTCGCTTCTTGTTAACAGTAAAATCAGCAATGGATATGTGGGCACTCGCCACCCCCCCTCCCCGTCCAAAAACAAATACACAGGCAAAGAAAATCAAACCATAGTCTGACTAAGCTTCCCTAATAGTCTAAACTTCCCCTTTATGACCCCCAAAGACTGTGCGGTACATCCGAAACCCCTTCCTCACTGTACCGGCGTACAGCTGTTTCCATAAAATGTGCGAATTACAGCCATGTGTATAAACGGTCTACAGAAAATAGCTGGTGTGCACACAAGGCCAGACTGGTCTTTGATGTGAAATGCAATTTAATGTATACCCAACGAAGATAATGTATATCTACATCCACCGGCCACTTTATTAGGTACATCTGTTCAATTGCTTGGTAACACAAATTGCTAATCAGCCAATCACATGGCAGCAACTCAGTGCATTTGGGCATCTAGACGTGGTGAAGACAACTTGCTGAATGTCAAACCGAACATCAGAATGGGGAAGAAAGGGGATTTAAGTGACTTTGAACGTGGCATGGTTGTTGGTGCCAGAGCAGCTGGTCTGAGTATTTCAAAAACTGCTGGTCTTCTGGGGTTTTCACGCACAACCATCTCTCAGGTTTACAGAGAATGGTCAGAAAAAGAGAAAATATGCAGTGAGCGGTAGTTGTGTGGAGAAAAATGCCTTGTTGATGTCAGAGGAGAATGGGCAGACTGGTTCGAGATGATAGAAAGGCAACAGTAACTCAAATAACCCCTCGTTAAATCCAAGGTATGCAGAAGACCATCTCTGAACGCACAACACATCGAACCTTGAAGCAAATGGGTTACAGCAGCAGAAGACCATACCTCAGCTAAGAACAGGAAACTGAGGCTACAATTCGCACAGGCTCACCAAAATTGGACAATAGAAGATTGGAAAAACGTTGCCTGGTCTGATGAGTCTCGATTTCAGCTGCGACATTCAGATGGTGGGGTCAGAATTTGGAGTTACCAACATGAAAGTATGGATCCATCCAGCCTTGTATCAACGATTCAGGCTGGTGGTGGTGTAATGGTGGGGGGGGATATTTTCTTCTTCTTTTCTCTAGTACCAATTGAGCATCATTTAAACACCACGACCTACCTGAGTATTGTTGCTGACCATGTCCATCCCTTTATGACTACAGTGTCCCCATCTTTTGATGGCTCCTTCCAGCAGGATAATGCACCATGTCACAAAGCTCCAATCACCTCACCACTGGATAACGAGGTCTCTGTATCTCATCCAATAGAGCACCTTTGGGATGTAGTGGAATGGGAGATTTTCATCATGGATGTGTAGCCGACAAATCTGCAGCAACTGCGTGATGTTATCATGTCACTATGGACCATTCTGAGGAATGTTTCCAACACCTTGTTGAATCGATGCCACGAAGAATTAAGGCAGTTCTGAGGGCAAAAGGGGGTCCAGCCCGGTACTAGCAAGGTGTACCTAATAGTGGCTGGTGAGTGTATATCTAAAGCCATTTCATTTTGGATAGAGTAAGCAAGGGTTAACCCTTTTGCAGCTAAAATAAATAACAACAAGGCGCAAAACACATCGAGTACCATATAAAAGTTAATGTAAACATTTATTGAAATAAAATGCACTCACAAAAGTGAGGACATGGGGATAGACGTGAACTGTGACACATTTTGATGGGTGAGAACCTCTGCCTCAAGCTGTCAAACCGCTAAACACGAGAGCCTGGACTGACATCTTGAGGCAGCGGTTCTCACTCATCGGACTGTGTCACAGAACACTTCTATCCCCATGTCTGTGGCCAAGGCTGGGGTGTATGGATCTCACTCTACTCTTCCTGGTTCAGATTAGATCCATGGTTGCTCACCCAAGCCCAGTCACTTTTGTGAGTGCACTTTATTTCAATAAATGTTTACATCAACATTGATATGCTACACATGGGGTGGGGGGGTGGGGGGGGATTTACCAAAACTGGTGGACGCCGAATCTGGTGCAGCTGTGCACAGTAGCCAATCAGCGTCTAACTTCAACTTGTTCATTTAATCGCTTGCCGCGGTTAATCTACTGTGAACAGGCGGCAGCTGCAGACTAAGAGTCTTCTCCGTGTGTCGCCTAGCACTAGCACACTAACGTGCTCCCTGGGATGTGCAGTGGCACGATCCCATGACCACTGTGTCCGGTATACACCACGGATCACAGTGCTCAGTACCCAGCCGCTCGCATCATGGGATCACTATGGCCAATCATAGCAATCACACATTTTGTAAGCAAACCGTCATGAATGGCTTTCATTCATGAACAGCTTGCTTACTGTTGTGATGCTGTAATAGGCCCACAGCTATCACATGGTACCTGGCACCCTGTACCATGTGATTAGCTGTAGCCAATCACAACAACACGACAGTAACAAATGTGTCATGAAGTCATGAATGGAAAGCCATTCATGGCAGTTAAAGCTCTTGCTTATAACAGTGATCATCACTGTTTTAAGCAATAACAGTGTAAAAAAAAATCCCTGATCATCCCATCTATGGTGACACTGAACTACCCTGATGAAGGTATGTAAAAAAATATTTAAAAATGTAATTAAAATGTATTCATTTTTTATTTTACACTTACAGTACATACTCGAGTATAAGCCGAGTTTTTCAGCACATTTTTTTGTGCTGAAAATGCCCCCCTCGCTTATACTCGAGTCAAGCACTTTTCTGTAACAGAGAATGATATTTTCCAAACCGAATTTGGGGCCCCGTATCTAAGGACCACCAAGTGTCCCCGAGATACGGGGCCCCAAAGTCGGTCAACTGTGTCCATCTGCAGAAATGTCATTTCGGGACCCTTTGGGTCCAGAGACCCCAAATTTTGGCTGCAGCTAGGGGACATCTAGGAACCCTTAACTACAGAGTTTGTAGTTCGGGGGACCTATGGCTGCCAATGGGCACAGTGAGGCTGCAAATGGGCACAGTGAGGCTGCAAATGGCCATTGTTGACCCTCTTTTCCACTTACAGTAGCTGCATATTTCTCACCCTAGGCTTATACTCAAGTCAATAAGTTTTACCAGTTTATTGTGGTAAATTTAGGTGCCTCGGCTTATATTCGGGTCGGCTTATACTCGAGTATATACGATATTCTGTCATCAGTCAGTATCCCTGATCACTGCCACACCAGTCATTTGATGCCGCTGTACGGCACCAGTGACAGCAAGCGTAAACAAAAACAAAAAAATGTGAAAAAAAAATATTAAATTTTTTTGTTTTCCCAAAAAATTGTGACAAAAAAAAATACAAGTTTAAAAAACTCCTCACCATGCCTCTTACTAAATACTTTGGACTGTCCAAAAGGGGCTAATTTTTACTAAAGAAATGTAGCAGAATAAATTTTGCCTGAAATTTATGAAGAAAGGGTATTTGCAAAACTTTATCACAGAAACAAAGAAAACCATGTTTCTTTTTGATATTTTAGCATTTTTTCGTTTATATAGCAAAAAAAAAAAAAAAACCACAGCGGTGATTTAATACCACTAAAAAAAAGGCTCTATTTGTCTCTTAAAATGATAAAAAAATGTCCTATGGGTACAGTGTTGCACGACTGAGTAATTGTCAAAGTGTGACAGCGCTGAAAGCTGAAAATTGGCCTGGTCAGGAAGGGGGACTACAAGACCTGGAGAGCGTAGTTCTCCTTTATTTATTCGTGATTTTAAATCTCTGATGGGTACCCGAGAGTCCTCCTCTACTTATGTTTAACCAATTAGAGTTTCTTGGTATCTACATCCACCTTTTGCTATAAGACCTACAGGGTTCTCCTTTTGCTTCATATGGCCACTCTTCCTCGACCTAGTTGAGTTACTTTTCCCTCTTTCGATATATGACTGATTACATTTTACATTTGTTTTGTAAAATTACTAGCCTTACACTATTTTGCTGTAAGCCATGGATTATTATGTTGCATTATATAAGAACAATGTATCACAAATTTTGAGATGTAAGTTTATTTTCTCTATGTATTTGTTTGACCCATTTCTTTTGGGTTTTCATCCTTGTTCTTTTCTGTTCATGTACCTCTCTTTACTTTTGTACTTATTATAAAATCAATAAAAAAAAATTCTATTGGGAAAAAAAAAAAAAGGAAGAGGGTGAGAGTGTCCCGTACTGAAGTGGTTAAAGTAGAACTAATTAACTCCCGTCAGTGTAATGTTTGCCATCTGTGTCCCATTGGGGAAATTTTCTTTCACTTTCTGTCCCATAGCCAAAACAGGAAGTAAGAGACGAGCCCTGGTTGTCACCAGAACTAGCACCCCCATTGGTAGATTTCCCCTCTACTACTGCTCTTCTGACAACCATAAAATTGGGATTTCATTTCACCTTCACTATTGGCGATAACGGTAAACAGGACAAATAGAGAGAGTGAATCTCCCTAATGGGGACACAGACAGCAATAAAAACCTAACAGGGGTTCTAGTCTCTCTCTCTACTCCATTCAAAACTATAAAAAAAATGCCTTTAGTTATTTTAGCCACTTGACCTCTGGAAGGTTTACCCCCCTTTATGACCAGGCTATTTTTTGCGATACGGCATTGCGTTGCTTTAAGGCCCCTTTCACACTGGGGCGGTTTGCAGGCATTATTGCTCTAAAAATACCGCCTGCAAACCGCCCCAAAACAGCCTCCGCTGTTTGTTCAGTGTGAAAGCCCGAGGGCTTTCACACTGAAGCGGTGCGCTGGCAGGAGAAGAAAAAATCTCCTGCCAGCCCCATCTTTGGAGCGGTGAAGGAGCGGTGTATTCACCGCTCCTAAACTGCTCCTGCCCATTGGAATCAATGGGACAGCGTGGCTATACCGCGGCAATACCGCGGCTATAGCCGCGCTATTTAACCCTTTTTCGGCCGCCAGCGGGGGGTTAAAACCACACCGCTAGCGACCGAATACCTCGGTAAAACAGCGCTAAAAATAGCGCTGTTTTACCGCCGACGCCCCCTACTGCCCCAGTGTGAAAGCAGCCTAACTGACAATTGCGTTGTCATGCAACGCTGTACACAAATAGAATTGATGTTTTTTTTCCCACAAATAGAGCTTTCTTTTGGTGGTATTTGAGCACATCTGTGGTTTTTAATTTTTTTTAATAAACAAAAAAAGACAGACAATTGTAAAAAAAAACAAAAAAAAAAAACAATATTTTTTACTTTCTGCTATAAAATACACCCAATAACATTTTTAAAAAAATCTAATTGCTTCATCAGTTTAGGCCAACATGTAGTCTGCCACATATTTTTGATTAAAAAAATCCCAATAAGCGTATATTTATTGGTTTGCGCAAAAGTTATTTATTATTATTATTATTTTTTTTACTAACAATGGCGGTGATCAGCGATTTTTCGGCGGGACTGCAACATTGCGGCGGACAGATCGGACACTTTTTGGGACGAGTGACATTATTACGGTGATCAGAGCTAAAAATATGCACTGCCACTGTATAAATGACACTGGCAGAGAAGGGGTTAACATCAGGGGTGATCAAAGGGTTAAGTGTGTTCCCTCAGTGTGTTTACTAACTGTGTAGGGGGGGGAAGGTCTGACTGGGTCAACACAAAGATCTGTCTTCCTGCATAGCAGAAAGACAAGATCTCTGTGTCATCGCCTGACAGAATGGAGATCTGCCTTGTTTACATCAGCAGATCCCCATTCTGTCTCTGTGGGGAGCGATCGCGGGCGGCCGGCGCACGTCCACCGGACCCGCTGATTGTCTCCCCTGCTGGCCAATCGACCCACACAGACTAGTGAACGAAACAACGTACCAGTACGTCGTTTTGCGCAGCCGAGCCACCTTGCTGCAGTATAACTGCCGCGGGTGGTCGGCAAGTGGTTAAACTGACTATTACCCGGTCGTGCAATGCTGTACCCAAATAAAATGTCCTTTTTTTCCCCACACATAGAGCTTTCTTTCGGTGGTATTTGATCACCTCTGCAGTTATTTTTTGCGCTATAAACAAAATACACCGCCAATTTTGAAAAGAAAAACAATATTTTTTACTTTCTGCTATAAAACATATCCAATAAAAAAAAAGGTAAAAAAAAAAAAAAAAAAATCTAATTTCTACATAAATTTAGGCCAATATGTATTCTGCTATATAATTTTAGGTAAAAAAATAAAATAAAAAAATCAATCAATAAGCATATATTGATTGATTTGCGCAAAAGTTATAGTGTCTACAAACTATGGGATATTTTCGGGATATATCGCACCCCAATTTTAGAAGGGAAGTTTAAGGAAAAAACTTACACTTTAAATAAAGAACTTTGAAGCAAAATTAGGGTCACAGCTCATCAATGCACCCTGCTCAGTGCCCATCTGCAGCCATTAAATTGCCCAACAATGCAGCCTGTTCAGTGCCCATCTGCAGCCATTAAATTGCCCAACAATGCAGCCTGTTCAGTGCCCATCTGCAGCCTCACCTTTCCCATCATTGCAGCCTCGCCAGTGTTGGATTATCCCTGCTGTCTCCAAGGGAAGAGGAGGAGCGAGCGCCGCTGAATTACACAGAGCCGCGATCTCCTGTGTACCCATCACTCCGTCACTCAGAGCCACGCCTCCTGGCCCTGCTCATATGATAGACAGAACAGTGGCCCAATGCAGGGCCAGGAGGCGTGGCTGTGAGTGACGGAGCGCCGGGTACACAGGAGATCGCGGTTCTATGTAATTCAGCAGCGCTCGCTCCTCTTCCCTCAGAGACAGCAGGGATCGGTGTATAACACGCACCTGCGATTTTACCCCGATTTTCAGGGAAAAAAGTGCGTGTTATACGCTGATAAATACGGTATTTGGCGGCGATCAGCGACTTATACCGGGACTGCGATATTGGGGACCAGTGACCCTAATACAGTGATCAGTGCTAAAAATATGCACCGTCACTGTACTGACACTGGCAGGGAAGGGGTTAACTGTGTGCCTAGGGAGTGCTTACTAACTCTAGGGGAGGTGCTTTTACTACTGGAAAACATGAATCAGTGTTTCTATTTCTGTACTCAGAGAATGACAGTCTGCCTTGTTTACATAGACAAACTGTCATTTTGTCAGAGTATGGAACGAACGGTGGGTCCTGGCGGACATTGGGTCCCTGGGACCCGCCGATCAGCTCCCACTGTGTAAAATCACAGCAGGAGCGAGCTGCCAGCAACGCACGCTCGCGTACAAAAGCCGGAAGTGCAGAATCACGTATATATACGCGATTCTGCAGAGAGAGCAGCCGCCCTGTTGCAGTAAATCTGCTATGGGGCGGTCGTGAACTGGTTAATATACTGTACTTCACTGTACTCATTTTCTATATAGATTTCACCTTATTTCAAAACAGGTGACAGAACCTTTCACGCCTGTTCATAATTTTCCCTGATACTTCAGCTTTGACCAGGCAACGCAATAGTGACTTGCGGGAAAAATGTAGATCTTTATAATGGGGCACTTAGGGCCCCTAAATAGCTCTGTGGTTAGAAACTATGAAAGTAAATGGAAAGAAATTGTTTTCCTTCAGTTTTGTTTCATTTTATATCAATAAATTTGCCAATTTGGTGCCCAATGTAAACGAGTGAAAAATTTGTACTCACTGGGGATTCTGATTTTGAACTTTCCACTCTGTCCAAAGCTCCCTTCGATCGCTCCGTCTTCTCCACTCGACAGCTTGACCTTCAGCCCGACAAACAGCTGGATGTTGGTCTCCTTTTTGAAGAGAGAGCGCCCAATCACGCTGTAATCGTCATTCACCTGTAAGGAGGAGGAGACACACAGATCGGACATATGTTTTGTAGTGAAGATCGCCAAGGAATATCTACATCACATGACATGGCAGATGCAGATGACATGGCTCCTCAAATCATCATGGACTGACTGTGGAAAATTTGGCATTTACTTTGGAAAACAAGGTCCCAGAGTCTGGAGGAGGAGTGGAGAGGCACAGAATCCAAGTTGCATGAGATCCAGTGTGAAGTTCCCACAGTCAGTGATGATTTGGGGGGTCATGTCATCTGCTGGTGTTGGTCCACTGTGTTTTATCAAGTCCAAAGTCAGTGCAGCCCTCTACCAGGAAATTCTAGAGCACTTCATGCTTCCTTCTGCTGACCAGCTTTATGGAGATGCTAATTTCTTTTTCCAGCAGGACTTGACACCATCCCACACTGCCAAAAGTACCAATACCTGGTTTAATAATCATGGTATCACTGTGCTTGATTGGCCAGCAAACTCGCCTGACCTAAACCCCATAGAGAATCTCAAGAAGAAGATGAGAGAAACCAGACCCAACAATGCAGACGAGCTGAAGGCCGCTATCAAAGCAACCTGGGCTTCCATAACACCTCAGCAGTGCCACAGGCTGATCGTCTCCAAGCCACGTCGCATTGATGCAGTAATGTTCGATGACGTCAGCGCATCGCTCCTCCTTGCGCGTTTCGTCATAGGATGTCGTCCAGGGGCATATGGTGTCTATGACGAAACGCGTAGGGCGGAGCAACGCGCTGACGGCACCGAACACTTATGTGCCCTGGAGGACGGGTTGTCTGTGTGCCGGCCGACACATGAGATCTTAAAGGCGTTTTATTCAGCGAACAGCTGTAAGTGCATTACTTTGTTTTGATAAAAGAGTGATGAGGTGGGGAGACCATCTGGTGTAAAGGCCTTGGCTGGGCTATAGCCACAAGCATTTCTGATCCCTTGTAAGGAGGAATCAATAGGAGCCGGTAAGCAGGCCCTACAGCTATTGGTGGGGGCACCGATTGTTATCACTTCGGTGGTGGTTGGTGAAGATTGCTTTCAGGATCCACTCTCACAACATTTATGGACTGTTTTTAACAATTTTTATTGATGCATTACATATGCCAACATTATTCCACAAATCTTGTCAATTTATATGCTATTAGCGCAACCTGTAGATTTTTGTATGTGATTTACTGTGTATATGTTCCACAGGAGATTTGCTGCTTCACGATTAGGCTGCTTTCACACTGAGGCGCTTTACAGGCGCTATAAGGCTAAAAATATCGCCTGCATAGAGCCTCTCTCACTCCAGTGTGAAAGCCCGAGGGCTTTCACACTGAAGCGGTGTGCTGGCAGGACGCCAAAAAAAGTCCTGCAAGCCGCACCTTTGAGGCGCTGTAGGAGCGGTGTATACGCCGCTCCTACAGCGCCCCTGCCCATTGAAATCAATGTGCAGCGCCCCCGAAGTGCCGGAAAAGCACCGCCGCAGCAGCACTTTTAACCCATTTCGGACGTTAGTGGGGGTTAAAATCGCCCCGCTAGCCTGACAAAAAGGGCAGCGAAAACGACGGTAAAGCGCCGCTCACAATAGCGGCGCTTTATTGCCGGCGCCCCCAACGCCCCAGTGTGAAGGTAGCCTAAGGTTATTTAATAATCTTTTGATTTATAGCGCATTTTATTATCTTTTGCTTTATATTTACCTGGGGTACACTAGATGAACAACCTTCATTTACCAAAAATAATGTAATGTGAAGGCCTTCCTGAATTCTCCATTCAATACATACCTAGTCCGGCAGGGCCTTGCACTACATCAGTGGAAGTCAACTTACGTGATATAAGGGACCTAAATTGTTACCCATGGAGACTGCAGATCTGCAATAGGAGATGGTCAGAGACTGAAAACAAGCGATAGGCTTTGTCGGAGCATGTTTCAAGAGACAGTCATAGCCTGGAGACTAATAAGATCACTGCTATCACAACTCCTTTACAAATCAGTGCTTCCATATTTCATATTTGGGCTCTGTACAGCCTCCTTAACCTCATGCCATCCATATAACACATAGCTGCGATGCCAAAGAGGGCGTGCTTCAACGTTCATAGGCCACACTTACTGCATGCAACAATGGGTGGCAGAGGTTTCTTTGCTGAGATCACGTTCGCAACACAGAGACTGAGCTGTCAAAAACAGGTCTCAGTTTGTACTAATGATCGGGAACCTTTTTTCTGTCCCTTGGTGGCTACACCAATCACTTCACTTTATCTATGGAGGGAGCCAATGTTACACAGACTAGACTTCAAACATGTCAGCCTTTGTTCACGACACTACCTGCCTGGAGTTTGCATGTTCTCCCTGTGCCTGCGTGGGTTTCCTCCGGGTACTCCGGTTTCCTCCCACACTCTAAAGACATGCTGGTAGGTTAATTGGATCCTGTCTAAATTGGCCCTAGTAAAAGTAAAAATGTGAGTTAGGGACCTTAGAGTGTAAGCTCCTTGAGGGTAGGGATTGATGTGAATGCGCTATATAAGTACCATAAATAAATACATCTCTATTACATGGGGGATGATGGGGAAAGTAGTACACAAAAGAAAGATAACATTGTTTTTGCTTTCAGATCAGCTCACGGGATGTGACAAGGACACTGCAATTTGTCTTTTGAAGGTAGATGGACTAAAAAAAAATAATAATTTTTTAGTAGAGTGAGAAAAGCTAAGAACTTCTGCCAATATTGTTATTGCTATCTGTGTCTTCCTTTCCTGGTGACAACTGAACTTCAATTTCTAGTCCTGGTGTCACAGGGATGGAAAATAAGGAAAAATCTTCGGGGGGGGGGGGGGTGTCACAGGCAGAAATAAAAACCTGACAGAGGCTCTTTAATCCTCCTCCATTCTCCTCTAAAAAAACAAACAAACAAAAAGAAAAAGATTTGTCCCCAAGCAGTAAAACAAGTGCAATCTATTCTTTTACATGCATGCAAAGAATGTCAGTACTAAAAATAATTTTCATTTTGGGAAACATAATTGTTTTAAAAAAAAACATACAAGAAACTGACTGATGGAGAAAAATAAACAAAAAAAAAATTATAAAAGAAGATGACTGACCTTAGCCATGTTTACATGATGGGAAAAAAAAGTCATGAAGGAAAATGATGGACATTAGTCATAGTTATATGATGAAAAAAAAATCATAAAAGAAACTGACTGACCTTAGCCATAGTCACATGATGGAAAAAAAAAATAAAAAAAAACAAACAATCATTAAAAGATGACTGACCTTAGCCATATTTATATGATGGAAAAAAAAAATCATAAAGGAAAATTATGCACATTAGCCATATTTATATGAAGAAAAAAATCATAAAAGAAAATGACAGGCCTTAGCTTTATTTAAATGATAAAAAAAATAAATACCGTATATACTCGAGTATAAGCCGACCCACCTAATTTTAGCACAAAAAAACTGGGAAAACGTATTGACTCGAGTATAAGCCTAGGGTGAGAAATGCGCAGCTACTGAAAGTGGAAAAGAGGGTCAACAATGCCCATTTGCAGCCATAGGTCCCTCGAACTTCAAACTCAGTAGTTAAGGGTTCCTAGATGCCCCCTAGCTGCAGCCAAAATTTGGAGTCTCTGGACCCAAAGGGTTCCGAAATGACATTGCTACAGATGGACACAGTTGACCGACTTTGGGGCCCTGTATCTCGGGGCCACTGGGTGCTAGGAAAGCTGGGGTTCCTAGCACCAAGTGGCCCCCGAGATATGGGGCCCCAAAGTCGGATCGGAAAATGTCAAGCACTTTTCTGCAGCAGAGAATGACATTTTCCAAACCGACTTTGGGGTCACTTGTTGCTAGGAACCCCAGCTTTGGATATGTTGTAGTGATATTTCCACTAGGTTTGCACACCAAATTTGGGGTTCCTAGCACCAAGTGGCCCCAAAGTCGGTTCGGAAAATGTCATTCTCTGCTGCAGAAAAGTGCTTGACTCGAGTATAAGCCCAGGGGGGCATTTTCAGCACAAAAAAAAATGTGCTGAAAAACTCGGCTTATCCTCGAGTATATACGATAATCATAAAAGAAAATGACTGATTTTAGCCACATTTATATGATGGAAAAAAAAAACAAATCACAAAAGGAAAAATGATGGACATTAGCCATATTTATATGATGAAAAAAAAAAAAGAAAAAAAAAAAAAAAGAAAATGGCTGACTTTCGCCATATTTATATAACGGTGACTTATTTAGGTTCTCAAAGAAAATTTGGCTCATGAAAACACAACACACATCTGCAATATATTATTTGGAAAATCCCTGTTTCTGACAACAAGAAGAAAGAAGGTAAAAGCCGCCCGAGACCCAGGATCACAGACAAAGGAAAAGCAATGCAGCCCCTCCAGCCAGGATCGTCCACCCGTCCGGCTGCACAGTCCCCCGATCACAGGTGTTCCTGATTCAGAAACTTGGCGGAATGCACCTTCTTCTGGCTGCACAGAGGGAATTTTTGCTTGACTATTTTTAGTCTTGGCAAAGCGACTTCTTACCCGCGGTGTTTATTTAGAAGAATTTCTTGCCTATTTTTCTCTCTACATTTACAAATTTGTAAGACATTATATGGAAAGTGCATAGCAGTATATCACGGAGTAAATCTTCCTGTGTACTGATAATCGGAGATCACCCAGAACCTCCAATCACTTAAATCTAGACGTTTTAGCATGTTATTGTCATTTCATATTTTTTACGTTAAAATCTGCAACTTTTATTAAGATAATACCCGGTAATCCTGTCATGAGGGTCCTTGTTCAGGTACTTCCTGTAATAGGGCAACAATGCTTTGTCTCTTAATTGCACACCTGCATTGTCACCCCGTCACACGGCTTCCTAGGATCATTCTGGTATGATATTTTGCAGCAGAGATTCATGCATTATTTTTCATGGTATGGTGATCACAGATGTGGATCTAATTATTTGTTTTGATTAGTTACATTGTTTCTAATGTGTTCTGTTGGTTCTTTGTAGACATGTGCATACTGAAATATTTTGTTTCGGAATTTCGTTTTCATCCAAAAAATACATTTATTTAGTTACTCCTCCCGAAATTCGTTCTGATTTATTTTGTTTCGTTAAAAAATGCATTCGTCCGAAAATCCGAAATAATTAAAGGTCCAATCTGTCATTGAAAGCTTATGGTGTCTGTCGAATGTTCTAAGAAGATTCGACGGAGCAGCTAAACTGTACGACGCCGCAATCGTACATTTCCGGTCGAATGTTCCGCCTACAAGCTATAGTAGAATTCTAATGTTGTATGACACTAGTAATAATTATATTTATTAATTATTGTTACTAGTCAACCAACATTAGAATTCTTCTATAGCCTATGGGTGGAGCATCTGACCATAAATGTCTGTTCGCGGCAACTGCTTCGTCGAATCTTCATGTCGAATCTTTTCTCTCTATGTCAAATCTTTTCTCTCTATGTCGAATAATCTTAGGCCCCTTTCACACTGGGGCGGTAGGGGGCCTCGGCGGTAAAACAGCGCTATTTTTAGCGCTGTTTTACTGCGGTATTCGGCCGCTAGCTGTGCGGTTTTAACCCCCCGCTGGCGGCCGAAAAAGGGTTAAAACCACTCGTATAGCGTGGCTATAGCCGCGGTATTACCGCGGTATAGCCGCGCTGTTTCATTGATTTCAATGGGCAGGAGCGGTGAAGGAGTGGTGAATACACCGCTCCTTCACCATTCCAAAGATGCGGCTTGCAGGAGATTTTTTCTTCTCCTGCCAGCGCACCGCTTCAGTGTGAAAGCCCTCGGGCTTTCACACTGAACAAACAGCGGAGGCTGTTTAGGGGCGGTTTGCAGGCGCTATTTTTAGTGCAATAACGCCTGCAAACCGCCCCAGTGTGAAAGGGGCCTTAGACTAATAGAGTTAGGTTAGGCACATTCAACCTTTTTTGCTATTGTCTCTATAATGTTGAATCTTTTCTCTCTATGTCGAAAAATCTTGGACTAATAGAGCTAAGGTTAGGCACATTCGACCACAGGTTCGATGGACACAGATCACTATTGTCAGCATCATGTCGAATCTTCTACCTATATCGAACTCTTGTCGCAACGAAAACCAAAATAAAGCATTTATGTGGGGTCTTTCGGTTTTCGGATTCTGCACGTTCGTTCTCGTTTGTTAAAACGATAACGAAAATACCCTAAATTCGGACGAAAACGAATGCATATGTCTATTTCTTTGTATGGAGGAAGTTAGGGGTGGAATCGATTAGTAGCTGTTGTGAGGTGGCTTTGAGTTTGCAATATGGAGGCAGTGATCGGTTCCACCCTCCAGTCATGAGTAAGCGCTGAATTAGTGTGAAACGTGTCAAGAGCTAGTCATGAAAAAGCGCTGAATTAGCACGAAACGCATGGATGCACCTTATCCAGGCTGTATATGTGTTTGTTTACATGGCTTTTCAATAAACTCGAATCTCGTGGCGTGTGACCATCCAGAGTTTTTACATACGTAAGTCTTCAGTTAAAGAGCTGGGCATTGCACCCGAGGATAGCGTGGGAGACCGACCTAAAGCAAGGCCTACTAGACATGTGCAGAACGAAAACATTTTTTTAATTTTGCTATTTACATAAATTTGTTTAGTTTAAAGTGGTTGTAAAGGCAGAAGGTTTTTTTTATCTTAATACATTCTATGCATTAAGATAAAAAGCCTTCTGTGCGCAGCAGCCCCCTTACTTACCTGAGGTCCCTCTCTATCCAGCGATGTCCACGAGTGTCTCAGCCATCCGAGATTCTCCTTCCTGATTGGCCGAGACACAGCAGCGGCGCCATTGGCTCCCGCTGCTGTCAATCAAAGTCAGCTAGCCAATGAGGGGAAAGAGGGGGTGGGGACGGAATCGGGGCTCCGTGTCTGAATGGACACAGGGAGCTGTGACTCAGCTCCGGTGCCCCCATAGCAAGCTGCTTGCTGTGGGGGTGCTGAACAGGAGGGAGGGGCCAGGAGCAGAGAAGAGGGACCCGAGAAGAGGAGGATCTGGGCTGCTCTGCGCAAATCCACAGCAACAGAGCAGGTAAGTATAACATGTTTATTGTTTTTATAGGGAAAAAAAGAGCCTTTACAATCACTTTAATTCATTTTTGAAAATTCATATCAATTCAAGTTCCATCCGAATTGCATTCAAATCGAATTCCATTAAAATTCCATTTGAAATCTTATTTATTCTAGTCAAAATTTGAATTTTGGAAGATAGTTATAGTCTTTATATTCCATTCTATTGTTTTTTCCATTCTATTATTTTATTTTCTATTCTTTTATATTCTATTTCAAACCTATACTACCAGATACTCCTCGTTTAATGACTTACCTGTTTAACAACCACTCGGACTTACAACCAGCTCTCCCCACCCGAACGACACGCTATACATCATTGTATTGTACAGTACAGAATTTTTAGTTTGCGTTCTGTACTTATTCAAAATAAAACAACGCTACTGAGTTGGAGTTTTGTCTTTACACCTTCTTTTCACAATACAGTACATTAGTTAAGAATGTTAAAAATATTGATTACCGTATTTATCGGCGTATAACACGCACAGGCGTATAACACGCACATTCATTTTAAGAGGGAGGTTTCAGGGGAAAAAAAATTTTAAATAAGGAACTTTGAAGCAAAATAAGGGTCAGTGCCCATCTGCAGCCTCACCGTTGCCCATCAATGCAGCCTCACAAGTGCCATCAATGCAGCTTCATCAGTCCACATCAGTGCAGCCTCACCATTGCCATCTATGCAGCAGCCTCACCATTGCCATCAATGCAGCAGCCTCACCATTGCCATCAATGCAGCAGCCTCACCATTGCCATTAATGCAGCCTGATCGATGCCTATCTGCTGCCTAGAGGGTACAGGGAGGGGGGCGGGAGAAGCCCCGACAGATTACATACAGTGAGAATCTCCTATGATAGACAGAACAGTGGTCCAATGGCGGCCCAGGAGACGGGACTTCCCATTACAGAGGCCGCCAAGTAAACAGGAGATTCTCACTGTATGTAATCTGATGGCGCTCGTCCCGCCCCCTTCCCTGTCCCCTCCGAGGCAGCTAAAATTGAAGTATTGGCGTATAACACGCACACTTTATTTGCACCTGATTTTCATGGTGAAAAAGTGAGTGTTATACGCCAATAAATACAGTACTTGTGGCTCCTCGTTTAACATCCAATTCGTTTAATGACTTGGTTATTGGAACGGAACCTGGTTGTTAAGTGAGGAGTACCTGTATTCGAAATTTGAATTTTGAAAAACAGTTATATTGTTATATTCTTGCTTTTTTTTTATTCTATTCAATTCCATTATTTTATTATTAATTCTATTCTTTTTTATTCTATTCAAATTTATTTTATTTGAAATTCAAATTTTGGAAGATGGTTATATTCTTTCTATCCTATTGTTTTTTTTTTCTTTTCTATTCAATTCTATTCTTTTATTTTCTATTCTAAACTATTCAAATTTATTTTATTTGAATTTTGATAAATGGTTATATTCTTTCTAGTCTATCGTTTTTTAATTCTATGCTATTCTTTTATTTTCTATTGTATTCAATCTTATTCTATTTGCAATTCGAATTTCAGAAGATGGTTAAATTCTATTTTATTCTTATCTGTTTTTTGATTCTATTCCTTTATTTTCTATTCTATTGTTTTCTTTTATTTTCTATTCTATCCCTTTTTTCTATTCTATTCCTTTATTTTCTGTTCTGTTTTACTCTATTCTATTATTTTCTAGTCTATTATATTCTCCACTATTCCTATTTTTTCTAATTCTATTAAATATAAAAGGGGCAGTGCCAAATCAATCATAAAAAGTCTCTATAAAGCACTATAAGATAGTCCATAAAAGCGTTTAGATAGGAGGACAACCTCACAACAGCATCAATGAAGGAAAGTGTGATCCAATCATCACCACTGTGTAAAAAAGGCAAGTCTGCTTACCAGATTGTGTTGATCCTCAAGTTATAGAGAGGAAAATACAGCATAGGATATACAAAGGCCGGATGGATCATCAGCGGTCTCACTAGAACAATCGCCACTCCAGGCTGCTTCAATGGAGTACACCTAAAGTAATCCCACCTCCAACAAATGATGCAGGGTAACCTCAAAGGGATGAAAATAACAACACAATGGTGCAGTATGTCTAGAGAGCTAAATCCGCTGGTTTAGTCGGATAAAATTTGCACTCTCAAGCTTGAAGATCATAAAAGACATGTCAAACAAATATTTTTAAAGATGGCCACGACAGATCGCGTGCTTATGTCACAAGGTCCCGTCCCGCCTTGCGCGTTTCGTCATAATCGGACGTCCTCAGACGCTTTTATGGACTCCCTTATAATGCTTTATAGAGACTGTTTATGATTGAATTGGCGCTGCCCCTTTTGTGTCCTATGTTTTTTTTGGTGTGTAATCAAACCATTGGTGGCTGCCTTTATATATGTCTTTACATCCAAATGCAAATATCTTGAATTTTAATTTGGAACGAAACGAACCACACATATCTAGCGTCTACTTTTTTGCATTTACTGAGTGACTGCCTGCAAATAAATAAAGGTTTGACAGTGGGATCTCACATCTATGGCCTGACCGCAATACACAGCCCGGAGTGAGTATCCAACATAATGCTCATAATGGAAATTGCTTATTGGTCAAGGCAGCCATGTGACCATGCTGACCAATGAGAAGTGCTTCTTTCAACTTAGATGTGCTTTTCATTGGTCAGCACAGTCACGTGGTCATGCTGAATAATGAGCACTTGCCATTGTGAGCACTATGAGGGATTCTCACTCCGGGGCTGTAAATTGCAGTTTACAGACCGGCAACACGGGGCATCATGGGCTCTGGTGTACAGATAGCTACACCGGCAGCACAGGCCAAGATGTGCAGCAAGGTCCGGATAGGGGGCCAGAATATTTGGAGTTAGTTCACCTTTTCATTTTTCACAGCAGCTTCTATAGCAATCACAGGAGGTAAGGTATATATATATACCAGTGCTCTCCAAACTGCGGCCCCTTACTTGCCTCTATCTGGCCCTTCGGGCACTATTTCTCCCACTTATACAAGGAACTATTCCTCCCACTGACCTCCCAATTGGCCATAACTACTAAGACTGACACCAACGATGGGGCATTATTCAATTCACTATTCCATCCGCTAGCACCAACGATGGGGCACTATTCCTCCCATTGACACCAATGATGAGGCACCATTCCTCCCACTTATACAAAGTACTATACTTCCCAACAATTGGCCATAATTACTGCCACAAATGCTACAAGGAACTATTCCTCCCACTGACACCAACAATGGGGAATACTTACTGCCACTGACACCAGAAATGAGGCACCATTCCTCCCACTTATATGAGGATCTATCCTTCCCAGTGACAACAATAATTGGCCATAATTACTGACACCAACAATACAAGGAACTATTCCTCCCACTGACACCAACAATAGAGAATACTTACTGCCACCAATGATGGGGCATTATTCCTCCTATTGACACCGATGATGAGGTATTGTTTGCTCCCACACTAGGACATTTTCTACTCCCACTGGCCACAGTCCAGACCCCCTAAAGCCTGAAGGACAGTAAACTGGCCCATTGCTTAGAAAATTAGGAGACCCCTGCTATATACTTAGATACATTGGTCCGAGCTGGACCAATGTGACTATGTAAAAAAAATACCATACCTGGAATTCTTCTTCAAAGGGTAAGTTCACCTTTTCATGAAAAATGAAAAGGTGAACTTACCCTTTGAAGAAGAATCCCAGGTATGGTATTTTTTTTTACATAGTCACATTGGTCCAGCTCGGACCAATGTATCTAAGTATATACCATACCTCTGGGATTGATATAGAAGCTCAAAATCACTGTGGTAGACATCGCTACTCCAATGATCTCCGCTTGCTTTCCGGGTGCAGTGCTGAGCGGCTGCCCTGCTGCATTGTGAACACAAGAGGTTGGCTGCTGGGCATGGGCACCGTTTATAATAGCAAGGTATATGGCGCAATCTCTGGTAAATTAGCGTGTAAAACTCCCATAGTCTTATATGAAATGTAATACAACTGTAATGTGTGTCATTTAAGTTCATAAAAGTTAATAAAACTACAAAAGTCCATAAATCCAAAGGAAGTAATGATGCATCAAGAGAGCACTAGGTGGGCAGCTCCCCCCAGAGACAAGAAAGGATCTCTGTAAGACAACAAAAACACACAGGGGGGCGCCTCCAAGTGCAATATTTATAAGAACTTTAATGGAGCAGCCAAATAAACACTCACATGTGTTTCATACGAATGTACATATCTAGTAGTACCAACAGAGGGGTCGCCAAGGTTCAAGGTCATGTTTCGGAGCGCCAATCAGCTCCTTTATCAAACCAGTTGGTTTGATAAAGGAGCTGATTGGCGCTCCAAAATGCGTTACCAGGGCAACAGGACCGCCCTTTGGGCGTGATGTCACTTCCACGTTCCACAGCGGTTACGAAAGTCCCCCTTTACATCCGATGATCGGTGACCCGACCTGCACCGCTCAACACCACCAGCAGCGGCTGGATACTGACCTGGAACCTGGGCAACCCCCTCTGTTGGTACTAGTAGATATGGAACACGTGTGAGTGTTTATTTGGCTTCTCCAATAAAGTTATTATAAATATTGCACTTAGAGGCCCCCCCCCCGTGTTTTTGTTTACCAATCAGAGATTGCTTTGCATTTTCTCAAAGAATGTAAAGCATTCTCTGATTGGATGAGGTAGAGAGTGTGATGTCACCGCCCCATGAGTAAATGATCAGAATTTCGTAGGAACGAATTTCTAACCGTGGGCAGCTTTACTGGGTGCTGATTACTGAGTGCATTAGTGGTGCATAATGGACTGCACAATCAGACTCATGCAGGCCATACATGGAGAAAACGTCTATCCTGCAAACACAGCGTTTGACAGGGGAATCCTTCCTGCTAAGCCATTGCATTCTCCCGGCAGGGAGAGCCGTCCCTGCCGGGAGAACACAGTGATTATTGCTAGTGGCTATATCAGTGGAAAATCCAGCAGGCTGGTTGTACCCAAGCTGATCGATCAACTTGGTACATTCAGCCTGCCCAAACACGTTTTGAACCTCAGCCGTTTTCTTTCTGAACCAGCCAAGATTGGAACTGTCTTTGGCCAGCCCTAGACTCCCTGCACAACTGCTGGATCAGGAAAGTTAAAAACCGAGGTTGTTAGTACAAAAGTATGACATTTCTATATCGGTGACTTTAGCTGTGGTATATACGAGCTCAGCATCTCCTATCCGTTCCTGTGCCGTCTTGTCGAGTTCCCATGAACTGGTCAGGCATGTAAATTCTGCCAAAACAAAGGTTGAAAGTTGAAACAATATTAACAGGCGATTTGTGCAATAAAAAAGTATGTCTATACACATGCACTGAGAGCTCATAAATATGTTAGGTCAACACGATGGAAGCTTTTATTCCCAGCCGGTGACTCTTTACAACCTCGTGAGCGCAACACGACTCCTTCCCGCACTGTCCGGACTGCACTTAGTGTGTCTGCGCCGTTCAGCCAAAACCAAACAAAGCCAGGCAGACATCAAAGCTGTAAATATATTTATACTGGCGTCTGGGCAGGTAACGGCGGGCACCTGAGGCACGGGGTAGTGTATGGGCGCGCAGACACTTCTGAGGGTTTACCAGGAACAATACCGACATCTGCAAAACACTGGCTGAGCTACAGATACAATCACAGAGAAGAAAGAAATGAATGGGCAAAACTATGGAGGATTATTCTTATTTTTCATAATTAGATTGTTTATTTTTATTTCTTAATAAAAGAACATGTTTGTCACACCCCAAAGCAAAAAAAAAAAAAAAAAAGCAGAAGCCATAGCAGTCTATTGAGGGAAACAAGACCCAAAGACTGCAACAGTGAGGAGCTTCAAATGACATGCAACCTGTTCATTCTGAGATACTCAACCCACATCAGTGAAACGTTATATAATGAGAGAGAGAGAGAGAGAGAGAGAGATTTATATATATACACACACACACACACACACACACACACACACACACACACACACACACACACACACACACACACACAATATTGTCAAAAGTATTGGGACACTGCCTTTACACGTACATAAACTTTAATGGCAACCCAGTTTTCGACTGACTCTTCTTAATTGGCCCACCCTTTGCACCTATAACAGCTTCAAATCTTCTGGGAAGGCTGTCCACAAGGTTTAGGAGTGTGTCTATGGGAATGTTTGACCATTCTTCCAGAAGCGCATTTGTGAGGTCAGGTACTGATGTTGTACAAGAAGGCCTGGCTCGCAGTCTCCGCTCTAATTCCTCCCAAAAGGTGTTCTATGGGGTTGAGATCAGGACAGGTCAGTCAAGTTCCTCAATATTGAACCCTACGAATTAAGACTGGGATGCCATTAGAGTTCATGTGCATGTAAAGGCAGGCGTCCTAACTTTTGGCAATATAGTTAGTGTGTGTTAGATAGATAGATAGATAGATAGATAGATAGATAGATAGATAGATAGATAGATAGATAGATAGATAGATAGATAGATAGATAGATAGATCTCATTTTGCTTTTCCCAACCCTAAAGTATATGCAAAGCCAATATATATTTTTAGCGTGTTTGGCATTAAATCTCATTGGGGGAGACTTCCTAGAACTTGAGCACTTAGAATCTGTTGTAGCTGTGCATGGTAGCCAATCAGCTTCTAACTTCACCTTGTTCAATTTAGCTTTGGCAATAAAACCTGGAAGCTGATTGGTTTCCATGCAGAGCTGCACCAGATTTTGCACTCTCCAGTTTTAGTAAATCCCCCCCCCCCCCCCCATATTGTATACAGTTTTCACATTGTTTTTAACCTAAAGATCCATACAGCAACAGCACTTTTTGTGTCAGGCTGACAAACCCAAGACGCCGCCCTGCAATAAGCAACAATGCTGTCAGCACACACTTCTTCAGGCGGCTGCCTATTGGGTCTGTGCACACCTTCTGCAGACCTGATAGGCCGTCCCCAAGGCCAACCGAAGGAGACTACCAAGGATGCCAACTATGGGGTCAATGGGTTAACGTTGTCGGCCTGCAGGAGGAAGTGTTGTTACTGGCAGGATCTCCAGTTAGCAAATTGCAGGTTTACAAAAAAGATCATATCACGTTCAACAATATCACTGTTGCCTTAAGAAGGATCCTTAGTGGGGCCAGAACACGGCATCTTTTTTTTTTGACGATATCTTTGCCTTTTTTTGCTTCACATGGCGTGCTGGTGGTGCTCCACTGATGCAGGCAAAAGTGCTAACCACTTAGTCACTGTCTTGTCCGCAGCAACCAATCAAATATTTTTATTTTTACCTTGCACTGGAAATAAGGCAGCTGGAATTCCCCAGTCCTATCCCCCTTATGAGGGGTTACTGCAATTCTTGTGCCGAGTCTCCAGTGCTATATACCTGCAATGCCTTTTATGAGGGATTCCTACCATCCCTGTGCCAAGTCTCCAGCACTATATGCCTGCTATGCCTATTATGGGGGGGGTTCCCACCATCCCTATACTGAGTTCCCAGTTCTGCAAACCAACTGTGCTCATTATGTGTGGCTCCCATCACACCTGAGCTGCGTTCCTGGATCTGCACACCCATTGCACCTATTATGAGGGTTTTCCACTATACCTTGATGAGTTCCTAGGTCTGTACACCTGCTGTGCTCATTATGAGGGGTTTTCTCCATCCCCGCACTGAGTTCCTGGGTCTGTAAATCTGCTATATCTATTACAAGGGGCTCCCACCATTCCTAAACTGAATTCCCGGGTTTGTACACCTGCTGTGTCCATTATGGGGGGTTCCCATCATCCTTGCACTTAGTTCCTGGGTCTATAAATCTGCTATATCTATTATAAGGTGTTACCACCATCCCTAAACTGAATTCCTGGGTCTGTACACCTGCTGTGCCCATTATGAGGGTTTTTCTCCATCTCTGCAATGAGTTCCTTGGTCTGTGCATCTGCTATATCTATTACAAGGGGTTCCTATCATCCCTAAACTGAATTCCTGGGTTTGTACACCTGCTGTGCCCATTATAATGGGTTTCCACCACCCCTGTGCTGAGTTCCTGGGTTTGTACACCTGCTGTGCCCATGAGGGGTTCCCACCATCCCTGTGCTGAGTTCCTGGGTTTGTACTCATGCTGTGCCCATTATGAGGGGTTCCCACCATCCCTGTGCTGAGTTCCCGGGTTTGTACTCATGCTGTGCCCATTAGGAGAGGTTCCCAGAACCCCTGTGCTGAGTTCCCAAGTCTACACATTTGCTGTGCACTTATGAGGGTTTCCCATTATTCCTTTGCTAGGTCCCTGAGTATGCGCACCTGTGTGTTCATTGTGTGTGGTTCCCACCGTCTCTGCTGGATTATTTATTTCATACAATGAAAATATGTAACAGAAGAAGCATGAACACACAAAATGTGGACGGGAACACCCAAAAGGTCCCCCAGATGGACTGGAACAGAGTCAGGAATTACAGCAGGGGAATATCGGTGTTGCATTATCCAACACATGCTACAGCCCACCAGATTCCATGTATAATAATATCATTTTTGGGTGGACTAACCCTTAAAAAGGTGTTTTGTAGTTATAAAGTCTCTTCTGAGGACATAAGGCACTAGCAAACCAAGAAATGTATCATTACCGAGGAGTGCTCCATCTCTCCCGATCTGCGCTCCCTCTCCAATGCCGCCATTCTCTTGTTTTTAATCTCTGCAACTTCTTGGCGTCTCCCGGTATCAATTACTGTTTGTTCTTGCAGAAAGTGACTGCTGCTAAGGTGAGAAACCCAAATAAGAGATAACTCTGCCGCATTCCATGACATGCTTCGGCGAAATGACTGCAAGCAGCCCAAATAATAACATCTCACCGCACAACAGAATAGAAACACAGGACAAAAACACGGCGAGCGGCACATCGCTGCCCCTGACACACGTCGCTGGCTAGCTACAGCGGGCGGGTTAACCTGAGGCCTCCCGATTGCAGGTGAACTAGGAGTCCCAGCATGCCTTACAGGGGACTGCCTAAAATAAAACAAGTAGTTACGTTCTCAGTTTATAGAAAACTAGAAAAAGTGTGCTTTATCCAATGAACGAGATGAATACGATAGCGTGCGCCTTTGCAGTGATGGTAAATGGGGAATTGCAAGTCAGTGCAGTGGGGGCCAGGGAGGGAAGTGCGTGTCACTGCAGTATTAGTCAGTCGGACAAGTGTTCGTCAGTGCAATGGCAGCAAGTGGGGAAAATTTACATCAGTGCAATGGGGGCCAGCGGGAAAAGTGTGCATTCGTGCTGTGCTGGTAGGGAAGTGTCAGTGCAATGGCAGCAAGTGGGGAAAGGGTGCGTCGGTGCTCTGGTGGCCAGTGGGGAAAGCATGTGTTGGTGCAGTGGTGGCCTGTGGGGAAAGTGCGGGTTGGTGCAGTGGTGGCAGGTGGGAAAGTGTGCATCCATGCATTGCAGCTAGTGAGGAAGTGTGCATCGGTGCATCAGAGCCCAGTTGGGGAAGTGCATGTCAATGTATTTGCGGCCAGTGGCTGAAGTGTGTGTTGGTGCAGTGACAGCCAGTGGGGAAGCATGCGTCCGTACAGTGGCGGCCAGTGAGGAAGTGTCTTATTATGCAGTGTCAGTCAGTGGGGAAAGTGTGTGTCTGTGCAGTGTCATCCAGTAAAGACAGAGAGCAATGGTACAATGCTGGTAAGTGGGGAAGTGTGAGCCAGTGTAATGGCAGCAAGTGGGGAAAGTGTGCGTTGGAGCAGTGGCTACCAGTGAGGAAAGTTTGCATCAGTGCAGTGGCAGCCAGTAAAGACAGTGTGCAACTCTGCAGTGGTGGTAAGTGCGGAAATACGAGTTGGTGCAATGGCAGCAAGTAGAGGAAGTGTGCCTTGGTCCAATGGCAGCCAGTGGGGGAAGTGTGCCTTGGTCCAATGGCAGCCAGTGGGGTAAGTGTGCCTTGGTCCAATGGCAGCCAGCGGGGTAAGTGTGCCTTGGTCCAATGGCAGCCAGCGGGGTAAGTGTGCCTTGGTCCAATGGCAGCCAGTGGGGGAAGTGTGCCTCGGTCCAAAGGCAGCCAGTGGGGGAAGTGTGCCTTGGTCCAATGGCAGCCAGTGGGGGAAGTGTGCCTTGGTCCAATGGCAGCCAGTGGGGAAAGTGTGCCTTGGTCCAATGGCAGCCAGTGGGGGAAGTGTGCTTTGGTCCAATGCCAGCCAGTAAGGGGAAGTGTGCCTTGGTCCAATGGCAGCCAGTGGAGGAAGTGTGTCTTGGCCCAATGGCAGCCAGTGGGGGAAGTGTGCCTTGGTCGATGGCAGCCAGTGGGGAAAGTGTGCCTCGGTCCAATGGCAGCCAGTGGGGGAAGTGTGCCTTGGTCCAATGGCAGCCAGTGGGGGAAGTGTGCCTTGGTCGATGGCAGCCAGTGGGGGAAGTGTGCCTTGGTCCAATGGCGGCCAGTGGGGGAAGTGTGACTTGGTCCAATGGCAGCCAGTGGGGAAAGTGTGCCTTGGTCCAATGGCAGCCAGTGGGGGAAGTGTGCTTTGGTCCAATGCCAGCCAGTGGGGGAAGTGTTCCTCTGTCCAATGGCGGCCAGTGGGGGAAGTGTGTCTTGGCCCAATGGCAGCCAGTGGGGGAAGTGTGCCTTGGTCGATGGCAGCCAGTGGGGAAAGTGTGCCTCGGTCCAATGGCAGCCAGTAGGGGAAGTGTGCCTTGGTCCAATGGCAGCCAGTGGGGGAAGTGTGCCTCGGTCGATGGCAGCCAGTGGGGGAAGTGTGACTTGGTCCAATGGCAGCCAGTGGGGGAAGTGTGACTTGGTCCAATGGCAGCCAATGGGGGAAGTGGGCAACAGTGCAGTGGCAGTAATTGGGAAAGTTTGAGTAATAGCATTGGCAGCAAGTGGGGAAGTGCGCTGCGGCTAAAGTGGCGGCGAAAAGGGATGTGAACTTTGAGAGTGGAAAAGTGCACCTTTGGAGCAGTGGCGGGAGTGGGAAAGTGCGTGCTGTCTCAGTGGCAAAGAATAGAGAGGCAAGCGGCGGTGCAGTGGCAGCGAGTGGGAAGTTTCAGTGGATCCAGTGGCAGTGAGAATCTAGAGGTACATCAGAGCCCCAGGTAGGTCATGGCCCCTGGGTGTTTGGCTGGAGCGTCCCTTTACCTGTTTAATCTCCGAGTATACACTTAGGCAATGCTTCTTCTATAATTTCTGTTTTTTTTGGAGTTTCATCGCAGTTCCACGTTTCCTCATGCTAACATAAACTCTGCTTTGAGAAACAAATAAATCACGTCTGATAGAAGTAAAAAGGAAACTTTTACGAGAGTAAACCTTGTAAACCTCTCCGTGTCCCGTGGAGTCTGCCAGCTGCAGCAAAGTATACGTTGTAGAGTCCCCGTCGCGGTTACTGGCCGAGTTCACACAGACGCTGGAAGTAGAAGTGCACTGGGTTCTATCTCACTTCCACCTGGCTTTCATACGCTCTCCCGGTGGGCCCGGCAATAAAAGTCAATGGCTCGGGGCAGCCTGTCGTGGAGAGAACATTGCATGCAAGGCACAGGATGAAGAAGAGAGAACGTATAGATCTGCGATGAGATGTTTCAGTACACACTACAAAACATGGCTGTGGCTGAGGAGCAGTAAATAAAAAAAAAAAAAAAAAAGGGCTGGGGAGCCCATTCCAATGTAATCTTAACCCCTTCCCCCTTGCCTCAGTGCCCCTGTTACTGGGCTCGTATGCCCAGGGGACAGAAGGAAGGTCGGCTTAGTCATGTGATTAGGCTGATGTAAATTACATGCTAGTTTTGGGTTCAGATACACGTTAACATCTTGCCACCCACGTAACAACCTTTTGTGCGATGGCAAAAATGGTGGGCTTTAATGCCCATATGCTGCACATAGATGTCTATGGGTATCCAACTTGATAAAAGCATAAAATCACCTGAATATTGCACAAAGACACTGTGGGAGCCAAGAAAAAGGGTCCATGTGTTTCACTCTATCTCTGCATTTATTCATGAGTAGAGAGAAACGCATTAACCCTTTTTTTTGGCTCCCACAGCATCCTAGTGCTGTAGTCAGACGATTTTTATTTACATTCATAGTGTCTCAATGTTGTGCCGATAAAGTTCAATTTTTTTGACTGGATGGAATACCTGCCAGTTTTTGTTTTTTCAAGGCCTAAAAGTCATAATCATAGTGAAGATTGATCAAGACAAATGAAAAACAGCCCTTACCCTTTCAACTTGCCCTTCCTTATGCTTCATTTTGAAGACCTTCAACTTGGGAAGAAAGGTTTCTGCATAATTTTTGTCTTCCACCCCCTCCAGAAGGACCCCATGGAAAGCCAGTCTGCAGGTGTTGGAATGAATGTCAGTGTCCAGCTTTGAGCCAATGACAAGGCACAACTTGGGGCACGTGACTGGCTTCTCAAACTCCAAGAGGGCCCACTGCTGCTTGGGAAGGAGATCACACCCATGTTGGCCATCTGCCTTGTCCTGTTCTGAATTTGTTGATTCCTTTGTAAGGTAGCTATCCTGGTATGAGTATTCTTTGCTAAAGTCAAACCCACCCGTGGATTCTTCTTGGTTGAGGTGAGGAGGGAGACTGAAGAACATGACCTTCCCCATGACGGTTTCATGGCCAACTGTGATGTGGAACTTGGCTTTGGTGTTGAGCGATCCTTTGAAGTACTGTATCTTGTTCACCGATATTATGGCCGCGTGGATGGTGTGCAGGGACTCTGGGGTGCAGACAAGTCCTCTTTCCAGCAGCTTAGGATCGAACTGAGTGACACAGATTCCCAGCCGGTCCCCTTGCATGGCACTGTTTACAGGGCGGTGAAACATCTGCATGCTCTTTACTTTTTTGGTCACCTGTAAGAATAAAACAGAATCTGAATAGGAAGGTTGTCCACAGCTGAAGAAAAATAAAGTGTAAAAACGCTTTTTAAATTGGGACATTTTGCTGCAATTTACAATGGGGTGCAAAGTTCCTGACTGTTCTGTTTCAGATGACAACCGTACCCCCGAGAGGTACTAGAGTGGAGTCACCACTAGAATTTGAAAACTGTATTGCTGACTCTAATTAAGGGGAGATTACCTTGACCCATGCTTAGGCCCAGACTGGGACAAAAAATAGGACAGGCCATTTTAGACTGATCAGCCATTTTTTTTTTTAATCCAAATAATGACAACTACTAGTTTCTCAAATGCTACTCTACCTCTCTATGATCTTTCTCCTCCACATTCCTCCATACCTTCTCTCCTTTTACTCTTCTGTCATCATTCAAAGTCCACTGCCATTCCCTCCATACACAGTTCTCAGACTGTGTGTACATCACAGATTAATGCCGGAGCAGGAGATGTTCTTCCTTCTAGGCTCCTCCTTGTCTTCTCTTATAGGGCACATCAAAGTCAACAAGGAGCCTAGGGGAAGCCTCCCAGGATTAGTTTGACAAGCATAACAGGCGGTAAGGGATGCCGGTGATTGAAACAGGGCAGCTGCTGGATGCCTGGCGCTAGCAACGCTACTGGCACCCCTCCCTCCACATTACATCAGCTGCGCCCAGGGCACGTGTCCTCTCTGCCCACCCCTTGTCCTGGAAATGCGGTCCAGGCCTGCCCATGCTGTAGCATAGTTACTGGATCCTAAAAATTTCAAGTCATTACTATCCAGTATCATGGCACCTGATATGTACATTATTGTAACTCACAGAGGAAAGATTGCAAAGTACAGAGGAAGGGATAAAAGCGGACTACGAAATAAGCCAGCAATGGCACCCCCACACATCTACTCTGGAAGATTGCATTTTACATTTTGGACAAAGTTTTTGATTAAAACCTAGCCCTATTGGGGAAATTTACTCTTACTTCCTATCTTAGAGAAATCAGGAGATCACTGGGACAGGAAGTGTGTGGAAATCTCCCCAGCACGGACACAAGACAACCCATCCCCATTTTGTGCAACATTAAAAAAAAATATATACTTGGGTTCCAACGCAATTGTTGCTATCTAGTAAATGGAGCTTTGAACTTGATGAACACATGGAACCCGCAGTATCCTGTGGATTTACACACACAAAAAAAAAAAAAAAAAAAAAAGCTCCCCTAATTATTTGCCAACCTCTCTAAAATCCTCCTACTTTACTCTTTCTTTGGCCCCTCCCTTTCTTTTACTTCAAACAGTGTCAACTATACATAAAATAAAATAAATACAAAGTCAAATTTTTAATTAATTAATTTTTGAAAAACATTTTTTGTTTAGTTTTGGATAGCGTCAAGAAGGAAGACCCTCAATCAAGTTTTTATTGCTGTCCATGTCCCCATTGGGGATATTCCCAATTTTTGGAGCTGATCTCTGGACTCTCCTACAATAGGATATAATTCTACTGCTGGTATAATAATATTTAGTTATAGAACAATCCTAAAAATGTAATAAAGTGGAAGATAGAACCATTCAATGATTTGTCTTTATGACGCGAAGTGTTCTTTATTTTGATGTTTAATATTTAATTTTTACAAATTTTTAAAATTCAATGTTAAATTTGTAATTTTTAATGTTCCTTCTTTCGCATATTTGTTTAAAACTACATGTACAACTATGTGATACCCATGTTATCCTTTAGATACAAGCAGAAAATTGTACTGTTCAACGATTTGTCTTCACAATGTGGAATGTTCTTTTTGATTTTTAATATTTCCTTTTTACAATTTTTTCTTAATTTGATGTTTAATTTGTTCTTAATGCATAGCTCCCAACTGTCCCTGATTTGGAGCAATGTCCCTCTGTCCCTCATTCCTCCTCATTTGTCCCTCATTTTGGTCTGATCTATATAGATGTATATAAAATGCACTTTTTATCTATAAAAAAGTGTTTTCCAGAGCTGAACCTTTCATCTGATTTCTAAATTGCTGCATTTGTAAATTCCAAAAGCCAATATAAAGGAATAGTAGTGGTAAAAAAAGCACTTTTGGGTTTAGCCAATCTTGTTTCTTTTGTACAATTCTCCTTTAAGGGGGCGTGGTGGGGGGGTGTCCTATGCCTGCATACTTTTGCTGATAGGTGTCCCTCATCCCCAGATCAAAAAGTTGGGAGGTATGCATATCCCTTCTTTCATTGTTTGTTTACAACTACATGTACAGCTATGCAATACCCAATGTTATCCTTTTACATACAAGTAGAACAATGTACTATTTAATGATTTGTCCTGACAATGTGGAAGGTTCTCTCTTTTTGATTTTTAATTTTTACTAATTTTTAAAATGACATGTTTAATTGGTTTCTTTAATGTGCCTTCTCTTGAAGTTTGTTTATAACTACATGTACAGATTTGTGATACCCATGTTATCTTATGTATACAAAAAGAAGAATATACTATTTAATGATTTGTTTTCACAACGTGGAATTTTATTTTTGATGGTTAATTCTTAATTTTTAAAATTTAAGTTAACATTTATTGTATATTATATTAATTTGAACCAGCTAAGAACCGCCCTATAGCAGATTTACTGCTACAGGGCAGCCCTCCTGTGCAGAATCATTATATATATATACATATATATATATATATATATATATATATATATATATATATATATATATATATATGATTCTGCCTTCATGCACACCACCGGCGGGCTGCTTCTGTTGTGATTATTCAATGCAGAAACCGATCTGCAGGTGCCAGGCACTGGATGTCCGTCAGCACCTGCCGTTTGTTGGGCAGAGACTCAAAACGGAGCCCTGCCAATGTAAACAAGGCTGAGTTCCGTTCTGACAGGGAGGGAAGGGATGGATTTTGTGTCCCTTCAAAGCAGGGAATAAAATCCATCACTTTCCTGAATAAAAGCACCTCACATAGTACAGTATAACACTGGCTAGGCACACAGTTAACTATTTAATCTCCCTAGATTTTTAACCCCTTCCCAGCCAGTATCATTAGTACAGTGATAGTGCATATTTTTAGCACTGATCACTGGATTAGTGTCACTGGTTCCCACAAAGTGTCACAAGTGTCAGTTAGTGTCTGACTGTCTGCCACAATATCGCAGTCTGGCTACAAGTTGCTGATCGCTGCCATTACTAGTATAAAAAAATAAAAAAAATAAAAAAAATTCCAGTATGTATCCCATAGTTTGTAGATGCTATAATGTTCCCATAAACCAATCAATATACGCCTATTGGTGTTTTTTTTTTTTTAACCAAAACTATTTAGAAGAATACGCATTGGCCTAAATTTATGAAGAAATTTGAGTTTTTAATTTTTTTTCATTGGATATGTTGTATAGCAGAAAGTAAAAAATATTGTTTATCTTTCAAAATTTTTGGTCTTTTTTTTTTTGTTTATAGCGCAAAAAATGTAAAACCCAGTGGTGATCAAATGGCACCAAAAGAAAGCTCTATTTGTGGGGGAAAAGAAAAAAGATAAAAATTGTATGCGTGTACAGCGTTGCATGACTGCAAAATTATCAGTTAAATGATTGTAAAATCTATTTTTTTTTTTTTCAATAACAAACATGTTATACTTGCCTCCTCCGTGCACTTGGTTTTGCACGGAGCAGCTCCGATCCTCCTCTTCTCAGGTCCCTCTTTGCTGCTCCTGGCCTCTCCCTACTGTTGAGTGCCCCCTCAGCCAGCAGCTTTCTATGGGGGGCACCCGAGCCGAGTCAGAGCTCCATGTATCCATTCAGACACGGAGCCCCGCCCCGGCCCCGCCCCCTCTCTCTACCCTGATTGGCTGCCTGACTTTGACTGACAGCTGCGGGAGCAAATGGTGCCGCTGCTGTGTCTCAGCCAATCAGGAGGAGTGCCCCGGACCACTTAGACAATTGTGGATGTCGCTGGAGAGAGAAGGGGCTCAGGTAAGTAATTAGGGGGTGCTGGGGGGGGGGGGGGCTGTTACACACAAAAGTTTTTTTATCTTAATGTAGGATAAAAAAAATCTTCTGCCTTTATTACCCCTTTAAAGTAACGCAGTGCCAAAAGGCAAAAAACGGCCTGGTCATGAAGGAGGGTAAATCTTCCAGAGGTCAAGTGGTTAAAAGAATTACAGTGCCATCACCCACAGACAGAAATAAAAGGGACAGTGTAAATTAAACAGTGTGTTTAGTATCACTTTAATATTTACAAATATTTCAAATGTAATTTAACATGTTCTTTTTATTATTCATTCTCTGGATATTTATGACTACATGTATGACTGTGCAATACCCATATCATTTATATAAAAGTAGAACAATGCATTAATTCAATGATTATTCATGACACAGAATGTTCTTCCTTTTTGCTGTTTAATATATATATATATATAATATATATATATATATATATATATATATATATATATATATATATATATATATATATATATATACACACACACATACATACATAATATATATACACATACATACTAATATATATATATATATCAAATGTTTTACATTTTATTTAATATGTTCTTTTTATTGTCCCTTCTCTTGATTTGTATTGATAACTACAGTACATGTACAACTATGGATTACACATTTTATCCTTTGTGTACATGTAAAATTTATTGAAAGGTAAAAGAAAAAAAAAAAATCGCCTATAGAAGTCATCAGCTTTGGCAAAGACTTGAAAGAGCCACAGAGCCGTCCTGTCTGGAGGACTCTTGTTCCCCAGAAGAGACATTATGAATGATTTAGTAAGCTGTTTATCAGCCACTGAACTGTAACATGTAGGAAAATACACCATTGTCTGTATCAAAGTTCCAAGTGACCCCCGTACATAAAGACACGCACACACCACGCCGGGCAAGGTGACGTTTCCACACTGTTATACAACGTCTACAGGCCTATCCTTAGCACCTCTTTTAAGACAGAAGATTTATGTACAAAAAGTACAAAAAAAAAGCCAACTCCAGTCTAATTAAAAAACAAAGTTTGACAGCTAAAGAGGAGGTATGGCTATACAAAGACACAAAAATGAGAATTTCTGCACAGGCTCCTGGCAATTACAAAGAAAAAGGATACAGCGCTGATGCCCCCAAATGTATTAGAAGCAGCCAGCACAGCAAGGGACAAAATTGTGTCGCAAATATGAAAATGTAACTAAATCCCCACATTTTCTAAATATACTCAGGTGTTTCTAAATAGCCTTGCAGGAGTTAAATGTCATTTTTTTTTTTATGTGTGCGTCTGTATGGTCTTATGGCTGCACCATCTTTAACCACTTACGGACCGCCGCACGCCGATATACGTCCTAACTTTGAAGAGGAATATCGTTGTTATGGCAGCAGATAGCTGCCATAACCCCGGTACCCTATTCTTCGGCCGGCGGTCCGCTTTCAGATAAAAGTGGTCTCTGCGGCGAAATCATCGCAAGATCACTTTTATTGGCTGTGGGAAAGGGCCCCCTCATGCCGCGCTCCGGTGCCCTCTGCCGCTTACCAGAGCCGATCAGATGTTGCCCCCACCCATCTCCATACCATTGCAGGGCTGTTTACATTCCTTGTAATATGAATAAAAGTGACATTTTTTTTTTTAAAGAACAGTGTAAAAATAAAAAATAAAAGGTAAAATAAATACAATTTTTTTTTTTCAACGCGCCCCATCCCGCGTGCAGAAGCGAGCGCATACGTGAGTAGCGCCCGCATATGAAAACGGTGTTCAAACCACACATCGGTAGAGTGAGAGCAATAATTCTCGCCCTAGACCTCCTGTGTGACTCAAAACATGCAACCTGTAGAGTTTTTTAAACGTCGCCTATGGAGATTTTTAAGGGTAAAAGTTTGTCGCCATTCCACAAGCGGGCGCAATTTTGAAGCGTGACATGTTGGGTATCAATTTACTCGGTGTAACATTATCTTTCACAATATTAAAAAAAATTGGGCTAACTTTACTGTTGTCTTATTTTGAAAATCAAAAAAGTGTATTTTTTCCAAAAAAAAGTGCGCTTGCAAGACCGCTGCGCAAATACGGTGCAACAGAAGGCACTGCAACAACCACCATTTTATTCTCTAGGGTGTTACACCAAAAAAATGTATAATGTTTGGGGGTAATTTTCTAGCAAAAAAAATAAAAACTTGTAAACAACAAATCTCAAAAATAAAAAAAATAAAAAAGTGGTTAATGCATTTTTTAGGGTGTGCCCCCCAAATCTTTGGCAAATATGAAAAAGATACGTGCAGCGCTAAAGTGAAAAAAAAAAATACAAAATATTTTTGTGATTACGAAATATTCATCTGTATATAACAGCCAGTGAACTTCAATAAACCTTGGCAGATAGAAAACATCAATCGTATAAACATGAAATTGGACTATTAATAAATGGTGAATAAATTCATATGTGATAAACAAAATGAATCAATTGGCACAAAGAAGGGGTGAAAAGGAAAACAAGTGAAGAAAAGTCCAATTAAGTAGGGAGGATAAAAGGAATCCAAAAAAAGGGGGGGGGATAAGTCCCAATATCTGCAACAAAAGATCCCACAAAGATCACATGTGTAGAGGAGAGAGCCACACCTAACTTTGAGGAGGCTTACCGGAACATGTGGACTCAATAAAGGTGTCTACCCAATGAGTCAACAAGGCTTGAGGTGTGTGTACACCAATGTGATGAGGATTGCGCGTCACTTGATCCTGGCCACAATGGGAGATGATCCCTTCACCACTGGCACGGCTCAATATATGTATGTCTAATCCAGGCCGGCAGCTTCAAATCGAAGAATGGACAGAGTCTTCCCCATACACTCAAACGGTATAACCAAGGAAAAGCCAAGTGCTCCACATAGTGTAAAACCGTTGAGATAAACAAATGTATTAAAAATGCAGGAGCACTCCATAAACATATTGCGCTTATAGGAATATTCCAACGACAATCTAAGTAACGCAATGGCATCAGCAGGGCACGCCCTGTCGCGTTTCGTCCAGACATCATCTGGGGTACAGTCATGGGGACACCCTGCAAAGAAAGCATTTTCACTGAAACCTCTGCAGTTTTTCTAGTCCTACAACAAAGTTATGTGGTGTTGCAGTTTTATATACTAACAGTGGTTAACAATGTTCCTTTCTTTTCATGTTTCCTGGAGTCGATTTTAAAAGAGAAGTATGGGTTTGGGGTTTTTGCAGATTTATACTTACCTAGGTGGATACAGCATCAGTCCAATGCTGCATCTGTCCCCCGCCGGCTCTAACACTGCGTTCCCCGAGCAGAGAGCTGCTGATTGTCAGTCACTCTGCTCTCTCCCCTCCCCTGCGCGCACTGGAGCGCTGGGATGTGGAGGGGGTGGAAGCGGCCAGCTCAGGCTCTCATCGGCTTGCTGAGAGGCTGAGCCGGGTGCCGGTCCAGGCATGTGGGCGGATCCCGACTCCAGTGACGCGATCTTGCCCGAGCCTGGACCGGCTCTGTGACGACAGCAGAAAGTGCTGAAAACAGGTCACAGGAGTGCCAAACGTACTGCACTCCTGTGATTCATAGGAGAAGTCCAGCCAAGTCCAGCCAACGAGCTTTGGCTGGACTTCTCCTTAAATTTTCAATGACGTTACAAAAAACAAAATGTAGCCCGCTACGCAGGCTCCTCGAGGGGGGTTGTTTCCAAGCTTCCCACTTCCTTACTTCCGAAACTTGGCCTACGCTCTTGGCCTTGATGCACCCATCTGGCCATTTCAAGTTGGATTTCTGGAAGGCACTACAGCTACATAATTTTCTATGTGCCCCAGGACCCCCCTGCGCGGTTTCGCTGTCCGCTGACAATGTTCGAATCGTACTGTATGGACAAAAGGCATTCTCCCCAATACCCCCTTTTATTATCTATTATCTATTTTTTTGATTAACTGTTTATTCAGAGAAGAATTTTTTAAGTTTCACAGAAAACAATAGTAGCATGAGAAAGAAAAAAAAAAAGAGTCGGAAGAGATGTACCATTTGCACCAGAGAGCACTGAAAAAAACATTGCACAAATGACAAAACAAAGTAGCGAAGAAACAGTATCCCAAGTAATGAAAACAATAACTGGGGTGACCCACACTGAAGCCACAGCAGCAGACCCAACGTGGACCAGCCCATAGCAGAGCATATACAGTAATAATACAACAGGTCAAAATAAAGTGATGCATAATAATCAATACAATGCAGCAACACAGTGCATAAGAGGGAAAAAACCCTTTATAAGATGTATTCTTTGCTGATCTCCCCCCGGAAAACATCATGCCGTAAAACTTTCAAACCTGACCAACACTGGAACATCATTTTGCTCTGAAGTCCTCCATATGCACCCGTGTACAGGAGACTAATTACAAATTGCTCACCCAATGGTATTGTACCCAGTCGGTATTAGATCGTTTCTACCCTGAAACCTCGGATAGATGCTGGAGATTCCGAGAGGAGCGGGGGGACACTTTTGCACGTATTTTGGTCCTGCCCAAATTTACATAATTATTGGAAAGAGGTGCAGAGACTTATTCAACAATTCATGGACAACCCTGCCTTCTTCCTCCTCCATTGCTCTTCTATCCCTGTTCGGACCTACAAGACGTCAGTCATTCATCACTTACTTAAGGCCACCAAATGTATCGCCCTCTGATGGAAAGATCAAAACCCCCTTTCCATTTCGTTGTGTGGTGGAGGAAGTCAACCAGATGGAAGATTTAGTCCTAATGTAACAGAACCATTGGGAACAATATACCAATACATAGTTCTACTGGAACATGTTCGTCTACTTAGATGAAGACAAGGCCCTACTGGAAACCTGTTCTGGGGATTGACTTCTTTCTATCCTTCCTTTCAACATGTGCACCCCAGCATAGTGTTGTTTCTTTTTTTTTTTTTTTTTTTCTCCCTTTCCATCTATATTCCATTTTCTGTACCCTTTGCCCTTTTCTGATCCCCTCTTCTCTTTCCCTGAAAATTGGGTATCCGATTAAATATACACTGAGGCTGGTAACTGGCAGTACAGTAGAGCAAAGACGTAATGGATTTCCACGTCGGACTTGTCATGGGATAAATCTCTTCATGTTCATAGATTTTTGTCCTTATTGGCGTCCGGTAATTGATATTCATTTTGTACTTTTACACTTTGGACTTTATGTACATACACTATATTTCCAAAAGTATTGGGACACCTGCCTTTACATGCACATAAACTTTAATGGCATCCCAGTCTTTAGGGTTCAATATTGAGTTGGCCCACCCTTTGCCGCTACAACAGCTTCAACTCTTCTGGGAAGGCTGTCCTCAAGGTTTAGGAGTGTGTCTACGGGAATGTTTGACCATTCCTACAGAAGTGCATTTGTGAGGTCAGACACTGATGTTGGACGAGAAGGCCTGGCTCGCAGTCTCTGCTCTAATTCATCCCAAAGGTGTTCTATCAGGTTTAGGTCAGGACTCTGTGCATGCCAGTGAAGTTCTTCCACCCCAAACTCGCTCATCCATGTCTTTATGGACCTAGCTTTGTGCACTGCTGCGCAGTCATGTTGGAACAGGAAGGGGCCATCCCCGAACTGTTCCCACAAAGTTGGGAGCATGAAATTGTCCAAAAAGTCTTGGTATGCTGAGACCTTAAGAGTTCCCTTCACTGGAACTAAGAGGCCAAGCCCAACCCCTGAAAAACAACCCCCCACACCATAATCCCCCCTCCACCAAATGATTTGGACCAGAGCACAAAGGAAGGTCCATAAAGACATGAATGAACAAGTTTGGGGCGGTGGAACTTGACTGGCCTTCACAGAGTCCTGACCTCAACTCGATAGAACACCTTTGGGATGAATTAGAGTGGAGACTGCGAGCCAGGCCTTCTTGCCCAACATCAGTGCCTGGCCTCAAAAATGCGCTTCTGGAAGAATGGTCAAACATTCCCATAGACACACTCCTAAACCTTGTGGACAGCCTTCTCAGAAGAGTTGAAGCTGTTATAGCTGCAAAGGGTGGGCCAACTCAATATTGAACCCTACGGACTAAGACTGGGATGCCATTAAAGGTCATGTACGTGTATAGGCAGGTGTCCCAATACTTTGGTAATACAGTATAGTTTATTCTGTATGTCTTATTACTGTATGGTATTCTACCCACTGTGTGATGTTGCTGCATCGATTTGTTGGATACTTTATATACATAAAGATTTTTTTTTTTTTCAAATGTAAAAACTGTGATGCGTTGGTACATTGCATCGTAGCATGGGTGCACAACACACACCACCATGTACAAATTACATGCATCATAATGTGCGCCCGCTGGCGTAAAACGGGCCCTTAGGGCTCACTCAAACCAGGTGCATTGAGTTGCACTGACTAACGCAGGCATAAAGCAACGACACTGAAAAAACGCAGGTGCCTTGTTCACACCATACAAGTTCACAGAAAAGCATGTAAATTAGCATTAACACAATGCCTTGGCCTGTAAAGGAAAAATGCAATAATAATAATAATAAAAAAAACAGATTTCAATATGCAGTAAAAAGCAGCGCAACATGCTGAAAATGAACAAGCCCCTAGGTGTTCATTCTCACCAGCTGTAAACCCATTCCCAACGCATGGTAAAGAAAAAGAATGGTTTTATGGATGCAGTTCCCATAAGCACACTGCGTTTGCCCAGTGCTAAAAAAAAAAAAAAAAAAAAAAAAAAGTACAGCATGCACTACTCTATCATAGCGCAATGCATTCAAATGCATGCATGCAAACATGTACAAATGCGCATAAATGCAATGTATTGCAAGGAAGCAAGAAAAAAAAAAAACCATGCATCGCATATAAAGTGCAATACAGTGCATTACAAAAAAACGCAAGGCACCACAAAGCAGCGCACATGTCAATGATCCCTTAAAGTCCTCCATCTCATGTTTACATCTAACGCTTGTGCATTTTTAGCTACTTAACTATGACAAGTAGAGAAGTACCCACTTAAAATTCAACATAACTCCCCACGTCTCTGGAAGCTAGAGCCCTCCGCTTTGTAAACGGAAAGGCCTGCGGTATTTCTGACATCATAATGGGGCCGCGTCACGCGGCCATTTTAGATATAAATATTACTAAGTGCCATTTATCTCTCAGCAAATTACATCGGAATATGCGAGACGCATGTAGCCAGTCCCCTCCGGAGCAGCCACAATCGATAGCAGACTGCGTTAAGTGTCGGGATTCGTATTCGGCCAGACTGCGCTAGTCGGGGACGTGATTAGAGCAATTTATTTTCACTACTTGTTATATAAGACACTGTCAAGCTGTCTGCGGGGAATTGCAAAATATCTACTACTGACATACAAGCCGTTTAAGTGGTCCGAGCAAATCACCGCAAATATTTACTCCAGCGAGCAGATGGCAAGGTCAATTTCAGGCAGGAAGAGATGATGTACACAGCGCAGCAATCCATAACGGCTAATCAGATTCCACTTTTCATCATAGGTCACCGTTTACTGGCTGCTGTGGACAAATTAAAATTTGATTGGTGGCTTTGAAGTGTATATTCAGCATTCAGCTTATTCTTTATTCAATAAAGAGCTCTTTTTCCTAAAGTTGAACTCCAGGCAGCTTAATCCAGCTCCGTAATCATGAATACGTTGGTAAATTTATTTTTCTAAATGCAAGCAGTGTAAGTACCTAAATTAGACCTGATATCAGTTCCTGTACAGCAGGGCTAGATTGTAAGGAGAAAAAGCAGCACCAGGAGCCTATCAGTTCTAGTGCTGACAAGTTAAAAGAAGGAAAAAACAGGGTGACAAGATGAGATCATCAGCCACAGGCTGGGGTTGGGTCCAGGACAACCTGGGCTCAGAGGATCTGGGTTGAATGGTGCTGGTCGTCAGACTGAGGATCTGCTTAAAGAAGAAGAGCAGCCAAAGCTCGTTTGGTTGTACTTCTCCTATGAATCATAGGAGTGCAGTTAGTTTTCAGCAGACAGCGTGCTGAAGCCTGCTGTCCGCTGACGTCACAGAGCCAGTCCAGGCTGGGGAAAGATTGCGACCATATGGTCAGGATCCACCCAGATGTCTTGACCGATACCCAGCTCCAGCGAGCACAGAGGGGATTTAATGGCAGAGCAGAGAGCCAGAGACTGACAGTCTGCTCATGGAGCACTGAGAACTGAGCGATCATTGGTGTTTGCTCACCTGTGATGTCCCAGAAGGCTGTGGGCAAAGTGAGGGGTGAACTTCACTTGGATCGCTTCGGTGATCTGGGCAGAAGCGGAAGTGGAAGTAGGTACCTGTCAAAGTCGTAGAGGTTCTTGTAATGGTTATCATTGGGGTCCTAGAGATCCTTGTAATGGTCATCACTGAGGTTGTAGAGGTTGTTGTAATGGTTATCACTGGGGTCCTAGAGATTCTTGTAATGGTCATCGCTAGGGTCATAGAGGTTCTTGTAATTTTTTTATCACTGGGGTTGTAGAGGTTCTTGTAATGGTCATCACTGTGGTTGTAGAGGTTCTTGTAATGGTCATCACTGGGGTTATAGAGGTTCTTGTAATGGTCATCACCGGGGTCACAGAGGTTGTTGTAATGGTCATCACTGAGCTCATAGAGGTTCTTGTAATGGTCATCACTGAGGTTGTAGAGGTTGTTGTAATGGTCATCACTTGGGTTGTAGAGGTTGTTACAATGGTCATCACCGGGGTCGTAAAGGTTCTTGTACTGGTTATCATTGGGGTTCTAGAGATTCTTGTAATGGTTATCACTGGGGTTGTAGAGGTTGTTGTAATGGTCATCATTGGGTTGTAGAGGTTCTTGTAATGGTTATCACTGGGGTCCTAGAGATTCTTGTAATGGTCCTCACTGGGGTCATAGAGGTTCTTGTAATGGTTATCACTGGGGTCATAGAGGTTCTTGTAATGGTCATCACTGGGGGTCATAGAGGTTCTTGTAATGGTCATCACTGGGGGTCATAGAGGTTCTTGTAATGGTCATCACTAGGGTCATAGAGGTTCTTGTAATGGTCATCACTAGGGTCATAGAGGTTCTTGTAATGGTCATCACTGGGGTCATAGAGGTTCTTGTAATGGTTATCACTTGGGTTGTAGATGTTCTTGTAATGGTCATCACTGGGGTCGTAGAGGTTCTTGTAATGGTCATCACTGGGGTAGTAGAGGTTCTTGTAATGGTCATCACTGGGGTCATAGAGGTTCTTGTAATGGTTATCACTGGGGTCCCAGAGATTCTTGTAATGGTCATCACTGGGGTCACAGAGGTTGTTGTAATGGTCATCTTTGGGGGTCAAAGAAGTTGACCCTTACCAGGTGGGTAAGGGTCCACAAGAGATGGTGGCTCCACATCCAGCATGTACACTGAATCCTCCACTTTGTTCACAGGCCTGAAGTTGCTAGGAGGAGACTAATTGTTAGGCGCACGTTCTCCGACAATCCAAATAAAGTCAATGGGGCCAAAAATGCACAATTCTGGCCAAAGAAAAGCTAGTGTACTTTTTCGAGGGACAAGTGGCAGCTAGACACCCAGATATAAGGATTCCTCCTGAGCGTTGTCATGCTTACAGAATGGCATGACAAATTGCTCAGTTGTAAACAGGTTACGAGCAACACGTCCCCATCGCCAACCTATGATTGGACACTGAAGGAGCAGCAGGTGGATGATGAGGTCTATTTCTGCTCATTGCATGATTCTTCTCAGCAAGTGCTTGTCCAACAACTGCCCATTTCCTTTCCAGTCCAATGCAGAGAAGTATTTATTCCAGTTATTTTTAGGCTTGATTCAAACAATTTTTAGTATCCGTCATGCATTTTATGAGCAGCCATTGTCATTAACAGATCCTGTAAGGTGCAGTGAGGTATCACAAAATGGACAACACATGTCAATGCCGCATACAGATATGAACGAACACCATTTCAAATAATTACTAATCATTCAGGCTGGGTCAGCAGTCAGGCTGGGAATGAAATTAAGCAGGCTCTATCTGACTTGCTGCAGCTTCTAATGCATACTCTGAGAAGCTCACAGTGTGCAGTGAAATCAGAGTAAGCCATTTTAGTACAGGAGAGGAACCTGAAAGACTCATAGGAAAAATGGCGTTCAGTTTTAAGAACTTTTTATTCTCTCTTAGAGTCATAAAAAAAAAAAAAAGAATCCAAATATCCTGTATGCCAAGTGGTGTTAAACTGGCATTCATCAAGAAACTATTGTATGGACAATCACCGCGGGTTCCTTTCCAAACCGCAATTAATAAGGGTAATTGCAATCTGCCTGCCAGCCCCTTTGGTGTTAATGTAACACGCTAATACAGCCGCCTGAACGCAGGAGAAAATGGTATCCCTAGGAATGGCTTGACAAGGGGAAACGACATTAATTCAGTGGATCACCTTTCAAGGTCAGGGAGAGAAAATAGGAGAGTCAGCGAAAAGAAAGAGAGGAAGCTGGATACAAGCTGGAACATTCCTTAGGAAATTCCAGAGAGGGAGAGAACAGTGGGACACCAAACGGGGCGCAATATTAACCGGATACGCATTTCTCGTCTGCGGCTCCGCTTCACCCGTTAAATGCCGGGAGACTCTACCGTCTACTTCTCTCTGGAGATAATAGAGATGTTTTCATAAATTTAAAGCTGAACTCCAGGCAGATGTAAAAGACACAACTTAATCTCTGTATTCCTAATTACATTTTAAATGTTTTTTTTTCTTTTTTAATGGAAACAGCGCAAATGCCTGAATTCGGCTTAGTATCAGCCTCTTGCAGTTTACTGTACAGTCTATACAGCAGAGCTCAGAGTGGGGGAGGAAGAAGCAACACAAAGAGCCAATTGGGTGTGCTGCTGTGTAAAGAACATGCTGATAGGAGGAGAGAGCATAATGACAGATAAATGAGCTCATCATTGTGCTGCGCTTCTCCTTTCACTGTCTGTGGTTGGTTGGATGGTTTGATGAGTAGGTGGGTGGGATAGATGGGTTGGATAAGAGTGGGGTGGAGTTGGTTGGATGGGTGGAGTGGGATGAGGTTGGTTAAAATGGGATAGGGAGGGATGGGGAAGGTTGGGGTTGGACAGGTGGGATTGGGTGGGGTGGGGGTGGATAGGGGTGGGGGTGGATAAGGGTGGGATAGTGTTGGTTGGATGAGTGGAGTGGGATGGGGTTGGTTGCGATGGGATAGGGTGGGATGAGGTTGGTTGAGATAGGATAGGGTGGGATGGGTTTGGTTGGGGGTGGATAAGGATGGGGTGGATAAGGGTGGGATAGTGTTGGTTGGATGGGTGGAGTGGGATGGGGTTGGTTGAAATGAGATAGGGTGGGATGGGGTAGGTTGGGGTTGGATAGGTGGGATTGGGTGGGGTGGAGGTGGAGAAGGATGGGATAGGGTTAGATGGGTGGAGTGGGCTGCGATTGGTTGCAGTGGGGTGGAGTGGCATGGGGTTGGAGTCGAATGGGTGGTATCGGGTGGGATGGGGTCGGATTGAATGGGGTGAATCAGGGTGAGATGGATGGACTTGATGGATGGGTTCAATGGTTAAAATGGGTGGAGTGGGATGGTGTTGGTTGCGGTGGGATAGAGTGGGATGAGGGTTGGAGTCGGATGGGTGGAATAGGGTGGGTTGGGGTTGGAGTTAGGTGGGATTGGGAGGGTTGGGGTTGGATGGGTGGGATTGGATGGGATTGGGTGGGTGTAAGTGCATGTGAAACTACAGCAGAGAAGATCAAATGGAACAATGGTAAGCAGATTACATAAGATGTATAATCATTCTCAGACTCGAATTTTTCATATTTGAACTGAAAAATCTTCAGTTGCCAACAAATGCTTTGTTTTTTCACAGAATTTAATATCAAAACAATCAGATCAATGAACCATCTGACTAAAACCTGTATACTGCTGCTCACTGTTCTCCTTACTGGAGGCTCTGACATGAGAAAGCAAAGCTCTGCCTCTACCAAGATGGCCGTCTCCATACAGCGAGACAAGACATGGTAACAAACGAAAGCTCTAGTTACAAAAAAAAAAAAAAAATTGTATTTACTGTTTTGTACTAATTGATTCTGTGGTCACATGACCTCTCAGTCCCACTTTTCTCCTGCAGCTCAGCTGGCTGAGGGGTGGAGAATGTGAAAGACGCTTGTCAGCTCCTGCCGATATCACAGATCTACGAGAGGATCTCTCTCATCATGGAAACCCAACTCTGTTGGTAATATAGGGGTGAGTGACACCCTTTATCATCCTTGCCAGAGGTCGCTGGTACTTGCACTGTGAGGGGCAGGACAGGGGTGTAGCAGCTGTATTCTAACTGTGGCACTACAGGTATGCTGTCTATCAGAACGGTGTCCAGTATCCCCCATATCAGAAAAATAATGAAAACTGACCATGCTAGGATGGATTTGCTCATGTGCCTAGCATGATTAGTTACACACAGGAAGAGATTGTTTCCGGGGGGGACTGGTAGGATCGCCAGGTGTTTTATGACTGTACAGATGCACCCAGACGATACTGAGACAAGGACTAAGGCTGTGCACACACTAATGGATTCTTCCATCTATATGGTGCTGATGGTCAAATCCTCGCCCTTGGGCTATTGTATTCTCACAGGTGACAGTGCCGGGCGTTAGAATATCCGAACTGCGGCTGCATCTGATTGGACGTAGCTGCTGTTCGGCCAACAATTTTCTGCAAAGCTCCGTTGATTTTGCAGTCGAAGGATGTCGAGCAGGAGGGGGCCAACAAGGCCACCCACAAAGTGAATTTCAGCAGGTTCATCAGGAACCAGAGGAAATTCACAGTGTATGGCCAACCTAAAGCGGTACTCGCCCCCTCCCCCCATGAATTTTCCCACTTACCTGTAGTGCTCCTCAAAGCATATACGGTACTCGCCTACTTCAGTTCAGTGATGTCACACTGTGATCTGCTGTTCAGGTGGCACACAGAGGGCCCTGTAACGCCATATTGGTCCTCTTTAACTAGCTGCCTTTTTTGGGTGCAGGGAGGAAGCTCTGATGATGCGCCAGGCCTACCCCCTGGGTGCTCTGTGACCCGATGCTGCAGCCTCCAAGGAGATATGATGTAAATATCCTAGAAGGCTGCATGACCAAGTACACATCATTCTGGCCTAGGCTGGAATGGCGCAGGGGACAGGCTAAATGTTTTTAAAATTCTGCTCTATAGTGCGTACTTCCCTCTATCAAAGCACCTAGAGTGATTTCTGTCTGCTGCCTCCTTCCTCTGCTATTTGCATCAGTCACTTCTGACAGTCTATGTTGACACCAGACAATCCTGGTTGACAGTCCCGCCCCCTCCAGCACGCAGCAGGTGACTGACACCCTCAGTAGTGCATGTTTCCCTGTAAGGCGGTGTAGAGGGGGTGTGTCCCTTCCCTCCTCTCATATCTCAGATTACACTCAGCTCTATGGTGTACAGTGTGTGGCATCAGATCCCCTCCCCCTGTCTTCTAGAGGTATGAAAAAGGCTTTGATCTGCGTGTTTTAGAAGGTTTTAGGTGAGAGAGGGCTGCAGATAAACAGAAACAACTTAATGTAGGAGGATTTGTTTAATCTCTGCGTATCACCCGAGAGAGTTATGATTTAAGTCGTGTAGGCTGAAACGCGTCAACTGACTGCATTTGCATACTGTACACTGTGGTTTCCTGAATAAAAGCAAGATTTTAGAGCAAAAGCGGTTGTGCGGATCATCTCTATGGACTATTACCTGAGGGTGTACAGGATTACAACCACTTTTCAGTGGAATGGACTCACTTTTGGGAGTTAAAAGCGGAGTTCCACCCAAAAGCAGAACTTCCGCTCATTTGCCCCCCCCATGCCACATTTCACATTTGGCAGCTTGCGGGGGGGGGGGGGGGGGGGAGCGTATACTCCACTTCTGGGAGACCGGGCCGCGGCAAATTACGTCAGCAGGTCGGCTCCCTCCTCTTTCCCCTGCCGCCGGGCCAGTAGGAGAGCGCAGTGGTGCCTCACGCATTCACAGTAGGGACCCAGCATCAAGCCGTAATGCTACACTGCCGGCTTCCCTTACCGGCAACAGCAGCACCCGACAGCTGAAGGAAACATCAGCTGCGGTGCTGACATCGCTAGACTCCAGGACAGGTGCGTTTCCCATTACTAAAAGTCAGCAGCTGCAGTATGTGTAGCTGATGGCTTTTAATCTTTGCAGGGGTGGGCGGACCTCTGCTTTAAGTTTTGCTTTAGGTGACTTAGGGGTCAATTCACTAAGAGTTAAATAATGCTGAAAAAAATGTGGTAAAATGACGCATGCAGAAACAATTGTGCAAATGTTCAATTCACTAAGAATTGTGCGGTAAATTACTACTGCGATAAATTTTTGATAATACGGTAATTATCGCATATTTTCCCAGTTGACAGCTGAATATAAAGAAAGAATGCCGGGAACCCCACGCCAAAATTGAAAAAAAAACAAAAAACCGTGTGCCCCCCCCAAAATACACCAGACCCTTATTTGAGCATGCAGCCTGGCAGACCCCTACAACCACTGCCCAGGGTTGTGGGGAAGAGGCCCTTGTCCTCATCAACATGCCGCAAAGCGCCCCCCCCATGTTGAGGGCATATGGCCTAGTATGGTTCAAGAGGAGGGGGGGGGCCCGCTCGTCCTCTCCCTTTCTTGACCTTCCGTGCTGCGCACTTGGATAAAGGTCTGGTATAGATTTTGGGGGCCTTTTTTTTTTTTTGGCGTGGGCTTCCCCTTAAAATCAGAAGGACATGGAAGGCATTTGGGGGAGGGGGGGGGGGCACAATGTTTTTTTTAAAATAATTTTTAATTGTTGGCATGTTTTCTCTACAATCAGCTGTCCGTTCGTAAGGACCCAGCAGCCGGTTTCCCGGCACGCTCCCTAGCAACCAGCTATTTGGGGGGGACCCCCACACTGTTTGACAATTATCACATGCGATACCTGCAGCAAAACCCTGGTAATAAATATTGCATTTTTTTTACTCTCTGTTCCTTTTGTGAATTAGACTTACCGCATGTTTCTTTGACGGTATTTACCAGCACATTTTTCATTTTGCGGCATAATCTTTTTTATTTTTTTGTGAATTGGGACTTTTTTACCGCATGCAGTAATTTATGCAAATAAGTCACGTGACAGTGGTAAATGTTAGTGAATTGACCCCCATATGCCGCGTACACACGATCGGATTTTCCGAAGGATGTTGGCTCAAACTTGTCTTGCATACACACGGTCACACAAATCTTGTCGGAAATTCCAAACGTCAAGAACGCGGTGACGTACGACGGGACTATAAAATAGTAAGTTCAATAGCCAGTGCGGCCCCTTCTGCTTGATTCCGAGCATGCGTGGACTTTTGTGCGTCGGACTTGTGTACACACGATCGGACTTTCCTTTGTTGTCGGAAAATTTGAGAACCTGCTCTCAAACATTTGCGTGCAGAAATTCCGACAGCAAATGTTCGATGGAGCATACACACGGTCGGACTTTCCGACAACAGGCTCACGTCGAACATTTCCCGTCGTAAATTCCGATCGTGTGTACGTGGCATAAGTCACTAACACATCAATCTTAGGGTTTGCTGCAAAGCACCAACACGAGAGCCAGGCAACTAGCATTTTCATAAGGAGAGGTGGCAATGGCAGCCTACGTTATGGAAACCTCAAAGGAAGCACCTGATTGGTTGCTGTAACCAATGCAGATTGTTCTTCCTTCACACAGCATAAGCAATAAGCCTCCCCGCGCATAAATAAGAATTCCTCTTCTAATACATCGATATGACCGAGAACGGAGGAAAGCGCGGCGGCGGCACAAATTACGGTTCAGTTTTATCATCCAGAACCCCTCTTAGCAGCCGGCGGTTTTCTCCGAGCCTGGCCCCCGCCGCAGTACTCCGTGATGGATCTGCCCCTTGGGTATGGAAAGCAGGTCTAAAAATATATTCATGTTTGCCTTGTGTCACGTACAGGAGTGCGAGCGGCAACCTATCTCAAATGGGAATCAGCCTGTGAGTCTACGCAGGCTGGGAGAGGTAATTCTTCCAATCGGCCAAATGAAATGGAGACATGTTAGATCAGCGATGCATGAATATTTACCCAGGCCCGGCTTAATGCACTCCAACCTGGGTTCAATTTTGCAAATTAAAATGAGCAGCGTGTGGATGGGGAGATTAAAGTGCAGCGTCCTACAGGCTGCTGGCTCGCTGGATGAGGTATTAAGTGATCTCGGGCTCCTGTTTGACGGGTTATTTTTGTTTTGCTATGGGGAGGAGGTCAAAAAGGACTTAAAAAAAAAAAAAGAAAAAAAAAGGGCCATAGGTCAGGAGAAGGTCACGTCATACACTTTTGAGCACGGAGTTTACACTGCTCCTCGCCCATGGTGAATGTGACCCTTAAAGGAAAACTCCACTTTTTGACCCCTTTCTTCCATAAACCCCATTCAACATAATCCACAATTAACTGGCTGTAAATGTCTGGTAAACCGCAACATCCCAACTACGTTTTTATCATATGATGTTCAAAAGCATTATTATTAAATGCAGGTCCCTGCCCCCGAGGAGCTTAACCATCTAAGGCAGGGATATACAATTAGCGGACCTCCAGCTGTTGCAGAACTACAAGTCCCATGAGGCATAGCAAGACTCTACAGGCACAAGCATGACATCCAGAGGCAGAGGCATGATGGGACTTGTAGTTTTGCAACAGCTGGAGGTCCGCTAATTGCATATCCCTGATCTAAGCTCTGCATTTCACGTACATACGTATTCTAGGGCCAATATTATTATTATTATTATACAGAATTTATATAGCGCCAACAGTTTACGCAGCGCTTTACAATATAAAAGGGAGACAATACAGTTATAATACAATAAAATACAGGAGGATTAAGACAGCCCTGCTCAGAAGAGCTTACAATCTAATAGGGTGGGGCAGGTGGTACAAAAGGTTGTAACTGTGGGGAATGAGCTGGTGGAAGTGGTAGGAGATTAGTAGGAGACGTGATAGGCTTTCCTGAAGAGATACGTTTTCAGGGATCGCCTGAAGGTAGCAAGAGTAGGGGATAGCCGGATAGATGGAGGTAGCGAGTTCCAGAGGATGGGAGAGGCTCTGGAGAAATCCTGGAGACGAGCATGGGAGGAAGAGATGAGAGAGCTTGAAAGCAAGAGGTCTTGAGAAGAGCGGAGAGGACGATTTGGGTGATATTTGGAGACAAGGTTGGTGATGTAGCTCGGAGCAGAGTTGTGAATGGCTTTGTATGTTGTGGTTAGTATTTTGAATTTAATTCGCTGGGTGATTGGGAGCCAGTGTAGGGATTGGAGGAGAGGGTTGGCAGACACTGAGCGGTTGGTAAGGTGGATAAGTCTGGCAGCAGCATTCATGATAGACTGAAGAGGGGAGGAGCCTATGGAGAGGTAAGCCAATGAGAAGAGAGTTGCAATAGTCAAGGCGAGAGATAACAAGGGAGTGAATGAGGAGCTTGGTGGTTTCATTTGTTAAAAAGGGGCGAATTTTAGAGATGTTACGGAGATGAATTCTACAAACTTTTGACAGCGATTGGATTTGAGGCTGAAATGACAAGTCAGAGTCTAGGATTACACCGAGTACCCTGGCGTGAGGGGAGGGCCTGATGGTTGCATTGTTGAGATCACTTTCAGACAGGTCGCTGGGGGAGGGTATAAAATCGGGGTTGATAGAGCCATGGTTTTACCGCCTCCAGGTCACCAACTGTATCTGTAAAATAACAACCGAACGGGGCTTTTTTACATGCTGCAGAGGGAAATGCTGTGCTTCGCAGCATTTTTAACTTGGGGTGCAGAGTTTGACAGGCTGCACTGCTCGTTAACGTGGTTCTAGAGCCTCAAGGTTTTTTTTTTTTACCTTAAAGTGGGAGTAAACTTCCATCTCTGACTTTCACCTATAGGTAGGGCTATGATCAGGCTTACCTATAGGTAGTGTATATATCTCCTAAACTCGCGTCGTATAGGAGATATTTACTGTACATGCAGCCGGTGACATCACTGGCGCATGCGCTCTGAAGGAACGGCCACCCGGGCTGCTCCCTCAGAGCCCTGTGCCGTGAACTGCGGCTTATGCGTGCATGCGCAGCAGTGACGTCATCGTGGCTCCAGCCAGTCACACAGCCGGAGTCCATGAACCCGGAAGGAAGACGGGCAAATGGGAGCGCCTGCAGCGGTGACAGAGCGGCGCTAAAAGTGCTTTGTTTTAAGGTGGCGTTCCACCCAAAAGTGGAACTTCTGTTTATATGCTTCCCCCCCTCCAGTGTCACATTTGGCACCTATAAGGGGGGAGGGGGGACCAGTTTATGACGGGTCCCCCTTCCGGGAGATGGGCCGCGGCCCGATCACCCGGAAGTTCAGCCCCCCTCCTCCTTCCCTTCGGTACATTCAATGATCCTGACATAAGTTGTTTGAATGTATGTCCAAATTGTGTTTCCTTTTAACATTCAATTGTGGAATGAATACAATTTCCTAATAACATCCACAACACTGCCCTCAGCTTCATCACCAACTCAACTCGAGGTATTGCCCAAAATCATCCACTCCTCCCCAGACATCTAGCTCCCTCCTCTCTTCCCATGCTCGCCTTCAGGGCTTCTCCGGAACCTCTCCCATCCTCTGGAACTTCCTACACTAGTGTGTCTGGTTAGCTCCCATCCTGCCCACCTTTAGACAATGCTTGAAAACTCAATTGTTCGGGGAAGCCTACCCCACCTCTACCTAAAAACTGTAGTTGGGTCACCTGCATCAGATCATCCCCTGCAGCTATTACCTTTTGTACCATTTCCCCCTCCCTTTGGATCAACTGTCAAACAAGGGCCCGGGGGCCAGATGCAGCCCTTTACTTGCCTTAATCCAGCCTTCAGGGGACTATACCATCCACTGACACCAACAATATAGCATAATTAATGTCGCGTACACCAACAATGGGGCACTATTTCTCCCACTTACACCATCAAAAGGGCACAAATTCTCCCATAGGCACCATCAATGGAGCACAATGGAGCACAATTCCTTCTATTGACACCATTGATGGGGCAAAATTCCTTCCATTCACACCAAAGATGGGGAACAATTCCTTCCATTAACACCAACAATGGGGCACAATTCCTTCCATTGACACCATTGATGGGGCACAATTCCTTCCATTGACACCAACGATGGGGCACAATTCCTTCCATTGACACCAACGATGGGGCACAATTCCTTCCATTGACACCAACGATGGGGCACAATTCCTTCCATTGACACCAAGGACGGGGCACAATTCTTTCCATTAGCATGAACAATGGGGCACAATGCCTTCCATTGACACCAACAACAGGGCACAATTCCTTCCATTGACACTGATGGGCAACTATGCCTGCCACTGAAAATAGTGCCACTGGCACTATATAAATCCTGTTTAATAATAATAATACAAATTACCAATTTTTTTTCTTGAATGAACAAATTTCTCTCCTGCTCCTACAAATTTTCCTGTCACTGTGGTAAACGAACGAACATCAAATCTGACCCCACTAATAAATAGAAAATTATACAAATGTTCTTAAATTGAGACATTTTGAACACAATTCTACTAGTGTGTGGCCAACTTTAAAGTGGTTTGTAAACCCTCACATATACCCAATGAAGTGACTGACCTCGGGTGATACAGAGAGATGAAACAAATCCTCCTACACAAGTTGTATCCGTTTATCTGCAGTCTTCTTTTATCCACATCCGTTCAAAATGCTGAATTTTAAAGCTTGTCAGTTCAGAAAAAAAGGGGGCAGAGAGCTGAAATTACACTACAGTGGAACCTTCGATTATGAGCCTAATCTGTTCCAGGAGAATGCTTGTAATCCAAAGCACTCGCATATCAAAGCGAGTTTCCCCATAGAAGTCAATGGAAACGAAGATAATTTATTTTGCATTGATTTCTATTGCATGGAATACCGCATGTGGGGCCGGAGAGCCTCGGAAATACTCGGGGACAGCTAGGCTGAACTCGAAAAGCCTCAGAAAAGCTCAGAAACACTCGGGAACGGAGTATTTTTGAGTATTTCTGAATGGCTCCGAACCGTTCCGAGTGTCCCCGGCGCCCCCCGCACCTCTGGCCAAATGCGGTACTGCACACACCATTAGCTTGAATTCTGCTTGTTTTGCAAGACAACACTCACAAACCGAGTCAGAATTCTTTTTAAAAAGTTGATGATCTTTTAAAACGCTCGTTTTTTTTTTTTTTTTTTTTTTTTAAACGCTCGTTAACCACGTTACTTCTTAACCAAGTTTCCACCGTATATGGATCTCAGTGAGGAGAGTTCTGAGAGCTGACTGGAGGGAAGAGACACACCCCCTTCACACAGCACACTGGAACAGAGCTGAGGCTGTCAATCTGCTGGAGATCCCTCCCCTGTCACCATTTTTCTCTTGGTGTCAGGAAAAGTTGTCAGAAGTGATTAATTTGGATAGCAGAGGAAGGAGGCAGCAGACAAAAACGGAACTTGGTGCTCTGGATTGAGACAAGAGCACACTATTAGAGGGATATGCTTTGTTCACATTGCATGTGAAGTTTTGAAGCACTTTAAAGCCTAGTACACACAATGAGATTATCTGACGAATGATCATCCGTTTTTTTTTTTGCATGCTAGACTAGAAATAGGTTACTAAAGTACAAAAGTTCTTGCGCAACAGAATAAAAATGAAGAAGTGATGTCATTTATATTTTATTTTCGCCCGAAAACTGTACTGATTAAACGAAAATCGTACGAGAAAAATTTTCGTGTTTGTAGATTCGGAAAATTTCAGATGAAAGCGGTGTACGAATGATCAGAGTATCAAGAGCGATATTTTTTTTTTTTGTACGATATTCTGACTGTGTGTACGGGGCTTTAACCCGCGTTCATTCCAATGCAGCACAAGAATGTGAGAAGTGAATTATTCGGCTTCGCTCGTTTTATCGGGGGAGCGTTTGAGCGCCCGATTTTGATGCTGGGTGGAGGGCTGAGCACCAATCAAGCTCTTACGGGCTCCAGGTGAGACCTATCATCTCTCTGCGCCGGGGGGAGCGCCTCTCTCCATCTCCTCTGCATTTTCCTTTCAGCTTTTCCCAAAAATCCCAGATGTGCCGAGATTGATAAAAAAAAAAAATAGAGAGAGAGAGACAGAGAGCTGAAAATCAGAACGGAGTGCCGGCTTTTGTTCTTGAGCATTGTAGCTGAACTAATTATTACTGTATGCCGTCTAATGAAATAGGGTTGTTGCAGATTAAAAAGGAAAGTATTAAAAGATGAGATGTGGGGGTCACCGTGAAGAGCCAGCCATGTACAAACTTCACTGTCTTCACTTAAAAGAAGCACTCCATTCAAACACAGAAAACCTTTTTTTTTTTTTTGCTCGCTTAGATGATTTCCTTTCAAACCTCACGTCGTCATTTGTCATTACCTGAAGTCTGTTTTATACCGAGTTGTCACAAGCTGAGTGATTGGGAGTGCTTTTCTGTAAGCTGCTGCGGGGGAGTGGGTAAGCTGCTGCGGGGGAGCGGGTGGCAAGTCGGAGAGCTCACGTGTGGGATGAAGCTCACAAATGTAGACATCCCCAGGAAGGAACTTTTTCACTTGTCCAAAATGTACATTAGGGGGTCAGTGGTAAGGCTGACCCCAGCACTTAGGCTTCATGTACACGGGACGTTTTTACAACCTCTCCTGAACGATTTAACTTGACAGATAGCAACCCACGTTCAAAACGTCCGTTTTGCGGCGTTTAGCCGCGTTTGCGTTTAGAAGTGTTTCATATATATATATATATATATATATATATATATATATATATAATTATACTGTACTATATTTTTCAAAATAACCAAAAATGAAAAACGCCTGTAAGAGCCCTTGCACACTGGGGCGGTTTGCAGACGCTATTGCGCTAATAATAGTGCCTGCAAACCGACCTGAAAGTGCCGCTGCTGTGGAGCGGTGCGCTGGCAGGATGGTAAAAAAAGTCCTGCCAGCAGCATCTTCGGAGCGGTGAAGGAGCGGTGTGTACACCGCTCCTGCCCATTGAAATCAATGGGACGGCGCGGCTATACCGCCGGCAAAGCGCCTCTGCAGAGGCGCTTTGCGGTGGTATTTAACCCTTTCTCGGCCGCTAGCGGGGGGTAAAACCACCCCGCTAGCGGGCGAATACCGACGGTAAAACGCCGCTAATAATGGCGGCGTTTTACCGCCGACGCCGCCCCAGTGTGCAAGGTTTGAAATGCCTATAAACTCAGCTTCTGAACGCATTTTTTTTTTTGCGTTTCAAAAATTGGCTCTAAACTCAACTGCCTAGAAACGACTATAAACGACCCTGTGTACATGTACTGATAAGATAACAGAGGAGAGTTAAAAAAAAAAACAAAAAAACTCCCAACCGCTCCTAAACGTCCGTTTACACTCAGCAGTGTACATGAGGCCTTAGCATTTTGTGAACGTTTATGTTTTTTTTGCACCATACACATAGGACAACCCATTCTTTTAGCTGGGCTCCATTACATGCAACAAAACGTGCCAAAAAAGCTCATGCACCTTTTTGGGCGCTAAGTTTAGCACATTTTGACGCATGCAAAAACTGGGGGGGATTAAAAAAAAAATAATAATAATATATTTTTTTTTTTAAATCTGATTTTTTTTTCAAATTTAAAATCTGATTTTTTTTATTTTTATCAAATTTAATTTAATGAAATGATTTTGGAGTAAAAATCTATCTAAAGATAGTTTCTATTTAAGATACATTAATAATTTAGATTATTCAGCATTAAACGGAGCTTAGTTATGTAGCATGAGGCCGTATATATTCTGCAATATTTACATTTTGGTAAACTCATTCAAGGAATCCAAGCTCTGCAAGCTGAGATAACATGCACTGCATTGATGTATTCACACAATTTCACAGTAACCATTAGATAAAGCAGAGTTCAGGAATATTCCTTTATCCCATTGTTTTGCAAATCTATGTACACCACAAACTGTATGATTGAACCAGTTCTGATATTGTGGTTTTAACCGGACAGTTTATTATTCTAAATAGGAAACCTTCATTTTGTTTGCAAATATTAAAGATTCTAAATACCAGCAAGTATAAGTCCTTACATTTAAAGAGCACCTGTCATTTCAGATCCATCATGGCAGCGCCTGTTAGCGGCATCCACTCACCTGCTGCCGCCACGTCCCTCACCTTGTTGTGTCACTGCCCAATCACCAGCCGTCCCATTAAAGTGAATAGGACTGTCGGTGAGTCACCAGCGGGTCAGAGGAGGAGCCTCTGCAGGACAGAGATGACAGCTGCTCTTTAAAAATTATGATTTAAATCAAGTCTTTTTACTAGTGATTCAAATGGACTTGCTTTAAATCAAATCCACCCTGGAAAAAACACAGCTCTGTTTGTCGCGCTTGGAGTGTCATTACCAATAAATGGCGCCGCAAGCACAACACGCGTTTTCTGCGCACTCACAGAGCGCTCAGGTGTAAACGCAGCCTAAGGAATTTGTAGAGCTGCAGGTTCTAAAAAAAAATCGGTGTCGCCCTCTCCAAGCTTTGCAATACATAATACTTCCTGTAAATGAGTTCCATATGTGAGCACTGCCGATTGGCTGAAGTTTCCCTTTAAATTCTAGGCAAAGTGACAGGTGCTCTTATAAAAAGAACAAGCCCCCCCCCCCCCCTTTCCTCTTGTTACAGGGGATGTTGTGTTACAGTTACAGGGATGAGTGTTAGGGTTTCTGAAAGGGGTAGTGTTAGGGTTATAGGGAGGGTTGTGTTAGGGTTATAGGGAGGGTTGTGTTAGGGTAGAGTTACAGGGGTTGTTGTGTTACGGTTACAGGGATGAGTGTTGAGGTTTCTAAAAGGGGTAGTGTTAGGGTTATAGGAAGGGTTGTGTCAGGGTTATAGGGTTGTGTTAGGGTAGAGTTATAGGGGATGTTGTGTTGAGGTTTCAAGAAGAGTAATGCCCCGTACACACGGTCGGAATTTCCGATGGAAAATGTCCGATCGGAGCGTGTTGTCGGAAATTCCGACCGTGTGTAGGCTCCATCGGACATTTTCCATCGGATTTTCCGACACACAAAGTTGGAGAGCAGGAGATAAAATTTTCCGACAACAAAATCCGTTTCTGTGTACACAAATCCGACGGACAAAGTGCCACGCATGCTCAGAATAAATTAAGAGATGAAAGCTATTGGCCACTGCCCCGTTTATAGTCCCGACGTACGTGTTTTACGTCACCGCGTTTAGAACGATCGGATTTTCCGACAACTTTGTGCGACCGTGTGTAGACAAAACAAGTTTGAGCCAACATCCGTCGTAAAAAATCCTAGGATTTTGTTGTCGGAATGTCCGAACAAAGTCCGAACGTGTGTACGCCCTATAAGTGTTATGGGTAGTGTTAGGGTTATAGGAAGGGTTGTGTCAGGGTTATAGGGTTGTGTTAGGGTAGAGTTATAGGGAATGTTGTGTTGAGGTTTCAAGAAGAGTAAGTGTTATGGGTAGTGTTAGGGTTATAGGGAGTGTTGTGTTAGGGTTATAGGGTTGTGTTAGGGTTGTGTTAGGGTAGAGATACAGGGGATGTTGTGTTACGGTTACAGGGATGAGTGTTGGGGTTTCTGAAAGGGGTAGTGTTAAGGTTATAAGGAGGGTTGTGTTAGGGTTGTGTTAGGGTAGAGTTACAGGGGATGTTGTGTTATGGTTACAGAGATGAGTGTTGGGGTTTCTGAAAGGGGTAGTGTTATGGGTAGTGTTAGGGTTGTGTTAGTGTTATAGGGTTATGTTAGGGTTGTGTTAGGGTAGAGTTACCGGGGATGTTGTGTTATGGTTAGAGAGATGAGTGCTGAGGTTTCAGGAAGGGTAAGTGTTATGGGTAGTGTTAGGGTTATAGGGAGGGTTGTGTTAGGGTAGAGTTACGGGGGTAGTTGTGTTATGATTACAGGGATGAGTGTTGGGGTTTCTGAAAGGGGTAGTGTTATGGGTAGTGTTAGTGTTATAGGGTTGTGTTGGGGTTAGGGTTGTGTTAGGGTAGAGTTACAGGGGATGTTGTGTTACGGTTACAGGGATGAGTGTTGGGGTTTCTGAAAGGGGTAGTGTTATGGGTAGTGTTAGTGTTATAGGGTTGTGTTAGGGTTAGGGTTGTGTTAGGGTAGAGTTACAGGGGATGTTGTGTTACGGTTACAGGGATGAGTGTTGGGGTTTCTGAAAGGGGTAGTGTTATGGGTAGTGTTAGTGTTATAGGGTTGTGTTAGGGTAGAGTTACAGGGGATGTTGTGTTATGGTTACAGAGATGAGTGCTGAGGTTTCAGGAAGGGTAAGTGTTATGGGTAGTGTTAGGGTTATAGGGAGGGTTGTGTTAGGGTAGAGTTACAGGGGTAGTTGTGTTATGATTACAGGGATGAGTGTTGAGGTTTCAGGAAGGGTAAGTGTTATGGGTAGTGTTAGGGTTATAGGGAGGGTTGTGTTAGGGTTATAGGGAGGGTTGTGTTAGGGTAGAGTTACAGGAGATATTGTGTTAGGATTACAGGGATGAGTGTTGAGGTTTCAGGAAGGGTTACAAGAGATGTTGTGTTATGCCGCGTACACACGAGCGGACTTTACGGCAGACTTTGCCCGGCGGACGGGATTTGGTCGAACAATTCGATGTGTGTGGGCTCCAGCGGACTTTGTTTTCTCAAAAGTTGGACGGACTTAGATTTGAAACATGTTTTAAATCAATCCGTCGAAATCGAGCCCGGTCGAAAAGTCCGCTCGTCTGTATGCTAGTTCGACGGACAAAAAGCCACGCTAGGGCAGCTATTGGCTACTGGCTATGAACTTCCTTGTTTTAGTCCGGTCGTACGTCATCACGTACGAATTCGACGGACTTTGGTGGATTGTGTGTAGGCAAGTCCGTTTATTCAGAAAGTCCGTCGTAAAGTCCGTCGAAAAGACCGCCAGGCAAAGTCTGCCGTAAAGTCCGACCGTGTGTACGCGGCATTAGGGTTACAGGGAGGGTTAAAATGAGCAGAGAGCTCGAGGTTGGGCACTCCTTCTTGCACTGGGAGCTCTGGACTAAACAGGACCAGCACTGATCTCTCAGAAAGCCAATGTATCACTGGCAATGGCGGTGGAAATTCAGCTTTACTAACATTGCTAGAACCCCTGTGAGATAAAGGCTGATGCCAAACAAAACACCTTCACAATAAAGGTAAAATATGAACTCATATTTTGTTCCTCGTACCTCGCTGAACCATCATTAAAAGAATATCTGCAGCCCAACTCTACTTTATAAACATCGGAGTCCGGTGTGATTTATGTAGAAAGAAGATCCTGAGGAGACCCTTCGGAAAGGCATCCTGCCGGCACTTCTACTGCAGTGTGATGGACGGCTCGGCCGGGAAACTTTCTGATGAGATTGTGATTGCTGATCCCGGCATGTGATTGGAGGATGGGAGGATGCATACCCAGAGGGATGCCCAGGATGCTTCTATAGATATCACTAGTGTTTGGGAACGTCGGTAGACATCCTTATCACACAGAAAATAAGACTGGATGGGACATTTAAGGTTTCCAGTAGAGTCCTCAATCCTCAGGTAAACAGGTAGATTTGCAAACTTGCTTGGTACACTAAAAGCTGTCAGGATGGAATTTGAGAAAACAAGACGTTCCTGACAGAAAACCATTGATCTTCTAACTTCCTGTTATGGGCTGACAACTCCATAAACCCCACTTGTTTACAGTAATGCTCAGTGCAGGGGAAGGAATGAAGAGAATGTAACAAGGGGGACTTTCGGAGATGTGGAGAGGGGGAGGTGATCTGTAGTCTGGGAGAGGAGGAGAGGCGATTTGTATTGCTGGAGGGAGGGATGGATGAGTGAGTTTCAGGTGGAGGAACTTTGACTGGCCTGCACAGAGTCCCCACCTCAACCTGATAGAACACCTTTGGGATGAATTAGAGCGGAGACTGGGAGCCAGGCCTGCTCATCCAACATCAGTGCCTGACCTTACAAATGTGCTTCTGGAAGAATGGTCAAACATTCCCATAGACACTCTCCTAAACCTTGTGGACAGCCTTCCTAGAAGAGTTGAAGCTGTTATAGGTGCAAAGGGCGGGCCAACTCAATATTGAACACTACGGACTAAGACTGGCATGCCATTAAAGTTCATGTGCGTAAAGGCAGGTTTCCCAATACTTTGGGCTATATAGTGTATCTGTATGAATTTTGTGAAGCCCTTCATTGAAATTTTTGGGGGATTTTTATGAACCTTCGTGAATTTGATGAATTTATGCACTATCTTTATTTATTGTTATGCAGATGGACTTTTTCTATTTTTGGTAGCGCATAGCAATTGAGATAACAATTACGCTGTATTTTTTTTTTTTTTTTTTTTATTTGCTTTTTTATGTCTTTCCCCCAACAAAAGTGGAGTTACCCTTTAAGCAGAAAGTCTCTTAGAAATAAAAGATAATAAATATTGTGAAATAACCGCTATGGTTTTGCAGGCATGGAGGTGAATGGGGTTAAAAAAGAAAAAAAAAAAAAAAATAGAAATCCAGAGTTGCAGTAACGTTGTAACGGCACGCAGATAATCGCTTCCATACCCTTCCAATAAACACATCATTTCACCTTGTTATTGTCTTCTGTTGCTGAAATTTTATGAACTAACATGCAGTGACCTTGCACTTAACACCTTATTAAGGCTGGGAGGTCCCGGGGTGATCACAGCGCCGGGGATTAACCTGATTAAAGGGAGCTCTGGTGGAGTGGGGGTCTTGGCCGGGCTTCAGCTGTCTAGTAAAAAGCCTCTCCAGCTCCTTTTATGCGGACACACGGCTCCTTTATTGTGTTTGCAAAACAGGGAAACACACGGTTTGTTCCTGGTGGCGATGAAGAATTTCCTAACGGTGTCACGAACTGAAGATGCGCCAAGCCGGTGGCGGGGGGGAAGCAGGAACCGCTCTCTGAGCGAGGGGGATAATCCGACGCTCACAGCCACTGGCAGAGCAAAGATGTAATGGAGCGTTCCCTTAAAGGAAGACTCTGGAAAGCGCCAACCGCATTTACAGAGCCCATGTATTATCCCCTACTGTAAAGACAACCATTTACCATACCCTTTCATTAATATTATATCCGACTGTCAGGTACATGTGCAAGAATTACAAAGAGCTATTATGCTGGTAAACACCTACACTTCAACACTGCTTTAACTGCATTGTGGTGCAGTGGATTTTCAATGGCAATGCACCTGTATTGTTGCATTAACTGCATTGTGGTGCAATTCATTCTCAATGGAACTACCCCCTTGTTGCTGAGCTAACTGCATTGTGGTACATTTGATTTTCAATGGCAATGCACCTGTATTGTTGCATTAACTGCATTGTGGTGCTATTCATTTTCAGTGGCAATGCACTTGTGTTGCTGCGTTAACTGCATTGTGATGCAATTGATTTTCAATGGCAATACACCTTGTGTTGCCACGCTAACTGCATTGTGGTGCAATTGCTTTTCAATGGCAATACACCTTGTGTTGCCACGCTAACTGCATTGTGGTGTACCGTATATACTCGAGTATAAGTCGATCCAAGTATAAGTCGAGGCCCTAATTTACCACAAAAAATGGGAAAAACTTATTGACCCGAGTATAAGACGAGGGTGAGAAATGCACAGCTACTGTAAGTGGAAAAGAGGGTCAACAATGCCCATTTGCAGCCTCACTGTGCCCATTTGCAGCCTCACTGTGCCCATTTGCAGCCATAGGTCCCCCGAACTTCAAATTCGGTAGTTAAGGGTTCCTAGATGCCCCCTAGCTGCAGCCAAAATTTGGGGTCTCTGAACCCAAAGGGACACAGTTGACCGAATTTGGGGCCATGTATCTCGGAGCCACTTAGTGCTAGGAACCCCAAATTTGGTGTGCAAAACCAGTGGAACTAGCACCATAAAATAGCCAAAGCTGGGGTTTCTAGCACCAAGTGGCCCCAAGATACAGGGCCCCAAAAATCGGTTCAGAAAATGTCAAGCGCTTTTCTGCAGCAGAGAATGACATTTTCCAAACCTATTTTGGGGCCCCGTATCTCGGGGCCACTTGATGCTAGGAACCCCAGCTTTGGCTATGTTATGGAACCAGTTCCACTGGGTTTGCACACCAAATTTGGGGTTCCTAGCACCAAGTGGCCCTGAGATACGGGGTCCCAAATTCGGTTCGGAAAATGAATTTTTTTGCTGCAGAAAAGTGCTTGACTCGAGTATAAGTTGAGGGGGGCACTTTCAGCACAAAAAAATGTGCTGGAAAAACTCACCTTATACTCAAATATATACGGTAATTCATTTTCAATGGCAATACACCTGTGTTGCTGCGATAACTGAATTGTGGTGCAATTGATTTTCAACGGCAATGCACCTGTATTGTTGCATTAACTGCATTGTGGTGCGATTCATTCTCAATGGAACTACCCCTTTGTTGCTGCGCTAACTGCATTGTGGTGCAATTGATTTTCAATGGCAATGCACCTGTATTGTTGCATTAACTGCATTGTGGTGCTATTCATTTTCAGTGGCAATGCACTTGTGTTGCTGCGTTAACTGCATTGTGATGCAATTGATTTTCAATGGCAATACACCTTGTGTTGCCACGCTAACTGCATTGTGGTGCAATTGCTTTTCAATGGCAATACACCTTGTGTTGCCACGCTAACTGCATTGTGGTGTACCGTATATACTCGAGTATAAGTCGATCCAAGTATAAGTCGAGGCCCTAATTTACCACAAAAAATGGGAAAAACTTATTGACCCGAGTATAAGACGAGGGTGAGAAATGCACAGCTACTGTAAGTGGAAAAGAGGGTCAACAATGCCCATTTGCAGCCTCACTGTGCCCATTTGCAGCCTCACTGTGCCCATTTGCAGCCATAGGTCCCCCGAACTTCAAATTCGGTAGTTAAGGGTTCCTAGATGCCCCCTAGCTGCAGCCAAAATTTGGGGTCTCTGAACCCAAAGGGACACAGTTGACCGAATTTGGGGCCATGTATCTCGGAGCCACTTAGTGCTAGGAACCCCAAATTTGGTGTGCAAAACCAGTGGAACTAGCACCATAAAATAGCCAAAGCTGGGGTTTCTAGCACCAAGTGGCCCCAAGATACAGGGCCCCAAAAATCGGTTCAGAAAATGTCAAGCGCTTTTCTGCAGCAGAGAATGACATTTTCCAAACCTATTTTGGGGCCCCGTATCTCGGGGCCACTTGATGCTAGGAACCCCAGCTTTGGCTATGTTATGGAACCAGTTCCACTGGGTTTGCACACCAAATTTGGGGTTCCTAGCACCAAGTGGCCCTGAGATACGGGGTCCCAAATTCGGTTCGGAAAATGAATTTTTTTGCTGCAGAAAAGTGCTTGACTCGAGTATAAGTTGAGGGGGGCACTTTCAGCACAAAAAAATGTGCTGGAAAAACTCACCTTATACTCAAATATATACGGTAATTCATTTTCAATGGCAATACACCTGTGTTGCTGCGATAACTGAATTGTGGTGCAATTGATTTTCAACGGCAATGCACCTGTATTGTTGCATTAACTGCATTGTGGTGCGATTCATTCTCAATGGAACTACCCCTTTGTTGCTGCGCTAACTGCATTGTGGTGCAATTGATTTTCAATGGCAATACACCTCTGTTGTCGCGATAACTGCATTGTGGTGCAATTGATTTTCAATGGCAATGCACCTGTATTGTTGCATTAACTGCATTGTGGTGCTATTAATTTTCAGTGGCAATGCACTTGTGTTGCTGCGTTAACTGCATTATGGTGCAATTGATTTTCAGTGGCAATGCACTTGTGTTGCTGCGTTAACTGCATTGTGGTGCAAATTATTTTCAATGGCAATGCACCTGTATTGATGCATTAACTGCATTGTGGTGCAATTCATTCTCAATGGAACTACCCCTTTGTTGCTGCGCTAACTGCATTGTGGTGAAATTGATTTTCAATGGCAATACACCTTGTGTTGCTGCGTTAACTGCTTTGAGGTGCAATTCACCTGTATTGCTGCTTTAAAGATTGTCCCTTTGCCCAAACAGAGCAAAGTAACAGGTTCTTTTGAAAGGGCCAACACCCCATGTGATCACAGCAGGACGTCAATAGACGTCCTCCCAGCAAAGTAAGCCCACGCTGTAGCTGTCATTCGGGTACAGCGCGGGCGAGAAAGGGTTAAATTCATGATCTTAAAGCGGAGTTCCACTTATAAAATACATCTTACATTATTCAGCTGCATTAAATACAATTAACAACATTTGGAAAAATATATTTCTTTTTACTAACCTTTTCAGGTCTGTTGCTAGGGGGTCCCTCGTAATCTGCCTCTTCCTCTCCTCGGCGCCCGTGCTCGCTAGTGCTCCTGGGAGATGTCTGTCATCATTTCCCAGGAGTCACTGGGAAATGGCTTCTTTGCCATCACAACGGGGGGCGGGCAATTCCGATGACGACGCCCGTTGTGATGGCAACGTCAGAAGTGTACGGCGATGCGCCGTACACACCGCGCATGCGCGAGAACGGACGGTGCATGCTGGTCGCTCAGCTGCACCAGAGCCCGGAAGATAGTGCTTGTGGGCTTCACATGCCCACAAGCAAGATGGTAATAGACAAGAACAATGAATATAAGAGATCTTTCTCAATTAAATCGGCAATCGAGCACCGTTTAAACAGAGATACGTGGGTGCTAAGAACAACTTGATGAATATTAAGATATTCATCCTAAAAAAATTTTTCATAGTTGGAACTCCGCTTTAAGAAAAAAGTGGAACATAATACTTTTATAAAAAAATATATATATATTTTTTTCAAAAACCATCAATTTCGGTTTCGGCCAAGTGCATCCTGAAATTTGGGTTTGGGTGCTGAAATTTTGATTTCGGTGCACCACTAGTAATAACTCTTCCTCGCGCTATCCAAAACTAAAAAAAAAACAAAAAAACTTCTTTTTGGCTGGAGTTGTACTTTGCATGTAAAACGTTCCCGTTGCGGCCCGGTGTTCGCTCTGCAGATCAGAGATGACAGGGGACGGGTACACATCTCGCACGCAGAGTAATAAACGCACAAAGCCCAGCAAGGCGTGCACAACTCTGTAATGCATGACAAGCCTTGTACGGGATCCCCTCCTCCGCCTTCCTCCACTCATCCAGGTCTTAATGAATCCCTGGCCTTGGTGAAATATATCACATCTACGCGGGCATCGGTGCCTGTCCAACAATACGCTGGCGCAGGAACAGAGCCGGGCGCCCCCCCGCCGGGGTACAACGCGTCTCTCAACTGTTCCTTATTAACTGGGACTGTCTATTCTGCTATATGTCAGCCTGTGCCCTCGTCTCGTGCCGGAGCAAAGGGAAACAAAATATTCCCAAACCAGGGGGGGGGGGCTCTCTGGTTACTGGGCGAGCTGCTGGGACAGCGACAAGTTTAATCGTTGGCCAAAAGACACAACGTGACAGAAAGTCTCCCGAGGGTAACAAAGTCAGGAGAACGTTGGGCTTAAAGCGGAACTCCAAGTGAACAGATAAACACATATAGGACAGGTGCTTTAACCACTTCAATACCAGACACTTTCCCCCCTTCCTGCCCAGGCCAATTTTCAGCTTTCAGCGCTGTCGCTGTTTTAAATGACAAATGCGCCGTCATGCTACACTGTACCCAAACTACATTTTTATCATTCTCTTCCCACAAATAGAGTTTTCTTTTGGTGGTATTTGATCACCTCTGGGGTTTTTATTTTTTGCTAAACCATTAAAAAAAAAGACCGAAATCTTAAAAAAAATAAAATTTGTTTCTGGTAAAAAATTTTTGTAAATAAGTAAGTTTTCTCTTTCACTGATGGGCACTGATAAGGCGATACTGATGGGCCCTGATGAGGTGGCACTGATATGCAAACTGATGGGCACTGATAGGCTGGCACTGATGGGTGGCACTGATATGCAGCACTGATGGGCACTCATAGACAGCACTGATGGGCACTCATAGACAGCACTGATGGGCACTCATAGACAGCACTGATGGATACTCATAGACAGCACTGATGGATACTTATGGGTGGCACTGATAGGCAAAGATGGGCACTGATGGACATTGACAGATGGCACTGATTGGCATCACTGCTATGGAGGCACTGGAAGGTATTGCTGATGGGCACTAATTGGCATATGTGGGCACACATATGGCATCCCTGGTGGCCATGGGTGGCATACCTGGTGGTCATCAGTGGTGGCATTCCTGGTGGTCCTGGGTTGGCATCCTCGGGGGGGCTGCACTGATAATCAATCGGCGAAGACCCCCCCTGTCAGGCGAGCAGCCGATCGGCTCTCCTCTACTCACGTCTGTCAGACGCGAGTGAGGAAAAGCCGATACGCTGCTCTTCCTGTTTACATCGTGATCAGCCGTGATTGGACACAGACGGCAATGTAGGTAAAGGCAGAGACTCTACCTAGATCAGAGCTGCGGTGTGTCAGACTGACCACCGATCGCCGCGCTGTGCGCCCCCGCGGCAGCTTGTTATCCTGATCACGTCATATGACGTCCGGTCAGGATAACAGATCCACTTTCCTGGCGTCATATTGCTATATGGGGAGCGGGAAGTGGTAAAATGCCAATATGTCTGTATATGGGTCCATCCAATCCTGAGCTTTACACAGCTCTGTCACACAGCACAGCCCTGCCTGGCCGGGCAGGAGACCGGACTTTTTTTTTTTCCATTTGGTGCATTAAGCCCGGGTTAACACTGATGCGGTGCGGGACACCGCATGTAATTCGCACAGAAATCGCAGCACATTCCTGTGTTTGAATTACATGCCGTGCCTCTGGGGTGGCTGTGGATTTGTATGGCTCAAATCGCACTGCATTCGCACCAAACTCATGCAGGGCCCTTTTTTTTGTCCACACCCATGCAATCCGATTCTGCAAATCACAGTGCATTTTGCAAACTAATTTCAGGGTGTCGTTTACATACACTCCGCAATCGGTTCGCATAGACAGGTTGCGATTTTGATGCGGTGCGAAATTTGCTGTGAATTTGCACCGCATCTAGTGTGAACTGAGGCTTAAAGATGGACGCCAGGACGAGCAAATATTGTCTAAATACATTCATCTGTACTCTTCCTTGAATCTTGATGTGCTTTGTGTATTTCTTCCAGATCTGTGCAGTAATTCAGTGTGAAACTTCCTGTAATAAAGACCGCTCACTGCTGCTCTCTCTCCTTGTGTAGGGTGACTGATCTAGTCTCCGCCCCCTCCTGTAGTTATCTGTAGTGGGTGGGGCCTGCTGGGTTTATCCTACTGCTCTGCTCTCTGTACAGGCTCAGTACAGCACAGTGATGATGTCACTGCTCATTTAACAAGGCAATATCTGGGTTTGCAAAGGCATTTGTGAATTTATAGTGTTTGTGGATAGTGAGGAATATATTTAAAATTAAAGTTTTTCATGCTCAGAGTTCACCTTTAACCACTTCAGCCCCGGAAGGATTTGCCCCCTTAGGGACCAGGCCATTTTTTGCAATACGGCATTGCGTCAATTTAACTGACAATTGCGCGGTCGTGCCACGCTGTACCCAAACAAAATTGATGTCCTTTTTTTCCCCACAAATAGAGCTTTCTTTTGGTGGTATTTGATCACCCCTGCGGTTTTTATTTTTTGCACTATAAACAAAAAAAGACCGACAATTTTGAAAAAAATGAAAACAATATTTTTAACTTTTTGCTACAATAAATATCAAAAAAATAAAAATAAAATATCAAAAATATATAAAAAAAAAAAAAAATTCTTCATCATTTTAGGCCAATATATATTCTTCTACAAAATCGCAATAAGCGTATATTGATTGGTTTGCGCAAAAGTTATAGCGTCTACAAAATAGGGGATAGATTTATGGCATTTTTATTATTTTATTTTTTTACTAGTAGTGGCAGCGATCTGCGATTTTTAGCGGGACTGCGACATTGCGGCGAACAGAGCGGACGCTTTTGACACTTTTTTGGGACCAGTGACATTTATACAGCGATCAGTGCTATAAAAATGCACTGATTACTGTGTAGATGTCATTGGCATGGACGGAGTTAACACTAGGGGGCGATCAAGGGGTTAAATGTGTTTCCTAGTGTGTGTTTCTAACTGTGGGGGGATGGGACTGACTGGAGGAGGAGACAGATTGCTGTTCCTAATTACTAGGAACAGCAGATCTGTCTCTCCTCCCCTGTCAGAAGGAGGATTTGTGTGTTTACATACTCGGATCCCATTCTGGCTCTCCTGCCTACGATCGTGGGTGGCCGGCAGACATCGCGGTGGATCATGGCTGGTGGGAGAGGCTGGCAGGGGGCTGTACAGAGCTTCCTGAAAACAACACAGCTCCCGCCCTCAGTACTCCTCTCCAAAACCCTCAGTCCTTATCCAAGGAGTGGGCTGGCTTTTGGGAGGAGTTATGCAAATATTAAACCACCTTGATGGGTGGATGACAGTCTGGAGAAGTGGGTGTTCTTAGGCAGGCTGCGTTTGCAAGCTAACACCCACATGTGATATTAAACCTTCATAACTGAAAAAGCTGAAATCCAATGAACATAAGGCGTGAGCCAAGGACAGTCAAGAGCCCTCCTCTCAAGAGTCCTCCTTCTCAAGAGTCCCCCTTCTCAAGAGCCCCCCTTCTCAAGAGCCCACCTCTCAAGAGCCCACCTCTCAAGAGCCCTCCTCTCAAGAGTCCTCCTCTCAAGAGTCCTCCTCTCAAGAGTCCCTCTTCTCAAGAGCCCTCCTCTCAAGAGCCCTCCTCTCAAGATTCCCCTTCTCAAGAGTCCCCCTTCTCAAGAGCCCTCCTCTCAAGAGCCCTCCTCTCAAGAGCCCCCCTTCTCAAGAGCCCTCCTCTCAAGATCCCCCTTCTCAAGAGCCCTCCTCTCAAGATCCCCCTTCTCAAGAGCCCACCTCTCAAGCGCCCCCCTTCTCAAGAGCCCACCCTTCAAGAGCCCCCCTTCTCAAGAGCCCCCCTTCTCAAGAGCCCACCTCTCAAGAGCCCACAGAGCCCACCTCTCAAGAGCCCCCCTTCTCAAAAGTCCCCCTTCTCAAGAGGCCCCTTATCAAGAGTCCCCCTTTTCAAGAGCCCACAGAGCCCACCTCTCAAGAGTCCCCCTTCTCAAGAGCCCTCCTTCTCAAGAGCCCTCCTTCTCAAGAGCCCCCCTCTCAAGAGCCCCCCTCTCAAGAGCCCCCTTCTCAAGAGCCCTCCTCTCAAGATCCCCCTTCTCAAGAGCCCACCTCTCAAGAGCCCCCCTTCTCAAGAGCCCACCCTTCAAGAGCCCCCCTTCTCAAGAGCCCACCTCTCAAGAGCCCACAGAGCCCACCTCTCAAAAGTCCCCCTTCTCAAGAGTCCCCCTTCTCAAGAGTCCCCCTTCTCAAGAGTCCCCCTTCTCAAGAGTCCCCCTTCTCAAGAGTCCCCCTTCTCAAGAGTCCCCGTTTTCAAGAGCCCACAGAGCCCACCTCTCAAGAGTCCCCCTTCTCAAGAGCCCTCCTTCTCAAGAGCCCTCCTTCTCAAGAGCCCTCCTTCTCAAGAGCCCTCCTTCTCAAGAGCCCTCCTTCTCAAGAGCCCTCCTTCTCAAGAGCCCCCCTCTTAAGAGCCCCCCTCTCAAGAGCCCCCCTCAAGCAGTGGGTTGGCTCTTGGGGGGAGTTATGCAAATACCAAAATGCCTTTATTGGTAGATGTCAATCTGGAGGAGAAGGCATTCCTAAGCAAGCTGTATTTGCATGCAGCCATGGAAGAAACGGTACCCTTGTCAAACAAGACCCATTCAAGTGAATAGTGGCAGAATTCAATATCTGCACCCCCACAGTGAGAGATCTCCTGTGTTCATTCAGGATGGTGAGCCCCACTCACCATCCTGAAATAACACTCCTGTGAGCTCTCAGCAGCTGCCAGCTGGAGAGGAGTGACACTGGCAGCACTGCGGGGAAAGGGGCACACGGGTCCCAGACAGCAAGGAGCGCAAACATTAGAATCCCCCTGCAGCATATATGGAGGGAGAAAAGAAAAGTAGAAGCCGACAAGAGTCACACGTGTCAGCAATAAGGCAATACTGCTGGCCCTTCTGCTCGGCAGGTTCCCCTGGACCCCCCTTCTTGAAATGATGAGGCCTGGGCTCAGTACAGGAGGGCTGGCTGTGCTGCCTTATCAGCGGCCCTGTCCACATGTGATGCTGAGCCCCGTCCCGATCCATCAATGTGCACAAGAGCCTTCGGCTGTCCCGGGTCTCTCTCTCTCCTCACTGGCTGAGACACATCAGCGGGAGCCATTGCTTTCCACTGCTGTCAATCACAGCCAGTGAACCTATGAGGAAAGAGCAGGGGGCGGTGTCGAACCACGGCTCTATGTATCTTACAGGTGCACAGAGCGGGCTCCGAAATGAGCGCACACCAGTGCCCCCATAGCAAGCAGCTTGCCATTGGGGGCACTGGTCAAGGGGGAGGGGCCAGGAGCGCCGGCAGGGGGACCTAAGAAGAGGAGGATCGGGGCTGCTCTGTGCAAAACCATTACTCAGAGCAGGGAGGTTTCTGTTTTTTTTTTAAACAAAGCTTTAATATCACTTTAAATCCAATCAATGAAAGGTGTGAGCCAGGGACAGTCAGGGCTAGAGATGCTGAACGTCCTCTA